>VYZM01010429.1:124712-295553 GCA_013398915.1 Dromas ardeola
CGCGGGGGTGGGGGCGCAGAGGCAGGTTCTGCCGGGCAGCGGCAGCCCCCTTCTCTGCACGCTGCGAGCTTGGAAACCCGGGTTATGCCCGTTAAAATACACTCCATAACCGTCCTGCTGCCCAGCACCCCTGCAGCCCAGTCGGTCGCTGCCACCCTGAGCGGGAAGGTTGAGGTGTCAGCTCATCTCTACTTGGGAATCTCATGGTCTTGCCTGAGGTAGAACAAAGGCTCTGGGCTCTCTCCCGAGTTCAGCACGGTAGGCGAAAAGCCCTGCCCTCTCCAGCTGTGCTGCTGCGGGATGGACGCCCATCCAACGCCTGCTCTGCGGCAGGATGGACCATAGAATCAATCATAGAATTGTCCAGGGACCTTTTGGGTCATCGAGTCCAACCATCAAGCTAACACTGACAAAAACCATCACTAAACTGTATCGCTGAGCACCATGCCAACCTGTCTTTTAAATACCTCCAGGGATGACGATTCCACCGCTTCTCTGGGCAGCCTGGACCATGCCGGGTGGTGCAACCAATTGGCTTTATTTCCCACTGGGTAGTTGCTGGTAGAGGCTCATCAAAATGAGAAGTATAAGCTGCATGTTCAGCTAATGGTAAATTATCATTTTGCTGAATTTTAAATGAAAAATGGGCTTATGAAAGGTAGGAAAGATGCATTTTAATGTTCTCTCAGGGGTGTCTCAGGAAACTCTGGCAGAGGATGGGCATAGGGCCCTTTGCCACTCTTACTGAGAAGAGGACATAATGTTCAAAACTGAGAGGCCAGCTGACCCTCCATTTACACAGCTTTTATCTTAAAGTAGCTTTACAGCAGGAATAAGTACAAAAGTAACCTCTGTATAAATGAGTCAAGCTCAACATTTTCAAGTAGGAAGTGCAATGTAGTTAGCAAATGTTTATTATCTTTCTCCATTACTGTACCCAGCAGCAGTTATTGTGCAAGAATTGATGTTGCTCTAGTCAGCAAAAATATTTGACCATCTTGCAGCAGTCAGCGTCCAGGACAAATATTACTGTGAAATTCAGAGCCCCCCCACAACTCATCTGCTTATCTCTTGTACAGTGACTCCAAAATCAGCAAAATGTAGCAAAGGATGTGGAGCAGAATCATCACACAATTTTTCTTCTTGCCAGATGCGAAGAGATGTTCTGCCCACTAACAAACACTGCCTGCAGTTCCCTGTGCAGGACTGAACTTCTAGTCGACGCGTAAGCAAAGTAAATCCTCGTGCCAATATCAGCAAAATAGATTGTGTACAGAAATGCAATTTATGCAGCCTTGCAAAGGAGGCTGAACGTGTCACGCTGGAGTGCGTTATACACCACCTTGCCTTCTAGTTGCTTTTCAGTGCAAATATAAAGCTCTCCGTGATCTGCATCTTGCTCACAACCTGTGAGGCTAACCGGGAGAGCTACACCAACCTCCTATCTGCAGGACATCTTTCGTCCTGGCCACAGAGCACATCCAGCAATAGGTCTCCTTCTGCAGTCATCCCTCCATTTGCAAAATCACCGAGCTCTACGTTTGTTGGCTTTCAGAACTGACGAAACAGCCTGTTTCTCAGGCTTTATGTTTAAAATAAGCCACATGTACTTCACCAAGTGACTGATTTGGTTAAACGGGTGAGACCGAGCTTATTCTAGTCTTAGAGAACAGCAGCGGCTCCTCAGGCTGTAGACTCCTCTGACTGCCAAAACAGCAGTGTTCTGCTTCAAATTTGCTTATTCTAGGACCTGGGAAAGCTGGACTGCATAGGGCTGCTGTCACAAGAAAGCAGTCTAGTTATATGGGGTAGCAGGTACTGCCATGATGGGATGGGATGGGATAAGATAGGATAGGAGGCTGCACCCCACCTGTCCCAAGGACAGCCATCATAGCCTGGTTCTGCAGACTCTTCCCTGCTTGGATCACTCTTTTGTTTCTGTTCTTTCCTCCCTCTTCCCAGGGAAACAGTAGCACGGACCAGAGCCTCATCTTGCAATGTTTAATTTTGCATGTACTACTGGGAGCCACTGGAGCAACTTTTCACTGAGAATTAGTGCATGAAGTTTTGCTCATGAGTGACCCAGTTCTTGAAGTGGCAAAATATTCTCAATTCCTTTCAAAGTAAACAGGAGCTCCTATCTTCAACCCGGTCTTCCAGAGATACCCATCAGGATACCGGGAAGAGTTGAGCTTCTACTGATGTTATGAAAATAGAAAGGAAGGCTACAGGTTTATTTTTAAATACTGCAGAGTATAATACTGTTATTAATACAGCAGACCAGAAAACAGTGCAACCAGTTCATGATTGAACTGATTCCAACACGAACTGATGTTTGTGTTGGAACTAGATGATCTTCAAAGACCCTTTCCAACCCAAACCATTCTATGATACTTTTATAAAAACTAAGCAGACAACAGCAAATCGTCTTGCTGTATTTTCTTGGGTGTCAGTCCCATAGTTGGTGTTTTTATCCTATTGTTGCACTGTGTTTTATTTTTGGGGCATTGAAGGAAGAGCAAACAAGGGAGTCTGCATGTTAACGTTAGACTTTATAAAGCGTTGCTGCCTAACTCTGGCACTCCAGCCAAAATTTCTAAAAAAGCCAGGGAACCAAATTGAGCTTCCTTCACTATCCAAGGCAAGCTTTATATAATTCAGCAGGGCGTAAGAGATCTGACGTTAGAATGTGAATCACACCAGGACTTGGTTGTACGCGTACAATTTAAAGAGCTCTCATTTAGATCTTCATCAGTATTAGGCAGAACACATCCTGAATTAACTTACGATTGCTTTCCCACTACAGTTCATCTGCCTGCTTCCCTCCTTATTTCTCATCTGCATGCCAATTTTCTCTGACTTTATGACTCCATGGAGAATCTGACAAAATATTACTCAGTAAATGAGATTTATTTTTTATGTTTAATTTATTTAGCTTAACTTCGATATTTTCTCTGTTTTGAAGCTCCAAGCCCAATTAAGGTTTGATTTGATTTGTTTATTTAATGCGTGTGGTTACCTTAACTTGCTTCTGAAATGTTTTTTCTCAAAGCGTAAATAACCTTCCATTTACAAAGTAATAATAGATAGCATGAATGTTAACAGGGATTTTATCCTCAGTGTAATACTTGAAATAACTGCTTCTCTCATTCTATAGTTAAGTCAATTTTGTATTGTAACTAAATGTTGACAAAATCAAAAGGAAATGCTGAGCAGTTTTTTCAAGAGGGTTTGCTGAGAAGGATTCCCTTCCTGGCAGAGTAAGCGCATTTGAATACTGAAACAGAGTTTGCAGATTCGGACTTTAGTTCTGCTTTTCGGTTTCGTTTCTATGCATCATTTCATCTAAAAGTTGCTGGCCCTTCTGCATTTTTTTTTGGTGGTCTTCACAGTGAGGAAATGGCAGATTCAAGAACAGGCATCTTTGTGACCCTCGAGAGAGGAAATTCCAGTCGCTATTGCGAAAAATGAGCAATTAACAGTGAAAGGTCTGCAAATAATGCAATTGAAGGCAGAGGACACATAAAGACAGTTTAATAGGTAGAGCAAAAGCCACACATGCAAGCAAAGCAAAACGAAGTTTTGTCATGAATTCATGAATGTACTAGTCACATATTTGCCTGTATTAAAATACTCACAGGTACTAATTTTTTTTCTGTATTGGGAGAAGGAAAGAACGAAAGGGGGGGTGGGGAGAAAAAAAACAAAGGAAGGAAGAAGGTTTTAATCCTATCCCCATTATAAATACTACGGAATTTTGGATAAGAAATCAGGTGTGCTGGTTTTAGGTGGGACAGAGTTAATTTTCTTCATAGTATCTAGTATGGGGCTATGTTTTGGATTTGTGCTGGAAACAGTGTTGATAATACAGGGATGTTTTAGTTACTGCTGAGCAGTGCTTGCACAGAGTCAAGGGCCTTTCTGCTCCTCACCGCAACCCAGCAGTGAGCAGGCTGGGGGTGCACAAGACGCTGGGAGGGGACACAGCTGGGACAACTGAGCTCAACTGACCAAAGGGACATTCCATGTCATCTGATGTCACGTTCAACATATAAAGCTGGGGGGAAAAGAAGGAAGGGGAGGATGTTTGAAGTGATGGAGTTTGTCTTCCCTAGTAACCATGGAGCCCTGCTTTCCTGGAGGTGGCTGAACACCTGCCTGCTGATGGGAAGCAGTGAATGAATTCTGCGTTTTGCTTTGCTTACACGCATGGCTTTTGCTCTACCTATTAAACTGTCTTTACCTCAACCCATGAGTTTTCTCACTTTTCCGATTCTCTGCCCCATCCCACTGGGAGGGAGTGAGCGAGCAGCTGTGTGGTGCTGAGTTGCCGGCTCAGGTTAAACCACAACATCAGGAAACCATGATTATACATGTAAAACGCACTTTTTTCAATCACATTATGTTTCATTTCTTTTCAAATGCGATATTTTTGAGATACAGTAGCAATGTTACAGAAAAGGAATGGAGGAATATACACAAAGGAAAAATATAGTTTGCTCTACATTGAAAAATATTCATAATATAAATTAAAGTGACACTGAGAAGATCAATTTTGTATCAGAAACACAAGCAGGAAACCTGGGCTCTGGGTGATCTGTGCCACAACATTCCTATCTAATGTTGGACAAGACAAATCCCTCTCTGAACCCCGTGTTTGTCTCCTCTGTTTATGAAAGAAGTAAATTACTTACCTTTCAAGGAAGCTCTGGGAATCCACACCAGTGAAGGCATTATATGCATGGGAAATAAAATTATAGAATTACAGGAAGGCACACGTGCTGTATAGGTAACATCATTACTGCAAATAATGGGGTTTTATCCTCAGCTTATCTTAACTTTCAGAGCCAATACAGATCAACACAGATCAACAGCTGTGCTTCACCTAGGATGTATTTTCTTTTTATTTTATTTATTATAAAAGTTTCTACTGTGGCATCTGGTGAAATAATATCTCCATGAATTAACTAAGAGGAATGAGAGTTGAACAATACCAGTCTCCTTTTTTTCTCTTCACAACTGGCAGGGTTCATGGGTAGTGCTATCTGGCTTGTACCACGCTGAAGCAGAACGATGCAACTGGATGGTACTGGCCAAAGCATGGTAATATACCTGAAACTGGTATTTGCTGGTGTATTTGCATCTGCTGCTTGTATCATCTGGAGAGAGAGCTTTGCCTATAGTCACTTGGGAATGGGTTTAGTGTATCAGTGTATCTTGCCAACATCCAAGGCAATGCAGGATAAGGAAGGCACAAAGATGTCTCAAAACCATGGCAGGCCCCTCCATCCTCTGTAGGTATGCATGTTGTTTCATTTTTCTGGTGTTGCCTGTCTGTGAAGGCAAAAAAAACCCAGTTGGAGTAAAAGGTGCCAAAGAGCAAAAGAAAAGCTTTGTGGCTGTGACAAGAGGGACTGCAGAGAAACTATGAGGATAATGCTGGGGATTACTGATGGATAGAGGCTGAACCATGGAGGATGAGAAAGGATGTGAGACAGATGAGGGGAAGGGAACAATATCTCTTAGAGAAGAGAGAACAGAGTGTAGATAATTCTGAAGAGAAGGCTGGTAACAGCCAACAAGGACTATACTCTCATAACTCCTTGGGGATCTGCGTGAGATGAGGTCAGCTGTAGCCATCAGTGATATGTCCGTGGGCTCCAGGGAAAATATTGCTTTGCTGGAGTCCCACAAATGCGTCTGAGCCACTTGCCTGGGGAGATGCTCCCTTCTGATGAAACGCTGGAGCTATGCGCAATGCCTGGGCATCTCTGACCTAGCAGGATGCTCTGGATGCTGGTCAATGCTTCTCTTCATAGGACCAGCCTGTTATAACCAAAAGACTCATCCTCCAGTGAACTGCGGCTGGAAATTTTGGGATGGGTTCTGACTATCAGAATGTGGTCCTTGAAAAAATTTTTGAGAGGAGCTGTGAGTACAGAGAGTGGCAATGCTTTTAGAGTGGAACTTCATGACTTTATGGTGGAGGTATGTGACATGGAAACCTGCAGGAATTTGTGGCCCAGAAGGCTCTTTCCAGTGCTTCATTCTTATATCAAACCAGCTAGGAAGGGTAGTGCCTGGTGTTGCTCAAATGCTTTTAAAAGTGACCCAAGCTCTTCAACTGGCTGTGTCTTCAATCAGTGATAATAGTCACACAGTAGAGGGACCTAAGGTCTAGGGCGAGGTGTGAAGCAAGAGCGATTTTGATCAAATGAAAAAGGGCAAACACTGTATGATGTGGCCCTTCCTGTGTGTGCCAAAATACAAACAGAAACTTCTGCATCAAGTCAGTTCCTCAGCATTAGACAAACACGCCCTGAGTAAAACAGGGATGAATTTAATCTGCCGCATCTAACTGTGCCAGTAGAAAAGGAAAACTGTCAAGAACCTGTCCTAAACTCCTCTTCATTTTTCCCCTTTGCACCCTTACACCTGCAGAGGAGATACTCATCCGATGGCTTACTAAAACATTTCAAACAAAATCTGTTGGGTCAGCATGTTTGCTATTTAAGCTGTCTAAACCAGCCCATCCAATTTGAATGAGCCAGCTGTAGAGAGCTTGTGCAGGTTTTTCTGCTGGCAGATCTGAAGGGATGATAAATTCAAGCAGAGGGTTGTGATAAACAGCTGGGTATGGGCCAAGAAGTGGTAAAGGAAACAGTGGCTAACCCCCCCCAGGGGTCTGGGTATGTCTCGTTCAAGTCTTGTTGATGTGAACTGAGGCTGAGATATGTACATCGCTTTCACAGATGCCTGGTGGTTTCTTAATTTACCTTTTTATTAAAGACTCATCAGCTGTCATTAAAAGCGTCTAGCGCAAAAACACCATAGTACCGTCTTGCATCAGCACAACCATTTGCAGAGTCACCGTCTGCCCAAATCCTTAATATTTTCTTATCCCTGGCACCCTTCTCTTACTGAGTTTCGTTCTCACCCTATTCGTTTCTAACAAACATAACATTTAATGGATATATGAACAATTTTTAGTGGATAAGTTTAGCAAGAGCTTTTTAAAAATAGAGCTTTTTGCGACTGAATTCAAGAATTTTTCACCTAATAGGATTTGAAAAGCCTGTGTCATTCCACTAATAAGAACCTTCAAGTCACAGAAAAGTTAAATTGCATGCTGAAATTTGTTCATTGAATTTATTTCAAATTAAACTTGGAATACTCAGTCAGAATTGAAAACAACCAAGTACTCCAAGTTAGGGAATAAAATGCTGATATCCTCCTCAGGGACAAGAAAAATGAATGACTACTTTAAAGAATAGTCATTTCAACTTTAATTACAGAACTGGTGCAAGAGCCATCATAGCATTATTGCATATTGATATACACGAGGATTAGAATAGGTTCTGTATGGATCAAGTACTATTTATTTCCACCATTCTTTTCTCTGATTTCCCAAAATGATACCAATTTTGTGCAATCCCACTGCAGATGTGAGTAAACACACTGTTTTAAATAACTCTGGCTTTTGGTTGTGGTTGTTAATCTGGTCACAGCCAGTGTTTCATAATCTGACACAAAGACATCACTTGGGAATTGAGTCAGATTATAGATATATGCCACTGTAGCAGATAAAAATTTTTGTTGACTTTAAGAGAAGGGTATCGAAGGCTATTAGATACAAAGGAACAAGCCTTAATTAGATATAGTTTCAAAAGTATTCCAATACCCTTCCACTAATCCTGACAGTCACACTATGAAGTGTTACTTTTGCTTGCCATTAGACCCACTTGCATCTGTTGGATTTAAACTCAGATAACAGTCCAAGTCCACCGTTCAGCACTGTGACACTGATGTTACATCCTTTACTTTCCAGTATGTGGACCAAAAGATGACAGCATACAAAACCTGCTTCGCCAGGGCAGTTTGGGAAAAGGATCCTCCACGATCTCTCACGTGCCAGAAATTCCAGTTCCCTCCATGCACCTTTCCCCCTTCAGCCTGGGAGTCCTACCATCCTAGAGCCCAGATGCTAACCGTGGGAGAGATCCCATCTGAATTACCAACCGCGGCATCCAGTCGTTACCAAGTGTACAGGCCTCCGCATACCCAGTTCTACGAATTAAAATACTTAGCTATGTTAGAGAAAGGTCAAACATGTCTGTAGAAAAGCATCTTGGACTTTTGTAAGTAAAGATGTAAACAACACACTGGTGCTAGATAGGTTAATACAGAGAGATGTATGGAAATAAAAATGATTTTGGAATAGAAAACAAAATATTTTTCCAAATGTGTGTTCATTTAAGGGACTGTGTAACTAAGCACCTATTGACTCATGTATCTACTTGTCCTTGCACACTGACATCTATATTTGAAATACCCTTGGTGAGAGAAAGAAAAATAACTGTAGTGTTTCCCAAAGTTAAAGATCTGTGCAATTATGCTGTGAAATGAATGGCTTATCAGGAAAAAAATAACTTTGCAATTAGCTGTGTGTAGGAAGGCAATGAAAGATGTTAACTCCACCCAGGGGGCAACCTGAAAACTATTCCGGTGTTCCGACCAGTCTTGATCTCTCACTGCTGGTGCTTGACCTTTCCTCCCTGCCTCCATGGCTGGTTTCCAGGAGCAAATCTTCAAGGATAGGTAAAAGCTGACCCAAGTTTAACTCCTTCTTCATCATTCTGGCAATTGTTTTTTGTGTATCTCGATCTCGCTTCCCCCTTTTTGTTTGTGCTGAAGACGATTTTGCATGGAAACAGGAGGTTAGAGGCAGACAATACCCTGCCCAATGCTGCAGGGTGTTCAGTGCCTGCAGGCTGCGATCTGCAAGCTGATACGTTTTTTTCTTCTACAGTCATCTAAGAGGAATCAAAAAGACAACATAAGGAAAGACAAGCTTGGCACATAAAAACCCCCTGTTTCTGTAGAGAATGTTTTTTTAAGTTGTCTGGGTATCAACAATCTTTTCATGAGCATTTTTTTTTAAACCATTATCAACATGACAGCAGTACTTACTTAGTTTTTTCATTGGTTTTAATGAAAGTCTGATTAAGTTAGCCAAATTAATTAAGCTAATGAAATTAACGAAGAGAACTTTCAGTTTTGTGTCCAGAGGCTACAAAGGTAGTTTTTGCCAAATTATCTCCTCGGCTTTCCCACTCTGAGATAAAGAAAGACCCAAGATATACATTACCTTTACCACCAGAGAGCAGTGGAATTAAGTATTTTAATTACATCAATAATTGTTTTTAATTAGTGACATGCACTAAACGGAAGAGCTTGCCTTTCCTTGAATGCTGTTGAAGAGTGCTGCCTCTGAAGGTAACAGGGACAAACCCCCTAATTTGATATGAATTTGCTTGAAATTGTTTCTTTTTTTTCCCTAATATTTCCCTTCATTCTGTTCATTCTGAGAAGGATCTGATTGAATTGTCATTGTCTCTGATGATTCACCAACAAATCTACCCAGAAGACCTTGTTAGTTGCTGGTTGTACCCCCAGTACATCAGTCTGGGATACCATTCGAAAAGCAGGTCTCCAGTCTTTTCATTGCTGCCACTTTTGCAATGAAGGGTCTAACAGAAGGATTGCTCTGCCTGTTTCCCTTCCTTCCTTCCTGCTTCTTTCTTTCTTTTCCTTCCTTCCTTCCTTCCTTCCTTCCTTCCTTCCTTCCTTCCTTCCTTCCTTCCTTCCTTCCTTCCTTCCTTCCTTCCTTCCTTCCTTCCTTCCTTCCTTCCTTCCTTCCTTCCTTCCTTCCTTCCTTCCTTCCTTCCTTCCTTCCTTCCTTCCTTCCTTTCTTTCTTTCTTTCTTTCTTGCTTTCTCGCTTTCTCTCTTTCTCTCTCTCTCTCTTTCTCTCTCTCTTTCCCACTCTCTTTCTCTCCCACTCTCTTTCTTGCTCTTCCATATTTCTATTATTTCTATTTCTATTTCTGTTTCTGTTTCTGTTTCTGTTTCTATTTCTTTTTATTTCTCCTCTTATTTTTCCCTTCCTAATAATCCTATATTCATGCATGTTTGTTTTCACACTTCTAAAAATGCTGCCTGCTCCTTGCAAATTCCCTCCCTCATGGGAGTTTTTTACACCCCAGTATATGAGCATGTTCCCACAGATTCCCCCTCTGTTCCTCTCCTTTCAGTCTGGGATGTTGTTCAATGCCAGACCTGGGCAAAAAACCTGTGCTGCATGGCCTGTTTGCCCTCTTGCCCAAATGAAATCCACACTGTGAATGTGAAGCCAGGGGATTCTGGATTGCCAGAGGAAAACAGGGATGGTGGATTCTATACCTGAATGAAGGTCGGTGTAGGTAAGAAACCTTGATGTGCAGTGATATTGGTCATCGTCCCCATGTCGTGCTCCTTTTTTATCTTGTTACAAATACCTGTGGTTTTTCTTATTGTCCAAAAATGCATCCAGGATCCCTTATGTTCCCCATATCCTCTAATTTCAGTAATTCACCGCGTAATTATAGAATCATAGAATGGTTCAGGTTGGAAGGGACCTTAAAGATCATCTAGTTCCAACCTCCCTGCCACGGGCAGGGACACCTCCCACTAGACCAGGCTACTCAAAGCCCCATCCAGCCTGGACTTGAACACTTCCAGGGATGGGGCATCCACAGCTTCCCTGGGCAACCTGTTCCAGTGTCTCACCACTCACACAGTAAAGAATTTCTTCCTGATATCTAATCCAAATCTCCCCTCTTTCAGTTTAAAACCATTACACCATGTCCTATCACTACACTCCCTGATAAAGAGTCCCTCCCCATCTCTCCTGTTGGGCCCCTTCAGGTACTGGAAGGCCACTCTAAGGTCTCCCCGGAGCCTTCTCTTCTCCAGGCTGAACAACCCCAGCTCTCTCAGCCTGTCTTCATAGGAGAGGAGCTCCAGCCCTCTGATCATCTTTGTGGCCTTCCTCTCGACTCTCTCCAACAGGTCCATGTCCTTCTTGTGTTGGGGGCCCAGAGGTGGACACAGTACTCTGGGTGAGGTCTCACCAGAGCAGAGTAGAGGGTCAGAATCACCTTCCTCACCCTGCTGGCCATGGTTCTTTTGATGCAGCCCAGGATGCAGTTGGGCCATGTTGAGCTTCTCATCAACCAACAGTCCCAAGTCCCTTTCCTCAGGGCTGCTCTCAATCCATTCTCCACCCAGCCTGTATTTGTGCTTCTAGAAGAACAAATCTTCTAGAAGATCTCCTATCCAAATAACCTTGTAGGTATTATAATGACACCAGTTATATGAAATTAAATGTTTACTGTACAGTCTGAAACTGAAGTAGAGCTTAAATTACTGATGCATAACATGCTTTAAAACCTTCTATGACTTAATCTACATGAAAGGATACCAGATACAGTTTATTTTTTTTCTGTGAACAGTATATTGCTTTTAATATTCTTGTTGAAGTATAACAAAGGCAGGTCCTCAGCTGGTATAAAATGTCACAAGTCTGTGGTTAATGAAGCAATAGCAGTTTGTCCCAAAGGAGGATCTGAAACAGAGAAGAATATTTAGTCTGAATTAAAAGAAAAAAAGAAATTAAAAAGGAATTTAGAAGAAGCCATAATTTCTTTGTCTGCAAAAGCCATGCCTGAGAGTTGCTATATATTTATCTTTTTATCTCATAATCTCTATATTCATTAATTCAGCAAATAACGTACTGTGAGGCTTCCCATTCAAATCATCCTCCAGATAACATGACACAGCCAAAAATACACATTGAAAAAAAAGCTACTCTGTAATAGTACGAAGTATGCGATAATGATCCAAAATTTACCCTAGTGAGAACTAGTTTTCTGCATGAGCACTTCTGTTAAGTATTTCTGTGAACATTCAACATGTACAAAAAGCCTTTGAATCATTGTCTTTAAATAAAATTTAAAAAAAATGAGTAGACATATATGTAGTTAGGCCTGGATTCAAAAAGACAGTTCAAGAATAAGGTCTGTTACAGAAGTATGTGGAGGCCAGACAGTGGCTCAAAGAGCAAAACAAGAAGCTTGCTTTTTACATAGGGAAGAGCCGCAAGTAATACAATCTTTGCAGGAATGCTCTGGATTAACGTAGTTTGCCAGCCCAGATGTCTCTTCCTTCAGAAGGCCAGCAGTAAATAAAACCTCTCCCTTTTCAAGGTATTTAGAGTTTCTTAACTCAGGCTAAGGAAAATACTTTCCAAAACTGACCCATAGGTGATGCAGCTCAGCAAAAAGACAACATTTAGCAGCTGTGTTCAAAAGTCTCCTGGGGTCATTGTTTGCAGCAAGTGTTGGCAGCCACCAGGCTGGAAGGGGCTTCAAACATTTTAGAAGACAGGATTATAATTCAAAATGATCTTTACAAATTGGAGAAGTGGCCTGGGGGGAAAATAGAATGAAATTCAATAAAGGAAAAGAAAAAGCCACATAATTTGTTTGGCTGTAAAACCCATGGCTAGAAAGATGATGCAAGTTCCTTGAAAGTAGAAGATTCCACGTGTAACTGAAACAACCAGTGTCGCAGGCACAAGATTGGGAGAAACAAGGTAACCTACAGTTTTACAGAAAAGGATCCATGGGGTATCCTGTCACACGCTGGGATATGAGTCAACAGCATCACGCACTTGTGCTAAATCACTTGGAGATGAAACTTCTGTATAAGCAGAAATATTGTCTGCAAGAGCATGAAGCAATCCTGCTCTGCTCAGCAACTGATGTGTTGCCTCTGGTTTTGGGCATCACCCTTCAAGGAGGAGGAGAACCAGTGGAAAGCAACAAAAAAAACAGAATGGGCCTTTGAAGACAAGACTGGATTAATTAGAATTGGTTTGAAATTGTTTTTCTCCAGAGGAAAGGAGAAAAGAGTAAAGAGAGAAGGGTTGTGATGATCTTCAACTGTGCAACAGGAAAGGAAACCATTTGTTCCCCTTGTCTGTGGTTGATTGCATGACAGGAAAACTACAGTAAGTAAGGTTCAGATTTGACATTAGGAAATGTCGGGAAAGCAAAGTCTCAAAGGGTCAACCACTGGGCAGTATTTAACAACATAAACCTCGGTCAGGAATGATAGGCAGCGTTGGTCTTGCCTGGCGGTGCCACAGCATCCCACCAAATTTGTGATTGATGTTCTGACTCTGTCTTGCTGAAAACAACTGCGCCTGAGCAGACAGGAATAATGAATAACTGGAAGAGGGAGATGCATATGTGCATGACACCATTTATTGGGGAAGATTTGTTATGCATTCATGTTTCATATCTTCATCCCAAACTCAGGCCAATAACATTCTCTATGATGTTAGAATGGCATTTGCTTCTATCTCTCATCCTCTGTCAGTGCCCTGTATTTATCATTTCTTCTCCTCCTTCAAACTGTTTTCTTAGCTAGAGGAGAGTGGGGAAGGGGGTTCTCACTCTCTCATCCTATTGGAGCATCCTGCATTTTACAGGGATTAGGAAAAAGCTCTCACAAGTCCTGCCAGGTGTGCTGACCTCTCTTTTACCACTGTGAGGAAAGGGAGGGTCCCTCGTAGTGTGATGGCTGCAGAGGCCACTAAGCTTCAGCAAGGCAAAATGAGGTAAACATTTTGCTGGCAGAATATTTTCAAAGTATTGCCAGGGAAACCTGATGGGAAAATATATCACTAATACATATTTATTAAAGGTAGAAGAATTATCTCAGATATGAAAGACAGCAATTACTGAAGCATGAAAAAGGGATGTGGGTCCTCTTTTAAGCACAAGTTTAAATGCAACACAAATTTTATTTCATGTACCAACCAGTACTTTTTAAATTGACCGCAACTAATCAGCATTTAATGGACTTAAGACAGAATAAGACTTTACATTTACTACAAAGAAGTATCACTGTTCCTGGTGTACTGGAGTTTTTTGTTTTCTTTTTTTTGTATTGTTGTTAGGTATTGTAATCAATGTAGAAAGTCCCTTCACATCAGTCAAAGATTTCTAGAGACTGAAAATTTCAGTCACAACTAGAAATCATAGAAAATAGGGATGAACAGTACTTTAAGACGTCCTCTAGTCCATCCTCTTTCTCAAAATGGACGAACAATTACAAGTAAATAATTCTCAAGAGATTTTTTTCTCCCCTATTTTTAAGAGTCATCAGTGGTGGAGAGTCCTCTGCCTCCCAAGAAGAGCTATTCCTGTGCTTCATTAATTGTACAGGCAGGGCCTGAATGGATAAACTGAAGAAGGTCTTCTCTGGCTATTTAGGAAACTACCACTAAAAGTTTCCTGCTGTCTGAGAAGTCTGCCCAGCAGCTGGAGAGTGAAAATGGAGAAACCTCCAGTGTATCCAGCTCATGGTCCTGCCTGTGAAAGTGCCTATGAAGGTGGGTGGCTGAGATGCATTTGCTTCTGCTGTGGGTAGAGTAAACGCTGGAAGAGGGATGGGGGTTAGAGACGGGGATGTCTCCAGCTGTTTGCTTCTTCCTAACTCCAACATCTTTCACTTAGAAGTGAGTGTTTGTATGGCAGGATGTACTGTCGGCCAGTAGTTCCCAAAGGAGGAACAACTCACCAAAGTGAGGATCACATCTGTAACTAGTTGAGCAGTAAGTGTGTTTCGCTCCGGTGCTTAAAGTCTGGCGTGGTAGGAGGGAGACTTACAACTAGGAGAAACAACTAGAACAGAAACCAGTTTGGAAACTGTCCCGCCAGCCATTTATCTCGCTGCACAAGGGACAGAAAACTTGGCATCTGCTGGTGCGTGTTTTTAAAACCTCTTTATGGTGAGTGTGCTTCGCAGCTTCCCCTTAAGCTTCACAGATGGCTTTGTGAGGGCAGCGGTGATCTGTAGTTACGACCACAAGCCGGCAGGCGAGGGCTGGGCTGTGGTGAGCCCTCAGCAAGGGCTCACTCTCGCTGCCTCTGCATCAGCCAGCTTTTCCCTTTATTATTTTTTTTTTTTCTATTTTTGCCTTCCCAGCCTTCCAAACACCAGGTTACCTCTCTGAACTACCACGGGTGGCTACATATTTGTAACCCCCTGCACTTCACACCAACTGCGTTCATTATCCCGTGTGAAGGGTGTGTTTCTGGTTTTCATGTTAGTTCTGATCTTGCACTGCCTTGAAAATGTTATTTCACTTTTATGTGGTGCACTAAGAGCTTTGGCTGAGTATTTAGAAATACAGTTATTATTATTATTATAGCAAGATGTTTCCGGCTGCTACTGTCAGGGTAGGTGCCCCTCGACAGTCAAGCATCCAGCTTTCCACCCCAGCATTCAGCCTTGAGGTTCCTGAAGGGGTCCCAGTGCTCAGTCCAAAGGTCCAAGGCCATGCAGTGAGAAACCCATGTCTCAGGGAAGTCACTGAGAGTTTTGCCAGTAGCAGGGAAGACATGGCAGCAGAAGCCTTTCTACTTGCTTAAGGGACACTTAGTGCATCTCCAGTTAACGTAGGTCACAGCCTGTGCCGTTGCGGCTTTGCTGCCCCTGTAACCCGGAGCAGGGGATGAAGCCTGCAGAAGAGCACCAGCATCAGCTGCCCTCGTGCCCACATGGGATGGATGCATTCAGGGGGCCAGTATTTCAGTTTCCTCCACAAACACTGGTTTATGAAGCATTGACCCTGCACAACTTCGTGTCAGCTTTCAAATAGTGAACGACGCGGACCAGCACATAGTGGACTCTTGGTGCTGATACTCTGGGTTCGCCTATTTGTTTTCCTACAAAATGCTCCATGTGTATGTGCACGCGCGCGCACACGCACACGCGCACACACATAATTATATATAACATGTATATACATGTAGAAATAGAAATATATATAATGTCAAAAGCAGGGAACGTTATAGTATTTTATAGACTATATATAGCCAGGCGCTCACTGCCAATATTTTGCTTCCTATTTGCAATTACGTGGATCACATCCCTTCCCGCAAATCATGATATAACCCTCCCATGGCAACTGCAGCCTTTGCACAGGAAAATAACGTTAGGAAAATACGTATATTTAGCTGGTTCAGTGAAAAAGGACCTATTCCAAGGGTAATTAGACACCTCAATGGCTAACTTTTTTAGTACTCCTGAGAGAGACTGGAAACAGTCTCCCCTCGCTAGGATCTCCCTGAGCTTAGCTGGAAGATTTTTACCTGGTGGACACGGGTTTTTTGGAGTTGGGAAATCTTTGGGCTAGTAAAATTTGCAGTCTATATTTTAGCCACTGGGTGCCGCTACCAATTCAGTTGTCAAAACCGGGTTCTCCGTCAAATACGAGGTGGTAATTTTAACAGCATGTCTTGTGCTAACTCTGCCTGCGACACTAGGTTTCGTGGGGCTGCCTGTTGTCCAAAGGTTCATACAATAACCCTCTTCTCGCAGACGCCAATAGGCTTCAGTTCAGCTGCAGTCAAGACGTTTCTTCACAAAGGAATGGCTTTTTATTAAAGTGCACAAGTGAAAGGTGAGCAGAATTAATAATAAAAGGATCTAAAAGAGAACTTTAAGAGGTATTTCATAAACATCATATGGTTATAGAGGGTTAAAAACCCTAATTCATATGATACGATTGGAGATGAAGCCGCTGAAAATAAGCTATGCATCTCTGCTGTTTTACAAACTCATTAAAAGTATTAATGAAACAAGATGATTGATTAACCCAGTTCCAAACTTCAAACATCTCCTCCATCATCATTAGAAAAGTGCTGTTTCAGATATTTTTTTAATCAACTGCAGATTTTTTCAAACTGCTTCCTCACATTATCCTCACTGTTGTAGTGACCTCTGTTCTGTTGGGAGCTGCCGGATGTAAACACAATACCATCATGGCAGCCTAATGATACATTCAGACCTGAGAACATTTATTTGCAGTCCTCACTGGCTAGGAAAATGCATATTTTCTGACATGGGAGAAGCATACATCTCAACGGATGCAACTACTTCATGAAAAGCCCATCAGCATTTTGCAGCATCTTCAGGTAGAGGGAGAAAACACGATGCTGTCGAGTCATCTCTCCAAAAACAGCTGGGCAGATGCCAGCTGAAAACCACTGACAGAGCACTCGCCTGTGTCTCCTCTGAAAGGCAATGACAAAAGGAGAGGAGGACATGGCGGGAATCCTGTGTTGGGTGGCCAGAGGAGAAGAGGAGAGTGGTGGCAGCAGCAGCACTAAGGGCAAGAGGGAGGAGGAAAAGGAGCAGGATTTTGGGGGTGGAGGGAAAGGCATATAATACTATCAATTTTGTCTAGTGAGCCTTTCTTACAAAACAATTGGGAGCCACTAACCTACAATTCATGGTTCTGCAGGTGACAGAGACTATGTCATCATCCTGGAAATCATGAATTTTTCCTGAAAATTGTAACTTCTTGAATGCTGCTGGTGTCTGGCCAAGTCAGATGTAACTTCAGTGATCCTCTGCCTGAAACCAATTTGTGATAGTGCAGCATGGTGAGATCCTGACAAATAACCTCACAGAGCTGTTCTTGATTGTGGAGTGGATTTCATATTTTAAACAGAAATTTGCTTCTATTCATAGCCAGTTTCTTTCATCTGCCTGATAGCTCATGCAACAGTGAGTTTCAGGCATGCATTTACAATGTCAAGCCTTTGAAAAGAATTTCACATTTTTCTGTTAGTTATATATCACCTTGGTTCGCTTCCCTGTATTCTGCAAGATCCGGGACTTAAAAAAGTAAAAAAAATAATTTAAGGGCGACTTCACACCATTTCCGTGCAAGGTACAGGACTGACGTTCCCACAGGAAAATAGTCTGCTCAGTTCCCTAAATGTGAGCTCAATAAAACCCCCCAGATTCTCATTAAATGGCTGGAATGTGTCAGACTGTAGAAATCAAAACACTCTGCTGAAATCGTTTAGAGAAAGCTCTGGCAGTCTCCTGCCTGATGTGCGCGTGGATGTGTGCATGTGTGTAGGCATATACGTACTCCTGCCCCGCTCCCTGGCAGCTCAGCAGCTGGATTGCCTTTGGTGTTGAATCTGGGCAGTCCGTGGCTGTTATCTCTTTTTGGAAAACATGAAGTAGTTTGGTATCTGCTCCCCACCAGGAGGAAAACACCTTCTGAAACACCCAAATCATCTTCTAAACAAATTTGTGTTGCTCCTGCAAGTTCAATCGCCATCTTAAAACTCTTTTTTTCCCTGGAGAGGTGCTTCAATGGGGTTTTATTTGCATGAACTATTTACTGACAGGTTTGCTAGCACCATGTGAAGTCATTATTGCTGTCCATGAACTTGTGTGCTGAGAGAACAGATGGCCCCCAAGACCTCTTATGTTGGGGCAAGCAGCTCCTTTTGAAGCTGTCGTGACCTCTCCAGGGCTCTGCATCCTCTTACCTCTCCCCTGGGAGGACTTTGGGGCAAGGGACCATTTTGCTGACAGCGAGGGTAGGAGCTGGGAGGCCACTCGCAGTTGCTGGAAAAGAAGAACAGGCACTCGACCCTATTTCCAAACGTAGTGGTGTGGTGTTTTCCCAGACCGATAACCGTGTCCCCTTTTCCTCAATCAAGAGCTCTCTCTTTGCATGGTTTCTCACCTGCCCGCTTGCAGCAGGTGTGAGGGCAGGCAGGGCCAGTGCCTTTAGCTTTCACAGGTCTCAGGATGTGGGCTCAAGCTGCTAAGCCACTTGGCAGATGATTGACAATCGCATTCGCAAGGGTGGGAAAGAACAATATTTATTTAAGGAATTAAGCTAATGAAGAATACGGCAGAAGGATGGGGGAGAAGGGAGTAACACAACCCAACTGCTGTGGGACCTGCCAGCAGATAGCTGTAGATAAGCTACAGATACTTGTGCTAAACAAAGACAATAATTTTTGTTCCTCAGAGTTTTTCTAGTTAAAGCGCTGGTCAAACTGTGCTTTTTTAAAAAGATCTGACAACACCAAAAGCGTAAATGCACAGAAGGAGGCCTGACTCACTCCGTCCCTTTTTATTGATGCCCCATACAGGCAAGCTGGCAGGAGCAGGAACCTAAGATTTCCCGCAAAACCAAAATGCAGCACAGCCTTCTGTAGCAAAAACCTGGAGAATAAAACAGCGAGAGATCTACTAAACTCCTCAGCAGGGGGAAGAGCCTGCCCACCTTCACGTGCGCAGCTGAACAAATACTCTGCCTTTGCTGCGATCCAAAGATACAGTGCCTGAGCCTCCTTCCTGCTTTTAACTTTCTAAGCACAGCACAGCAACAGCAGGCTCCGGATGAAGCTTGCACAACTCCTGCAAAAAAAAAAAAAAGAGCGCTGTTACTTCTCGGCTAAAGCTGGTTTGGATATTCCTGAAATGCATTGCAGAAATAGTCATAGTCTGACCGCCTTCTGGAGATCTTGTTCTGACTCGAAACCAACAAAAGCTTGAGCCTGCAGGATAATCCGAATGCTTCAAACAGTCTCCCTTACTCCGTGTGGACGGTCCCAAAATTGGAGCCTGAACGTAACTGCCATTGCAATTGGTGGCTTCAGGGGAACAAAGAAGGGGCTCTGTTTACTACAGTGAGACTGGTAAGATGATCTCTTTCCCAGCCCTAAGTTCCCACTGGTACAATAATAACCAATAAGTGGGATTTCCATCGCTTGCATCCTCTGGGAGACACTTATATATCGCTGATTCATATTGCAAGTTTTCTTGTTATGTGACTGCCATGAGCCTGGAAAATCAAAACGTGCCGACAGCTTACTGAAGGAAGGGATACTGAGCAGAGCCGGACAGGAATTTTTCAACAAAACAACATGTCAACACCAAAACATTTAAAGGAAACAATAGGAGTGCCAGTGAAAGTTTAATGAGAAAGGTATTTCGGAGAGAGATGCATCCCCTTCCGACTGATGGGTACCCCATGTGGAGGGACGTTATCCCGCAAGCAGGAAACCACCGCTCATTGAATTTGTGCCTGGCTGTCTCCCTCCGCCCTGTCCGGCCGGAGCTGCCACCTGCAATATAAATTGCGGGCATACTCCCTTCAAAGCCGGTATGCCAGATGGCATCCTCCCTTCCCAAATTAGAGATGTTGGCAGAAACTCCTTGGGAAGCAGGAAATGTCTGCATGATGTTTCCCGCTCTCCTCCCAGCAGATCTCCTCGCTCCCTCACGGCTGCCTGAATCGGCAGCTCCCAGCTCCCACCGGCGTCACAACCCAGAGCTCCTTAGTTTTCTGAAATTACAGAAACAACTCTGTATAGCTGAGCCCTCTGTTCCCACCATTTGATTTCCAGTGCTTCGAAATCCTATTTGATGGTGTGCTGCAGAGGCTGTACTACCTATGCAGGTCTAGTTGGATACGATACAATTGAATCCTTAAAAGTAAACTCATTTGATAGTACCTAGAAGCAAAAAAAACCCACCTCTTAGAATATTCTTTTAATAAACAGCTTTCTGTGTTTTGAATTATTTGCAGGAAGCTTCCACAATGAGATATTTGGGACCAAAAGATTGGATTTGGCAAAAAATAGGAGCTAAAGTAGACGTAGCATTTCGGTCCTGTGGCAGTGATGTTATAGTCACACTTCTAGCCAAGAGCTGCTTGCCTGATTTCCACAGGCACCGTCTGAAAGGAACGGCCGGCCTATTCCCTTGTGGAAAGACCAACTTTCATGTATTAACTAAAGCACTCGCAACAGGTGTAAACAACTTTCCATTAGAGGTAAAGTTCCCGATACATTAGACAACATCACACTTTAACCTTCCAAGATCTAATTTAATTCCTAGGATCAATAGCTCATGTTTCTAATACGTTTTGCCAAAACCTGGGATCATGTCCTACATATTATAGTAATGCTTTCCAGAAGAATTTCAATTTGTAAATAATGAAGAGCTCATACAACTCCTTCTGTTAGCAGCGCTGCCGGGCCTTTTGCCAGTTTGTAAGCTGAAGAATTTTGGTGTTTAGTGCTCCCATCTGTTCTGAAAGCCTGAGGGTGAGTAGTTATCAAAAGCAATATGTGGGTTTTTTTATTCCATGTCTGAGATTTTATGACACACTTTGTCACAAAACAGGCCACTGGGGAGAAGAGATTTCCCTCCTCCCCAAGTTGATCTGCTCGGGGAACCTCTGAAGTCCCACATACTTGATTTCTGCCTAGTCTTGATCTAAACACAGCAAAATTTGCACAAATATCGAATAATTCCCATCCCAATGTCTCAGCTAGAAATAAGACCAAGTGTTTCACAGTTACGAAAGAATTAAAATCTCAGGCATGTATATACTCAGTGCAGAGGAATTCGATAAACACAGCTCTGTTTGAACGAGGGCTTTGAAGGCGGCCCCGCTGTCAAGGTATAAGGAAGCTTTTGTTCCCCAAATAAACACTTCAAATGTGCCCTTCTGCTGCATCAAGGTTTGGAAGGTGAGGGCTCCTGTCCCCATGGGGATGGTGGGGTGCATGGAGGGGGGGGACACGGGGCTGCAGGCAATCTGCCTGCTCCATGGGGGCTGCCTGCCTGGTGGGACCCCGTCTGATCCACCCAGTGAACTAGCATTTTCGCTGCCTTTTCCGACAGGATGCCTCAACCCTCCCGGCTTGAATGCACTCCAGCATAAAGGTTATTTTCCACAAGAGACCGTTTCATTAGAAGTCGCTCAGGACACCTAAAGGCAGGTAGTTTGGCAGCTAGGAGCTCTCCACATGCTGTGTCAATGTCCATCTGTCCTCTGTCCCACCATGGGGACACCCTCCTCTCCTGCCGAAGGCGCTCTCTGCCTCTTCCCCTGGGACAAGTGGGTCATTGCGTCGCCTGCAAGCCCTTGAGCTTGCACAAAAATAAAGGTTGTCATCGCCGTCTGCTTCTGGCAGCACAGAGGGTGGCACAGATGTCGATGGGGTGGCTCCAGGGCTGGTGGCATCCACTGCAGAAAGCAGAGGTGGGAAATGTCAGTCTTTGTAGAAACCTCTTCCCACTTCATCAAAAAAAATTACTGCACCCAGTGATCCTGAAATCCAGCGAGATGCCAGGGTATAGATGGAGTAATTCCTCCCTCTGCTTTTTATTTCTTCAGGAAGGCTTAGCTGCACAAGTTAAGAAACTGAACTCCTGAATTGGACAAAATAAGGGAAAAACTCCAAGGGGCCTTAGATGACAAGTAGATTTTTAACTGTTATTTAAAGCCTACAGTTTGCAGACACCAGTTTCTTCAGGGTTTGCTCTTGGCCTGCTTTAACTCAGAAGATCCACTGTCAAGATAATCATGAGCAGGATCCTAAATGTCTGCTGAAGTTTCTGATCTGCTTGTTGTAAATGTTACGTGTTGTAAATGTTGTAAACGTTGATAGTTTTTGTTAGATTCATCCACTAAAAAAGTGGTGGTTTCATGTAGCTGTGTTTTAGCACAGCACAGACCAGACAAAATCCAAATGAACTCTATTACTAAAATTAAAACCAGTACTAAGAACTCAGAATTCAAACAAGCTCCGCAGTCACAGAAGCCTGGCATGGCAGGCACAAGGTGAAAAAGAAGTGTCAAAACACGAGCCTGAGAAGGATCTCCAAGGAACCATTTTTAACACCCTTTTACCTCCAAATCAGCCAATTTCCATATTCATTAGATATAGTCTGTAAGTATAACTCCGCAATAACTCAGAATACCACGTTTGACTGATTTCGCATAACTTTGCCTGCATTTACTTTGCAATATCATCACAATTATGAAGCAACCTCCACTCAACCCTACACGAGCCTATTGAAGGTTTGAAAGTCAGGCCAGCTAGTCTCATTAAAAAAAAACCCTCATCAGTTAAAAGTGTCAGAGCTGCTTTTTTTTTTCCTTAGTCACAATGCATTCCAGTCCTAACAAGCCAGCACAGCAAGAGGTTTATTACCCTTCTGTTAAGGGTAACCCCTTGGTTAAGAAACAACAGGAGTCTTTCCTGTCCATGCAGACCATCTAAAAACGGTTCTTCTTTGTATTTGTTATCAGATCTTCCAA
Source organism: Dromas ardeola (assembly GCA_013398915.1). Classification (NCBI taxonomy): domain Eukaryota; kingdom Metazoa; phylum Chordata; class Aves; order Charadriiformes; family Dromadidae; genus Dromas; species Dromas ardeola. The sequence goes on from VYZM01010429.1 coordinate 147,542, forward strand.
CGGACCACAGCTAATTAGGCCTTTGCCTTCCAGACCCTAATTCTCCTACTGTCCTTCAGTTTCAGTTTTAGTTGGCTGATGTAGTGCAACTGAACAAGCATGTTTTTGTTAAATTTCCCAGCTTAAGTGGGATTGTTTGGAAAGCGATGAGAAGAGCCTCAAACCAGTACCTGAGCGAGATTTAGGCATTTATTCCTCTTTTTCATTTAAATGAGAGGCCCACATTTGAAATATCCTTGAAAGCCAAGGCCTTAAGGGCAGGAAATTGTACATTTAGGGTTTTATCCTCAAGCTGTTAGAAATCGTCGTAACTCCAGCCATGCGTGCGGCTGGGATAATGAGTAACACCGCAGCCAGCGGTTGGTGGCCAAGCCGTCCCCAGGCACGAGAGGCTGCTGCTGCTGCTCCCCATTCAAAGGCCAGCTCTCGGCACGGCTGGGGACCACAGCAGGTGCAAGATGCTTGGCGATGGGTGGGGTGCAGGCAAGGTCACTGGCAGCCCCTGGAGCCCACCGGCTGGCCGAGGACAGTGGGGGAAGCTCCCACGCAAAGTCTTCTGGGAAGCAATGCTCTTGGCATCGCACTCCGTGGGTGCGAAAGGTATGGTCCAACAGATAAGGCAGCAGGCTTTGGCTCCGTGCCACCGTCGGGAAAAGTGGTTAGGAAAGCCACCGGTTCAGCTCGCTGCATGGCTGATTTAGCCGACTTGGCCGTGATGCTGCCAGCAGGCTGCCCGGGAGAGCAAACACACGCAGCGCTGGCACGGCGAGGTGTCAATAGACATTTTATTCGCTCGCTTGTTTTTTTTGTTTGTTTTCAAAGGGAACCTCCTTTCCCCCTCTCTCCACAGGATTTCAGCATGGGCAGAAAGCACGACTGTAGAGCAGCGTGATGTGCCGTGAAGGGCCTTACAGAAAAGTACACCTCTGCGATTGCGGGTGGGAGCACGGTGCATCCCGTGGGAAAGGGGAGGGTTCTGGAGGTGCTGCTTAACAAAGTGAAAGGGTCTCTTTCAGCAGCCAAGAAAGCATATCAGTATTGACTGCAATCATTAAGCTTGTATCTACAGCTTTATAGTTTAGAAAGTTTGACTTCCTGGAAGTTAATCGAATGTTTCTTTTCCAAGTATGAGTACAGTACACCGTCATCGAGGATCCAACAGATGAATTCAAGCTTTTGTGTACTTTGCAGCGTGGCGCTTGTCATCTGTGACACTTGGATACAAATTCTCTGCGAGGCTTCTCAGCATTTGAAAAAATGAAGTTATTGGTTTGGTTTTTTTTCCATCTGAAGATGAGCTACAGAAACTCCAATTTTATTTAGTTGAATACTAAACGAAATGCACACGATATGTTTGCCTTTGTTGCCTAATATGTCGGCTTTAAACTTCACAGTTAACAGTTGCAAGGAGGCACAAAACTACACACTTGTATTTCCCAGCCACTGCCCAGAAGGCTGCAAGCTTAAGCTCTGGGATATCTGTTCTCAAGAGTTTCTTTGAAACCTTGAGAACTGGCCTGATCTTTTCATCTTCAGTGGATGCTGAGCCGTGGTAGACGATGCGATGGGAACAGGGAACTTCCACAGGAATGGCAGAGTTCCCAGGGGATGTCCCATCCAGAGATGTGAGTCCAGTGGCTGTTATATCTGCTAAGGAGGATGGCGATACGAAGTTTTATTTAAGTCAAAGTTTTATCTACAAGGCTGCTGGATTAAAACCCAACTGCAACAAATCTTTCTGAGCTCAACAGAGTTTCCTATGCAAGGTGCTAAAATGTACCAAAATTTGCTTTTAAAGACTGTGAAGAAAGAATTCAACACACAGAAGCAAATTAATGACACCATTTTACAATAGATTTTTAACGAAGCTGTTAAACAGACACTGCCAATTAGAAAATTAGTAGAGATTAATTAGAAAACTCAAGTAATGACTTAAAACCGCTTTCAGATTTTAACCTTCTATGCCTTATTAGGTTTTGGGGTGGAGGCATCATATTTCTCATTGTTTTAAGAAGCAGTTCCCTGAGCAGAAGACCCGATGAGCTCTGGCTACTTGTGCCTCAGTGACTAATGACATTCTTCGCCTCATACGGTGCAAGCTCTGACTGAAGCATTTCCTATGGCTGGAATATTTAAACTTCCCTTCTCCTGGGTGGCTTCCCTTAATGTCTAGTAATAGTGCTCAGAGCTCACGCTAAGAGCACTATTTTAGGTCTTTCTCCTCCACCCAGTCACAAAAGATCATGGAACCTGTGGGAATTTAATATATTTAAGAATTCTACATCTCTCTGATACGGCTGCCACTGCCCAAAAGTCATTGAGGTGGACAAGGAGAAAGACAGACAGATCTCCAGGCTCTGTAATCATGCAAAGAGCCAGATAACTGTAGGAAATAAAACTAAAAATAGGTTCTTTGTAAGCTCTTGCTGTATGACTGTCCTACCCAAGCCACAGGATATCCTCATTAAAGGACTACACTAGGAAACGGGAAAACTGACTTAAAAGTCATGTCAAAGGTCCAAAATACACTATGTAACACTTGATTTTTTTTTCCCCGATGTAGTCCTCCTGAGTGTTGCCTGTCACTGCTGTAAGTTTGGAAGAATAACCCTGAAATCACCCTGTCACCTCCCTCTCTGCTGTTTTGCTGAAGTTCCCTTTCTCTTCCTTTTCTGCAGAGCTCACACATGCATCTATAAATTCTCCTATCTGTATGAGGTGCATGCACAAGAACACGCGCACTCGTTGTAAAATACATACTAGTAAATTCTTGGTGTTAGGTTACTATTTCCAGCGTTGCTAACAACTCACACTACATACATATATATAAATACATATATATCTACATATTTGGTAACTGTTCCTTTAAGGTGCCAGAAATGAGGCAGCCAGGGTTCAGTTTAGGGAATGTAGTAGGCTGTGTGTAGGCAGTGGGAAGCAACCTAGAATATGAATCCTGGCTCAGCTTTGATGTAATCTCCACTGAAGTTGAGGGAGTTGCTCGGGATTTACGCTGCTGTTTATGAGAGCGGAGCTTGGCGCAGAGCCCTGTATATAATACATATAAAATATCATCTAATTGTACTTGCTTCTACAAGATTAACCCAGCTGCTGAGATTCCAGCTTGTAAATAGCTATGAAATACATTGTGTAATCCCCGTGACTGATGTTTTTGAACACGTTTTGGGCAGTGCTGTGGTGGCTGTCTACTCCAGATTCATTACCCACCAGAGGGCTGACAGTATCAGCACAAATGCTGGTTTGCAATGTATCCTGCACAGTCAAATCAAGCCAAAATGAACCACTTCAAAGCAAAGATGTGTGGAAGGCAACAATTTCTGACTCACTCTTCCCTGAAGGAGAAGGTGTAATGCTGGCATGTGTGTGGCTCTTCTCCCACGTGCCTTCCTCTCCCCACCTTTCCTTATTGATACATTAACAAGCATCCTGACATAGAAATAGGGATTTACGTAACTATACAAGTTCAACAGCTCCTGCTACTCGTTCCTCAAGTGACTGAGAAGTCTCTTTGTAACATCACAGCTACTTGCTGTGAATGCGATCAAAGATAAGGTTGACATATGGGAATATTTACAGCCAAGGCAAAGATGGGTGGTTTTAATGGGAGGGTTTGCCGCGATCTTAATCTGTGCTGGTTTGTTCCCAGTTAGCTTTGCATGGAGTCCTCAGCTCACATGAACTCAGAAGTCACAGCTGAAAAAAAGAGTCATGTACTACCATGCCCTTCTCCTTTGGGTTAACCCAAGTCTTGAAAGCCACAAGTTTGGGCTCTTTTATCTAGAAAACCGTAGAAAGCATGCCATAGATGCAAATAAACAAGAGCAGGCAGGACTGTGATGAAAGCTAGGTTTATAACACAAGACCAGCAACAGGTGAGCTCCATAACAAGCTTGGTTAGAACTGAGAAGTCTAATTAAGCAGCAGCCGAACAAATAACTCAGCTTTGTACTCATAATGCTCTGCTAAGAAAGAGTGAGGAATCCACCCAGCTCCTACCAAAATTAAAGACATATTTATAAACAGAATTGTTTCTAACAAGAAGACAAATCTCATCCTTGTGTAACTGTCCTGAGGTCAATGGAGAACCCCAAGGGATTAATTAAAATCAGAGTGTTCATAAGTCTTCTGTGATGTGCCAGCTGCTCTTAAACAGGGAAGCACGTTAATGGTTTCTCAACAAACATGTTGCGAGATCAGCTTCTTTTATTCAGCAGTTCTGGTGTTCGGAAACTGTCTTTTTGGTTTTTTTTTACAGAAACAATATTCTCCAGTACTGTTGGAAAAAATAATTTAAAACTAATAGTGTTTGGATGGATTCTAAATCTTTAATTTGTTCTGGCATTGTTCTGGAAGTTCTGGAATCTATGTTTTTCTTTTTACTATAATTTGCAGAAAAATTCTTAATCTGTAGAAAATGATAAGGGCCTTTTAAGTCATTGATTAAAAAAGTTCACTGTTTTGGTTAATTGTGTCTAGACAAAAAAATCGTAATGAAAATGTGGTCTTGGTCACAATTCTCTTAATTCTTTGAGCCAGATTTCCAATGCAAGAGTTCACGTTTATACATTTAAAATGATTTTGAAAAGTGTTTTGCAGTTTTGATGGAAATTGCACTGTTTCTGTAAACAATTCTCTCCAGCAAACTGATTTTTACAGTTTCTTTTAATTTAACACAGAATAGTACACATAAAGTCTAAAGAAATCCATTAAAATATTTGAATAAAGAAATTTATTCATTCGAAAGAATATTCTCATGGCTTCTCTTATTGGTTTTAGCAGCTTTAAGAAATAGCTCATTACAAATTTGTTGTATATCAATAATCCTGCTCCATACATGATTTTCCTTCCAATTTTCTTTACTTTTTAAAGAAATTAACTTTGTTTATGACAGTCTTCCAGTTCCCTGAGTTTTGAACAAAAAATTGTTTATGTAAAAAAGCATTTTAAAATCTGTTTCCATTTCAACATGTTATAGTAGATTGCTATTTATTTTAAATCTGTGTGAATGGTATTCCATTAGTATTTTCTAAAAACCTCTCATTTCTAAATCTCAGATTTTCCTCTAACTCAAAGTAGAATATGATCAAAAAATACGGTGAAGCTGTATGTGCAGGAGTAAAAGGGTAGAACACAAGTATCAGCATAGGGAAACAAAAGCAGCAATTGTAGAGGTCAGATTTTTCTCCTTCGAAAACTGAAGATTTCAACTTATTTTACTATCTCTACTCTCCATCTTTTTGGAAGGCACGAAGACATCTTTAGAAAATACAATTATGGGAAGATGTGCGCTTGTTGCGTGAGGCACCACTGTACTGTATGGCAGAGAGATATAAGAAGGATTGTAGAAGAGAGGGCACCCTGCTGTACTTTTGTAGACCTATTTTGTGGCACAACAAAAGATCTCTATAGAAACATTGTATCCCCCAGCACAGTTCCTGGAAGTTTAAGAACTGGCTGCAAACCCTTATAGCTGGTTTATTACGTAAAATCATAATGACTTACTACTGACTATTAATTTTAAACTGTAAGAAGCTCTGTTTTAGGAAAATATTAACTGGACTTCCAGGGGCTTATTTGTACAGACAGAAAGCAAGTTTCTGAACTTTGTCCAAATCCAGAACGAGCTTAGACTACACAAGGTCTTCAGGCCTTGCTCCTCAAAGCCAAGCATTTTACATATGAAACCTTTTCAATATGTTGGTGGTTACATTTCTGTTGGCTTGATGCAAACAGCAGTCCATTTTTCTCCAGACAGACCCTGTCCCATTTTTGGAGTAGCAGAGTATGATAAAGAACAGCCAAAAAAGCCTCAGTCCAATTGCCAGAGATGTTTGGTGGGAATCTTTTATGCCACCAGTTTCAGTTGAATTTGATCAGAAACAAAAGGATTTTGAAGACCATTCAGCCTTGGCAAAACTCTGTTTTCTCCCGTACTTGTCCCACCAACCTCAGAGGGAGCAGACCTGAAGACCCATCCTTTGACGGTGCCTCCATGGCATTCCAGCATGGATAAGGTGTTGCCCAGTGTTTTGTGCAGCCGTCTGCTTAATAGGCCCCAGCGTTCTTTCCCTCTGTCAGCAGTTGGCAGCACGAGGACAGCAGCCCACTGTGCTGCCGTGGTACCAACACAGGTGTCCGCAGCTGCAATGAAAAATGTGTAAAGGGGTTACTCAAATGAGTGTCCAGGAGGAGACATGGAAGTCAACATTAGCCAACACTCCTCACCTCCTGAAGCACGTCTTAGGGTATCTATCTCAGCCCCTAATCTCCCCCCATCTCTTTCCTCCTCTTGCTTCTTACCTTTCCCATATATCTACACCCAGGTCAGATCCTCCGAGCTGCCATAGGAACAAATACCTCTTTCCTCCCCAAGTAGGCTGTTTTCATTGCTTCTGCAATCCCACAGCATGTGAGGAAAGATTGCAAGCAGGAAAAGAGGAAAACAAAATGAAGACAAATGTCATTCATCATGTCACAGCACGTCTCCAGATCTTGGAGCCAGATATGGTACAGGAAAGAACGAGTCAGGGTATGAATGGCACTCTCCTCTTTATAAATCCCCAAGCTGTAAATCTGAAGATGGAGATACACATGGAAGGATTTATATAAGTCCATGAACTCAAAACAACGGTTTGAAGTTATGTATCTAGTACAATAGCTTCTTGACCAATAGGGCAGCACCAACACCTTGACACCACCAGTGAACCTTAGTGATGAGTTTGCACTTCTGTTTCTCTCAGCATCCATTCAAACTTCAATTTTCATTGATCTAACTCTAATTTCTCCTTCCTAATAGGCACTCCCTCCATATCTCTGTCTTGTATTTCAGGACTAGTTCCAGGTTAGTTCCAGGTTGTGCTCTTTACCTATTCCACCAGTGTTTACCTTGTGCTCATTTAAGAAATACATAATAACCAAGAAACAACAGCTTGCCCCCCCACCCCACATCACTCATTGAATTATATGGCAGTTGTTTATTGGAAATGACCTCATAGTTTCCTAATTTTGTGGGGTGATCTGAAGAATAATTCTATTGCAACTACAACACATAAATGCCTTGGGAGTATTCAGCTGGAACCTATAACTATAGATGATTCCTGTGCTGTTGGCAGCTAAAATGTAGCCCACATTTGTAAGTGACAAATAATGGGATAATAATAACCTTTGTGGAGTTAGATATCTCGGAACACATGATGCCAAGAGATGACAAAAATGACTATGTAAGGATGGTATGAAGAAGTACAATTTATATGAAGAGACTGTATATTCAAAAAAAACCCTGAAATAAAACAGGACACTTCTGTGCTAACACTTTACAATTAGTAAATACTCATGTGACAAGTGTATTTTTGAATTATTGGAAGTATGCATAGATTTTGCCAGCACAAGTACCTCTTGCTGCACTCTTCCTCTTAACTCCCTGCCTCTCTTGTTGAATGGTAGGTAGGTTTGATCTGGTCACTGCTAATTTGCTGATTTTTAACAGGAAAAATAACCTCTAGCATCTTGTAAACATTTAAGCATTTCAGTGCAGTTGTCTTTTTTGCTACCTCTGGATTCTTTTTTTGCCATCTTTTTCTTCCTTTTGTGATACGTGGCCATGAAGCATATTGACTTTAGAACAGGCTCTGAGCGAATGAGTTTTGCTGTGGAAATCTTCTAATAGCTTAGATTTCTGACTATTTTATATGGACAAACATCTTGTTTAATTGATAGTAGCTTTTGACTCAAACGCAATCTGATTAGAAATTGCATCAAAGTTGTCCCTTTGGAAGTCACACTTGTAAAAGCTTGGCTTCGAGGTTCTTCTAAAGAAGAGGTTTTTATGCAAATGGACAACCTTCTTCTGAAAGACGTCTTTAAATCCAAAGCCTCTTTCATGAAGACAGATCCTTCCCCTTGTTTGCTCATTCTACTTACGCGGTCCCCATTGGATGTATAATTCTATCTACAATTTTAATAATTTTAAGTGAATGAGTAATGAACTGAAGACTATAATTTTAAGTCACTGAGTACTTTGGTTACCCAAGGACACCTAAACCATTTGAGCCTTGCATATCTATTCCTGAGGGACTGAGCTTCCAGCGTGCTTCTACCGTGCATATCCATCTGAGTTATCCCGGCAAAACCACTGAATTCAGAGTGGGATGTGGTAGCTTGGGATAACCCAGACCACATGTTCAATAGTAGGAAAAAAGACAGCAGACATAGGTATTCTGTCCTATAGAAAAGCTTTTCATTTATAGTTTTTTTCTAAAATTAAAATACAGTTAAAAAGGAGGAACGATATTCACAGAAAGAAGGTCCCTATTCCACAGTTATTTTACATGGGTCTCTAAATAGTGGTTTTAAGCTATCTCACTTTCAAATCCAGCAAAGCTCTTAACATGGGCTTATGTTAAGCATGTAAGCAAAGTGCTTTAAGGCCAGTGGAGCTGTTCTTACAGTAAAAGGATAAGTATCTGGTTAGGTGCTTTTTTTGACTCTAAGCCCTTACTCTTAATTTTTCTGTACCTGAAATTAGTGCATATAATATTTATTACACAAGCATTTTTAACATAAACAGCACAAGTAGGAAGTAGAAGTATTAACAAAAACTCCGCACTGTTATTACAAGCAATGAATGTTGAAATCGCTGTGAATAACAACATGGGATGTTTTGATGGTCGGTGAACCTAATGCTTCTACAGTTTGTGTAAAACATAATTGCAGTAGCTCAGAAAGCAGGAGTGCTGCAACTTTCATTAAATATAGCTGCTATACTTCATAGCATCAACCTCTTAAATCTCTGTAATGAGCAGCAGGCATTTCAATAAAGTCAGAAATAACTATGACTTTGTAAAGTATTGCTACTTCATGCATATATCCATTTTCAGCAGTTAAAGACAGCATCAACAGTCCCTTTTTCTACTTACTGCCTCTGATTTACTGGCTGACTTTGTTATTTCCTTTGTGCGGTTTATAGGACATAATTATTTGACATGGAAAAGGGAGAACTTCTAATAGAAATTTCACTGCAGACAGTTTCTGCTTTATTTTTATTTAGTTCACCAGTCTCTAACATCAGGGAAGATGTACTGGCTTGTAGAGGGAATAAAAATGGCAGAACTGTGATGAAAATAAGCAATAAATACTGAAAGATATATTACCAAGTCATTCATTATTTCAACTATGTAATTTCTGTAATATAAAATCAAAACAGGAATAAAGCCATCACTTGCAAACTGCATCAAAGGCCATTGTGACTGTAGGGACCCAACATAAGATTTACACACCTTTTAAAGCAAACAGTCTCTTTGAGACAGAATGATTCAACCAGCCAGCTCCAAAAAGGAGTGCTTTGTTTCATTTTCAGGTTTTTTAACCCCATTTTCAGGATGCCTCCATCAATTTCAAAATGAAAATAGCTTTGAAATGGGTAGTCCAGATGTTTTCTTTTGAAAATGTTTAAATTAAGCTACCCCCACCACCAAAATTAGAATTTTCTTTACTGTTTGTGTCACATGTGTAGAAGACACCATGCTGTACAAAACCCAATTTGCAACTTGACTCAACCTCATTTGCTTATTACACAGGGCCATTTTACAATTCAAGTGCATACTATTTGCCAACACTTAATTAGCAAGGACATGCATCTGAACATGAGTTACTACATCTTGCATCTTCTCTTGATGAGGTGGTTCAGTAGCAACACCAAAAGCAGGGCGAGGAGGATGAAAGGGAAATTGTCCCAGTTTTTGTTTGGAAGATGGGCACCAGAGAGCAGCAGTTCCCAGGAGTTGGAGAGCCGTCAGCCAGCAGAGCAGCTCCCGACAAAGTCAGCATTTGTTGTGCGAAGCAAAGCTGCAACTCGCGTTCATCAAACAAGCTCTTTTAGGTTAAAAAACATGATTTTGTGTAATTAACGATTGTGACCATTTTACAGATGAAAATTTTTAGTGTGTACTAGAGGCAGCTCATCGTGCCTTTCCACCGTTCCTGTTTTAGGGATTTCTGAGTCTGTGAATCTTCGATGTTTGAAAGGGAAAGTGCTAATCCATACATTAGATATGGCACAGGTGAATCCCAAAGTGCCTGGTGAATGACACTGGCACTTACCCTTTAATGCCATTAAAGCATCATCAGTAACAGCTTGGGCTTGCTTTATTAATTTCCCTCCTTCCAACTAACTACAGCACACTCTTGTTTCCTACCCAAACCTGCTACCTTCGCACCTCTCTGGTTTGAGGGATTACTCCCTTTTAACATGATAGACTTCAGTCTTGGAGAATTATCAGCTATTTTGAGCCATTTGGAAGTATGGGAGAACCTTGCTCTTTTCCTCCAAGCTTTTCCGTGCACCTGAGCATTAGCACAACCATCAGGCCACCTCCCTCTTGCCTCAGCACCACCAAATAACTAATTGCTAAAGTGCACAAAAGCACACACAGAATTTAAAGATGACATGCTGGGTCAGAACAAAAGTCCATCTACCCCATCTGGCCACAGCAGATGCAGGGAGAGTTCAGGAGAAACAGCCCAAGTATAATGCTTACATTGTTATGTTTTCCCAGTTTCTGGAAATCAGAGATAAGGGACTTGCTGAGCAGAGCTGCTGTTTAACAGCCACAGATCTCACTCCATGTAGCCACTGGCTTTTATTTTGAACATCTTTAGATACTGAACCTCCATGGCATCCTATAGAACTTCCATAATTTTATGCGTCCTGTGTGGAAAAGTATTTCTTTCTGTTTGCTTTAGATGTGCTTTTTAGGCTTTCTGCTGGATGATCCTACCTCTTGTATTGGGAAAAACTGAATTGTTCCCTTCTCCTCTTCTCCGTATCATTCAGGATTTTTATACATCGTAGGTGTGTCCTGTTTGGACCTTCTTTCTCCAGTGTTAGCAGTCTTCATATATGAAGCTCTGTTTTGCATAGAAACCTCTGCTTATTTTTTTTACCTTTCTTTCTTAAGTTTTCTAATTCTTCTGCATCCTTTATGAGGCAGAGGTGGAGACAGAAGCCAACCCTGTCTCTAAACTGTGGCAGCACCGTTGGCATCGTGCTGTTTTCTCTTAGTCCATCCCTAACATTGTTCACCTTTTTGGCAATGAAAGGTTGTCAAGCAGATGTCTTTTGAGGACAGTCCTAAGTTCTTTCTCATCTCCAAACAAAACGAGCTAAATTTGGATCTGATCATTTCCTAAGTGCACTTAGGACTGTGTTGCCACAGTGTATTGCTTCGTATTTATGAAGGATGAATTTCATCTTCCATTTTATCACCTATTCAGCATGATGCAAACTTCTGAAATTCTCCAGTCTGCTTTGGTTTCGATTGTCCTGACTACTTCCAAAACGCCAGCAAACTTTCTCCTCTCGCTGTTCTTCAGCTTTTCCAGGTGATTTGTGGCCATTCCCAGCCAGATCCCCCTGGGATTCCCCAAGTAACTGCTCCAGGAAGAACAGTGACCATTTATTCCTGCCTGCTGCTCCATGTCCTTTGAGCAGTTATTAATGCATAGCAATCTCCCCCTGACTTTAGGCTTCTGTAAGATTGTTTGGGGAGGGATATTATAGAAAGGTTTAGGAATCTAAAGGTAATTTTTTTTGCTCAAGTTCCCCTTGTCTACAAGCTCAATGATCCTTTCAAAAAACTGTACAGGATTTGTGAGGCATGATTTCTTTATTTATGAACCCTGTTCACTATCTTCAGTAAGTTGTATATATTCACGTCTACTAATTCTGCTCATTATTATAACTTCCATCAGTCTGCCTCAGCAGGAAGTCAAATTTACAATTCTCTGGTTTCCTGGCTCCCCTCCGGAGATTATTTTAAAAATTGAGGCCACATTTGCCACCTTCCATTACTCTGGAACCCGGGCCAATGTAAGCGATAGGTTACACACTACTGTGAAAAGTTCAGCAATTTTATATTTGAATTCCCTTAGATCCCTTGAGTGATTGTTACCTGCTCCTGGGCAATGTGTTGCTGCTTATATTATTGATTTGCTCTAAAACCTCTCCACTGACAGTTCTATTTGACACAACCCCTAAGTCTCACCCCTGTAAATAGTAACTTTGTTGTGCAAACTTCCTTAAGCCTCTCTGTGTTGACTCCTGACACAAGGAATCCTTTTGGCTTTACTTTCTTTTTCTTTTTCTTTTTCTTTTTCTTTTTCTTTTTCTTTTTCTTTTTCTTTTTCTTTTTCTTTTTCTTTTTCTTTTTCTTTTTCTTTTTCTTTTTCTTTTTCTTTTTCTTTTTCTTTTTCTTTTTCTTTTTCTTTTTCTTTTTCTTTTTCTTTTTCTTTTTCTTTTTCTTTTTCTTTTTCTTTTTCTTTTTCTTTTTCTTTTTCTTTTTCTTTTTCTTTCTTTTTCTTTTTCTTTTTTCTTTTTTTTCTTTTTCTTTTTCTTCCTTCCTCTTTCTTCTTTCTTCTTTTATTTCTTGTTTCTTGTTTCTTGTTTCTTTTTTTTCTTTTTCCTTTTTTCTTTTTTTGCTATGGCCTTACTCCTCTGAACATCCATTCTGTACCTTGTTTACCTGTCCAACTCTGATGGGCTTCCTGCTTCTGATATATTTGAAAAGGTTTTAAATATTTTTCATGCCATTTGCTTGTTGCTTCTCAAGATCATTTTAGCATGCCCTCTTATACTCTTGCATTTAACTACCACAGTATACCTTCTTGTCTGTTTTCCTCATTTGGAGTCAACATGGATTTTTCAATTTGAGGCAGCTCCTTTAATCCAATGCTTAATCATAAAGGCTATTATATTTTCGATTTTTAGGCCTGAGTTTGGGTTTGTTTTTTTTGTAGGTGATTTATGTTTACTCAAAGACTCTGATAAGGTGGTTATGAAAAAAGTCCCTTTTAACAAGCTTCCTTGTTTTTATTAATCAATCACCCTTCTTAAAGTGCTGAGATAATATAATGAACTTTAACGTTTATCTCCTACTAGAACATTGACCTTTGGTAGCATAGGAGCTACAGAGTATCTTTTCTATGATTATATCTTTAACTGTATCTTGTACAATGCCCACAAGATGCTTTTTTTCTTGTACATATCTAGTATTCATCCAGACTAGGTTTTTTTTTTCACTTTTCTTAGAAAACACAGTCATTTATGATGTCTACAACTTTTGTCTCTGTATGATGCCTGTAATGACGTTCCTCCATTGTCATGGGGATAAGCAATGACTGAAATTTTCCAGTATTGTTCTGTTTCTGATCCTGGAGGCTGTGGTCACCGCTGTGCTCCACTGATGTGGACTGTTGCCCCGGTATTAACCTATAACTCACAATTTCAATCTTCAGTGATACCCTAGGACTTGTTGACGTGGATGACTCAGTCATATTATTCGACTGCCAAGGTTTTCTTTAACACACATACTGTTTCTCCACCAGCATAGACAGCTATACTTTCTGATACAATTTTTACCTTAGCGTTACATTAATTTTCTTTTCTTCCTCCTAGTTCACATACAATCTCATGTAACAATATCTTCATTTAGACCCAAGCATTTCCACTCATCTGTCTCTGGTTTTAGACCATTACCATTTGCCTATGGGCATTATACAGTTTTGCTCTTATTCTTACTGTATGCACTATTTGATTGTAACTTTATTTGTTCTTCGATATTGCCCAATGATTTTACTGACTTCTTTTGCATATTCTTTTTCCAGAAGACAAAGATTTTATCTCTTCCCCTCTGGAAGATGAATCATCCTAAATTGGGTGTGATTGTTCATTTTTCATCTTTCATCTATAACCTTTTAAAGTGAAGTTTCCTGAACTTCATTTCACTTGCAAAACAAATACAGAATTATATTAGACTGATACTAATGAGACTGTACTTACAAAGTAGTCTGTTCAACTAAAGGTAGAAACTGTGTTCTGTAATAAAGTATCCTTGTTCTTTTCTGATTTATTTGATTGCTAACACTAATCCAGTAACAATTCAAATGTTCTCCATGACCACTGTATGACCCTATTTAATAAAATCTGAACCTCTTAGTATAAGGCAACCCAATTAACAGCAATAGCAGAGCTAAACTCCATTGGAAATGCATGCATCTCTTAGATGCATCTTTTAGGAAAGACCAATGGAAGTACATCAGGCTGGCACAAGATCACATAAATTAGACCTGATACCACATTCATTTGGACACCACAATCCCTTGCTTTTCTTTTTTTTTCCACCACAGAGAAGCGTGCTACCTAGTGGAAATTCTTTTATTTTAAAAGACTGCCTTGAAAGCTTCACTGACTTCAGCAGAATAGTTCCTCATTCTGGCCCTGGTCCTGTCAACTGACCTGGTCCAGAAGAGGCAGGATCTACACCAGTATGGAGTCCTGCTTGGCTCTGGGGTCCTGGGAGAAGGTGGGCTCCTTGTTAGAGTTGGGTCCCATGCGGGCATGCCGGTAAGAGCTCATCTCAGTGCTGTTCATCTTCCCAGTGGGAATAATTTCTCATGCTCTTATCATAGTTTCTCAGTTCAGAGACATAAAAATTACACATAATTACTATTTTGCTGTTAATTTTCAATTGTAGAATATTTGTAACGACAAACAATATTCAATATGTATATGTGTGTATATGTATACACACACATGCATTTGTGGATATAAAGTATACACTAACACACATATATACATGTGCTGGCCCTCACGCACAGAAAACCACTAATTGTACCTTTGAAAAGGAGAATAGAAAAAGAAATAAACTTTTTCCAGGCACTGGGTTCATAATGGAGCACAGCAGGAGGAGGTAAAGAGTGGCAAAGATATTAGAAAACATCACTAAAGCAAATAATTAATCCTTGAAAATGTCATGGAAAAAATAAACACGTAAGCTAAACACTATTTCAAAAATAAGGATCTTTCATACTGAGTCTGAAGAAAAGTCTCCAGATGTCAATTTTCTTATAGCAATTTATTTAATCTGTTCCTGCATTTAGCACATTTTTGGCTGATCTTGCACAAACTGTGTTTGTCTGTATTTGCACATACGTATGTATTTTTAAAAAGTATACAACCATATATATATATATATATATATTCATTTATCTGTGTACCTTTGAGCTCCACACTTTTTCACAGGCAATATGCCTTTATAATGTAAAGGTAAATCAAACCATGCTTGTATTTAGAGAGCTGAAAGTATGCTGTTTTGTTTTAAAGACAAAAGGTATTTTTCAGGGCAATACCTTAAACACAAATGTTGAAGCTTGCGGCAGGCGAGCCTAGCTGTTGCATACCTCAGGAAGGAAGAAAAACGCTCCATGAAAACAGAGCTAGTATGGCAAGAAGGGGGAAAAGAAGCCTAGAAAACCAGCACAGGACTGAAAAAAGGAGAAGTATAACTCCCTGAATCTATGAGATTGAACTCCTACGGGCTTGGAAGCCAAAGAGATATTCCTATCTTGCTCAGCTTGCATTTGTTTAGCTGTCCTTATGTGATCCAAGTGCAGAAGTGAGTCACAAGGTTGTGATAAGGCTGAGAAGTTTGCACAGGATCATTGCAGCAACACACTGGCAAAAAGCTTCTCAGAGTCCTGAGGGTTTTTGAATATAGCAGCAGGCATTGAGCTGACAAAAGCCTAAATAAAAAAAATAAAATTAAATTTTTATTTTCCTTATTAAAAATAAATGCACTTTAATGGGCTTAGTTCAAATGCATTTAAAGAATCATCATGACCTATATTAACTCCTGATCTTATGCTATTAAAAACCTTTAGGTTATATAAGGAACATTATTTAGCCAGTATATATTTGCTTAAAAGAAATTTACGTAGAAGTCAATTTACTTATGAAATCACTAGCTGAGCTCTGGAAACAGAATTTGCTAAAGCATTAAATTTCTTTTTGGCAATCTGTAGTCTCTTCTGCTGGAAGGATATTTTCTTCCTATCAGATGTGTTCAATTCAATAGCTACTTCAATAATGTAATAGAATTTGAGAAACCAGCTGGGATTTGAAAAAAGCAAAAAAGCCAGGCTTCCGCTTTCAATTCACTTATAAAAATGAGGTGTGAGAAGGTGACATCTATTAGTTCGAAAATGCTGAGGAACATGCTGATCCAGAACCATTAGTTCAATTAATTTTCTATGAATAATGCTAAGGTATCATTTTGTTATAAATGTGCAGCATGTACCGATTAAAAGTTTTTTTGTTCATTCAGCACAGGAATTGTACTTTTAAGCTATGTATTTAACGTGTGTATAGTATATCACCTTGGCTACCAAAAAGGAAATACCAGTTGTAGTTATGGGTTACTTTTAGTAACAAACCAACATATTTTAATAGCTACCAACCAGTGAGAGTCAGTCTGTGTGTAGGAAAATAAATCTAAAATCCAAATATAAGTAGAAAGTAAAAATTAAATCATTTCAAATAATTCGGTGCTGTGCTGGCATGGGCAACACAAGACCACAGAATCATACAATGGCTTGGGTTGGAAGGGACCTTAAAGATCACCTAGTTCCAACCCCCCTGCCACAGGCAGGGACACCTCCCACTAGACCAGGCTGCTCAAAGCCCCATCCAGCCTGGCCTTGAACACTTCCAGGGATGGGACACCTACAATTTCCCTGGGCAACCTGTTCCAGTGTCTCAACACCTTCACAGTAAAGAATTTCTTTCTAATATCTAACCTAATTCTACCCTCTTTCAGTTTAAAACCATTACCCCTTGTCCTATCACTACACTCCCTGATAAAGAGTCCCTCCCCATCTCTCCTGTCGGCCCCCTTTGGGTACTGGAAGGCCGCTCTAAGGTCTCCCCGGAGCCTTCTCTTCTCCAGGCTGAACAACCCCAGCTCTCTCAGCCTGTCTTCATAGGAGAGATGTTCCAGCCCTCGGATCATCTTCATGGCCCTCCTCTGGTCTTGCTCCAACAGGTCCATGTCCTTCTTATGTTGGAGGCCCCAGAGCTGGACACAGTACTCCAGGTGAGGCCTCATGAGAGTGGAGTAGAAGGGGAGAATCGCCTCCCTTGACCTGCTGGCCATGCTTCTTTGATGCAGCGCAGGATACGGTTGGCTTTCTGGGCTAAGAACCTGGCCCTAAGACAGGTTCAGAGAGAACTGATGTGCGCTGTAATGGGCTGAGAGCTGCAGAGCCTGTCTGGGACTGCAGTTTCCCTGCTTGATGTGCTAGCCAGCAGAGCTTCTGACTTTTTCTGTATAACCTCTGCTGGTCCTGAAATAACTAGAAGATAGACGGTCAAGTTGAGAGCTGAGTTAAGGATCGTGTAGCCTTTAAAGACCCTTACGTATTAGAAAAGTTAGCTTGGGACTTAACTTTAGAACAAATACATTTAGGACACAAATGTATTTTGTGGGGTTACTGGATTCTATATTGATTTCAAAAGAGTAAGCTGGTGAATTGTGCTATAGGCAGGTAACTTCACAGAGTCACAGAATGACTTGAAAGCCAAGGAAACCAGCAGTTGCCTATATATCTGTCCCCCAGGGCACCGCAAACATTTTCATTCTGGCCTGCCAATCATTTTTTGGGGTGTTCTTCCGTTAGCACTGGATAAAACGTACCTTCTTCAAAGCCTTGCACTTCTGATATGAAGACATGTGGAGATGAGAACTTCACCATGCCCATGGCAGTCTGGTCCACTGTTAAACAGCCTCGTTGGACAAAATCTAAATTTTATGTCTCATTTGAGTTTATATGGCTTTGGCTTCCAGCCACTGAACTTGTGCCGTTTCCCATTTGGGCAGGGAGCATTTTCGTTGCTAGTATTTCCATCTCCTGAAAGTATTGAAATGCTATAATAAATTATTTACACACGCTTTCCTGCCTAATTGTCGCTTGCTAGTAGAAGCTCCGTCACAGCAGTCAGGACAGACACCGACACTTGTGTACCTTGGACGCGGATGCAAACCCCATGCTCGCATATGTAGATGAGAAGCCAGCCTGTCGCTCTTGATAAAAGAACAAGGCTTCACTATATTAAAGAGCACAACTTTTTATCATTCCTTTCTGTGCTCGAAAGGAAAAGATAAGTCAACTGGAGAAGAGCCTGGGTGCTGCTGGGGCAGGTGCAGCTCCCAGGACACCTGCTGCTGCTGCTGCCTCAGCCCCAGACTTGCTGCTTTCCCTCTCCTTTCTGAAACCATAGATAAGAAACTTGTTCAAACAGGATTGCCAGAGTTTATTTATTGTACTTTAACTAAACTCCCCCCTTTTAAGCTCTTTAAACAAAGAGGCACTTCATAGTAAATCTCTGACGGTTCTTCAGTCAAACACTTTGACCTTTCACAGCTCAGCTGTGATTGAAGAGTGTTTTCTGAGCCTGAAAAGCTCCTGCAGGATCTCAGCCGCTGACCCGTATATTACAGGGAATAACTCAGGCAGCCCTTGTCTCTCCATTCTGCACGCTGGTTTAGTTTGGGGTGGTTCGGTTGCTCCGTTCCCCAAGGTATAACTCTTTCTGCAAAGCCAGCTGAATTAGCACAGAGCACGCACACCGCCTGGCATTGCAGCCTTTTGGGAAAGCACATTTTAGAGCACTGAGGGAGCAGGTGAGACTTTATTGTATGTGAGACCAAGATTCAAGAGAAATGGTGGAGAGGAAGGAGAGCTCCATGCCCACCTCGCCATGGTGCTGGATGCTGGAGATGGTGGCTCCTTGCCTTCCATTGAAGACTTTGGTCTCTCTGCTAGGAACAGTCGCACATTTGGCTCCCAGATGCCTTGTTTGAGTCTCCTACAAGATCATCATCCCATGCCAATCCTTCTGAGGGACAGTTAGGAGGAGCCGCAGCTTTGAAGCAGGAAAGGACATGCCCCAATCCCCCAGAATTTGACCCGTGTTGTCACGGTCAATTCAAGCTCAATTCAAGAGCTATTTTTAAACATTATAAAAGTGTAGGAAAAACGGTCCTGGTGTTATCATTGCAGGGTCTGCTGCTGCCCAGCCACCTGTCAGGGCACTGCTGGCTGCTCTGTTCAGGTTCTCCCTCTGGTGCCATGTTTACCTGTTTTTCACTCTCTGGCTCCCACTCCTCTCCCTTATCTTCATTCTTGTACCCCATAATCATTTGATGTCTCCCTGATTTCTTTTCCCTTTCCCCGAGAGGGAAATAGGGTGGATAGTGGCAATGGAGATGCTATTTAGGGAGAGTCTATGTTCCCCAGTGGAGTGGTCCCTTTCTGGTACTCCCCAGCTTCCTCAGTTGATATACTAGGGCTACTACAGGGTATCTCCCTGCCTATTACCTTTAGTGTTGCTTTATAGCTGCACCATAAACCGCTTTAACCATTTAATTTGCCCTTTTCTGACTCCATTATGTCCTTTTGCATGGGGAATGTTTTCAAATCTATTAAGAAGGAAAGTATCTCAGTACACTTTCTTTGACATCTGCCATAGATGTTTTTAGTTTTTCTTATGGGTAGCTAATTGCTTGGAAATGAATAGGGTACTCTTTATGCCATGCACTTTCAAATTACTGTTTTTTATTTCCCTGCAGCATCTCCTTGACTCTAGCCAAGTCTATAATCTTATCTACAATATTGATTTTGGTAGCATCCCTGAGTACAGTGTGTCCAAACTAAGCAGAGGGGTAAGGAGCGTGCAGAACAGTCTTTCAACAGTGAGTCACCAAATAAAAAGTTGTCCTGGTTGCTGCATTATTAAGGTACTGACAGTTCTGCCTTTTTCAGTGCAAGCCACAGAAAACTACCTTGCCCTTAATTACTCAGGCTCCTGGACAATAAATTAATGCCCCTTGGATGGAGAGGCTAGCCAATGTTCAGGGTTTGCAAGGAGAATTGATTACAGAAGTCAGTTACTAGATCTCTGGGATTGTACTGATTATTTACAAAGAATGCAGTATTTTACACAGAACCTGTTTCTGTGAATACAGTAAAAAAAAATATCTGGCAGTTTCCTTGCTCGCCATTTCCAAGATGACTCTTCCAAGGAGCACACTTTCTGCCTGTGTTTTCTCTTCAGGACATAAGAACATCAGTCCTCATTTGCTCGCTTTCTCTTGCTTACTGAAGCTTTTTGCTTGTGATATAACTGATGCATCCTGGCCTTGCGGTCAGTTTTCAGACAATCTCTGAATTTTTGGTGTTGTCTTAGCTTCGGCTTCAGCTTTGCAGTGATGGCTAGGCATTTTCCTTGGGCAACAGCTTCAGCTATCTTTACATTAGAAGATGTTTAACTATTCCTTCTTACTACACAAATGAAGGTATCTGTATGCACTGGGTTTACACAGGTCTGTGCTGACTGACTACTGCCATCCACCACAGCAATATTGTCAGAAGTCTGACACAGACCATGACAACATTTGTTAAATTGCGTAAAAACTGAAGTCTATAAGCTGCCATGACATTCTCGTCCTATCTTCATTACTTTTTTTTAAGGTTCATTTAAAACCCCATTGTCACTCTATCTCTTAAAAGAAGAAGCCAGGACGTGGCCCGGTTTCCAAACGCCATTATCACCTAGGAGGGATTTGTTGCTCTCATGTCTTAACAAGCAAAATGCAGTCATGCAACTGCATTCAGTAATCCCAGCTCCTGGCTGGGAGCAGAAGCTTGTTATGAATTGCACATGCAATTTGTATGAGAAGGAGCTTCTGTCTGTGATTTAAGCATTTTCCAGGAAACTGGGACGTGGCACTGTGCTTCAAATGCAGTTAATAAGTGTTGGAAGCTTACTGAAGTATGGAAAGAGTCATTAAAGATAGAGTTCATCCGGCCTATTTGAGACTCCTCCGGTGCAGATATCCACATCTGAGAGAGCTGCTTGAGGAAATCATGCTTGAGAAAGCGTGATTCATCTGGTCTCCTTGAGACGCTGCTGTAGCATGCGGCGAGTATAGCCTGGAAGTTCATGTAAAACGTTCATAAAGGGAGCGCAGATCCCAGTGTCAGCTGTTGACATCCACATTAGAGATGTCCACATTTGGTCAGACAAACCCCACTTTGTCCAGCTGGACATGTGAGACTGTTTAGTCTCGCCAAACCTTCTCCAGCAATGGTTTAAAAAGAGGAAGATCCAGATCTTTTCCACCTCAGCTAATGGAAGGTAAATAGGTGGGGAGTTAAATGTGAATAATCTCCAAACTCTGATCTCAGCTACCAAAAAGGTTAGCAGTGTTTGTTGCTGTTCAGGCCTAGGCTTTTGAACACGATCTGGAGAAGTAAGACTGAATGAGAAAGGGGGTCCCTGGCCAAGGAGCGGTGGCAATGGCAAGGTGTGTGTCCTGCCCTGGGGAAGCTGGCTTGAGAGGTGGCAGCACAGGGGCCTGGAGGAAATGGGATGGTCCTCTGCTCAGGAGCAGTTCTCTGGACGTTGCGAGGCCATGGTGAGCACCTCTGAGCTCTGGGGGTCCCAAAGGGATTTTTCTGGGACTCCCTGTAAATGAGGCTTCCGCCTGTTGTGCACCATTCTGCTGCATTATGCTTCTTTTATTACAGCCTCATTACATGGAAATTGAGCGTTAAAATAGCACAAAACCGCCAGAGTGGAGTGAGGAATCGGGATCCTCCCATTTTTTCGCATATAATTATGCCACGAGCCAAAGTGTGGGTTTCAGATTTTGAAGCTCTTGGCCTCAGGCTTTATGTATGTGTTGCTGCAGCATAAACTGTAGGTTTGATGCCGTCTGGCTAAGCAGTATATTGGCAAAACACAGCAAAATGGTTTGACTCTGGGAAGAGCCTACGGCACAAGTAGAGAAAAAAACCCACGCGGTGTGCCTGTCTGATGACTCCCTTTGCTGCTGATGGAGCTCCATTGCCTCTCATGGACGGCTGCCATCCCTGTCCAGAGGAAGGGGAAGAGAGGAGAAAAAGAAAATACAAAAGCAAGGAGGAGCGCAAGAGTCCCAGGCATGACCACAGCATCAGTATTTGGCGTTCCCACAGCCAGACCCCTGGAGGACAAGTGATGCGGGTGGTGAGGCCGTTCCCTTGGGAGAGGACCGATGCTGCCTCCTGATTTCTCAGAGCCTCCTGGACCCCAAGCACTGGGAGCTTTTTCTCCCTTCACACCCTGAGAGCGATTGCTCCCTCCCGAGCACAGGCTATTTGCAGTTATGCAATATGAAAAAGGAGGATGATGGCGCGGGCTGTGGTGCAGGAACATGCCCCCGGGGTGGCCTTGCAACAATGAGGAGGGTGGTGGGAAGGGTCAAGGGAAACTGCTTGGCCTGCTCGTGCAAAGGCCAGCCCTTGATAGACAGACACCAAAGCAAGCCTTCACGGACAAGCGTCAGCAGAAACGTTTGGTGGTTTTGTTGTCCAACGCGAGGAACATCTTTCTCAGGATGTCCTGCCAGCTTCCGAGGATGGTGTTACGTGCCACTGTGAATGCCCTGGGACAGGAGAATATCATCGTGCTAGAGCTAAGTTAATTATAATTGACATTTGAATAAAAAATCCTCCATTCCTCACCCCACTGATCCCTTTGCTATTTGATTCCAGTCTGTACATCTAAAATTAGGCCTTTGAAAGTACTTCATGGCAGGGGTTGTAAATGGTATATTTTCCTAAGCCTGCTGCTCTCGAGGCTTATGTTTTGCCATCTTATGACTTGGCTCATGACCGGAATTGCATCTGCGTAAATTTGGGACACGAAGGCTCAGTAACACACTGTGACTTCACTAACAGGGGAGCTGAAAAAAATCTATTAAAGCATATCAGGTTCATTTAAACAAAGAGCATTATTATTTAACCCTTAGACTTGCGCTAGGCAGAATGTGGGAAATAAATCCTCAGCAGTCCAGGAGCTACTCAGCTTTCAGTGTAGCATTATCCCCTCCTGAGGTTTCCTTGAGACACCAGCGGGTACATTTTGGCAGAGGGCATATAATCTCAGTTGAGCACTGCGTGGATGCGGCATGACCTGCTGTCACTGTGTGCACTGGAGAGGGGGAAAATTGCCACCTTCTTCACTGCTAACGGCCCGAGCACCCCACTTTGCCACCACCTTCAGAACACATCAGATAATTTTTTGTGCAATTGTTTTTTAATGATCATCCTTTACATAAAAATAAAAAAGTAATCCACTAAACCATCTGCACAAATAAGACAAATTTCGTGTCCTCAAAGAAAATTGGCTTCGGATCACATTTCAGTGGGGCGTTCCCTGAAGGATATCTCAAAATAAAACCCGGCTATTAAAAGCAAGAGAGTTCTATTTTTGTCACGAGTTTTCTAAGTTTAGATGTAAGTTCCCACTATGGGCCCCAGACTCTTGTGGGTTTTGGACCAGAGGTGGACTGATAGTAGAGGTCGAGATTCTCCCATGCAATCTGTCTCCTCTGATTGGGAGCTTGTTTACTTGAAGAAGCTAGTAATGCGGATACTATGGGTGAAAATAAAGGGCAGCAGCGCTCACTCCTCAGACAGTCATCATGTGTGCATCTGACACACGTGCCATCACGCAGTTCGAGCCGATCTTTTTGGTAGCAGATTACCACAAACTTTGAAAAAACACTTGCAGCGAGGAGCAAGGGTGAGATACACTTGCTCTTTCTCACCCCCTCGTGCTCCCGCCTGTCCTTCGTCCCACTTCTTTTCTGACGTCAGGGTAACACCACTGTCATTTAATCTCTCTAGTGCGTGACACACAACAATGTCCTGTGAGATGCTATATTAGCTCACTCCAAGTCTGCCTTTTTAGGGCTTCGTTCTGCTCTCTGCATTTTAGCCGCTCTTTACTGTGGCACCATTCTTGTCATTCCTTCTGATATTTTTGTCTTTGAGTTTCTCCACATCCTGTCATTAAGTGATTTCTTCAAGCCACACTATGCACCCCTGTTATTTTCTTTCCCTCTAAGCGCTTGTCTTTGTCAACCATCTCAGCTAAGATAACCAGGATAATGATTTGGTGTTTACAATAGCTAAAAAAAGTGAAGACCGTAGAGGACTTAGGCATACCAGTGCTGTGATTCCATTACCAAATCATTGATGGAAGCAGCATGGACTGAACGACAAGGGCTGTCCAGAAAGGCAGGACAATTACTTACCCTCCAGTTCTTGTGAGACCCAGAACAATCACTTAACTCGCTCTCCTTTCCCAGCTGTAGGATAAAACTGAGTGCTGCTATGCTGTGCAGGAAAGAGGCAGTATAAGTGACAGATAATTATTGGAATTGCTTGCTTGACTTCAGACCATGACATTTCATATCTCTGGAGACAGAGATCAGGGAAGGGGTTCATGAGAAGGAAGTTGCACATTGCTGGAAGGCATTGACGACATTTCCATTACTGATAGAGAAGCGTGTAAAATAAATGCCATGAAGTTAAAATAAAATCACACGAGTGGCTTTATATATTAATTTTCTCCTTTTCTATCCCCTGGTTTGAATTGTTCTTGTGTTTTTACCTTGTCGGCTAGAAATCCCCTCAGGGTTGCAGATGCAACTCTTGTGATGACTCGTATTACTCCACTTCAAAGGAAGTCAGGTTGCCCTTCAAGACAGCTTTTGACTATTTCTCTAGCCCTTGTGATACCCTTCACTGGAGTTTTAGAAGCTGTCACCAGCCCAGGCAGGCTCTGTGCATGGCCCAGGATCTGGAGAAGGCTTCACCTCCCTGTGGTGACTCCCAGATTGGAGACGCCGGAGTCCTACCAATGCTTCTTGGACTGTCGAAGTTTATCTGTTCCTGCTGTCAATCTTTTTTGGGATCTTGAGGCTGGCACTGGAAGTGCAAACCTCTGCCTGACATCCCTCATGGGGATCTCAGCTCCTTGCTTCCCTTAGAGCAAGTGCCGCCGCTGAAAACGTTCCACTGCTTTCCTGCTCATCCCACTACTGGCGCTAGCCTGCTGGCACTCTCCATGCCCATGCACCCTCCATGCCCATGCAGATCAATGGACTCATGCACTTGGACACCACACCAGTGCCTCTCATGCAAAGGGCGAGAAAGGCAAGATCACACTAAGACACTCCAGCAGGAGAGGGCCTGCTCTGCTGGGGAAATTGGAGATCCTTTATCCGGTGGGATGCAGAAATCCTTCGGTAGTTTTTTCTACCGCCATGGAGCACGCCACGTCCTGCTTGCAGCACCATGTGCTTCCTTGTCCCAGCATCTCTGAGCCCCTGTCAGGGAGCTGATAGAGAGATGCCCACAAATGGCTCTCCGTGCACAGGGCCTGTGCCCCAGTTTTGCAGCACGGAGCTGTCGTAACCCCTCTCCCAGCCCAGGGTCTGTTTACCACCTGCGGTGCTTGTGGTGCTGGGGACCCCAAGGCTGCTCCATGCTGCAGGTTGAGGGACAGAGGAGGTTGTTGGGATCTTTAATCTTTCTTAGAATCATAGAATCATAGGGTTGGAAGGGACCTCTGGAGATCATCTAGTCCAACCCCCCTGCCAGAGCAGGGTCACCTTAGAGCAGGTTGCACAGGAACGCACCCAGGCGGGTTTTGAATGTCTCCAGAGATGGAGACTCACCACCTCTCTGGGCAGCCTGTTCCAGTGCTCTGCCACCCTCAAAGTAAAGAAGTTCCTCCTCGTGTTTAGGTGGAACTTCCTACACTCAAGTTTGTACCCATTACCTCTTGTCCTTCTTGTGTACATCCACTTTACTGCATGTGCACTGACTGATGTTTCTACTCTGACTGGGCTGTTTGATATCTAGCCAAATTTATTTTTTCACATCTGGACAAGATTTTCAGACAGAAGAAAAAGATGTTTCGTAGAAACTCTTGATACAAGGGCAGTCTTGGGTGAGGGAATGGGCCATGTGCCTCATGGGCCTGCAAGGAGAAGTGCTAGGAGGAAGTGTGTGGGCACACACCATCCATAAGGGTAAGCAGAAGGAGACTGAAAGAGACTGCAGAAACCCTGCAGAGCCAGGAGCCCAAACTCTGTGTTTGGGAAGGACAGCTGGAGAAAGCCCACAGAGGGCTGATGCATGGAAGCTCGCGATATGGGGAAGGCTGCACCATTTCAGGTATCCTACGTAAGGGTCCTTCTTGGCCTGTGTTTCTGCAGTTACGGAATCAGTGCATTGCTCTGGGACCAGGGGAGATGACTTCCCTTCAGGGAGGTGTCATGGCCTGCTGGCCCTCAACCAAGCATCTGCATGGAGAGGAACAGGAGATCGGTAGTTACGGGAGACACTCTGCTGCAGGAGACAGAAATCTCTGTCTGCTAACCTGACCTGCACTTGGGACACTGCAGACATGACCAACGGTTGTCTGGCCTCAGACTATTACCCTAGCTGTTTTTCCACATGGGTACCACTGTTACTGCTGGGGACTTCAAGGATATCAGGAGAGAGCACATGGATTTAGGGGTTCTGGCTAAGGGCATTGGGGCCCAGATTGTGTATCCTTAATCTGTTTGGTGAAGAGGAACTACAACATCATTGGAGTAACTGAGGCGTGTTGGGACAGCTCACACAACTGCAGTGCTGTGATGGGCAGATACCAGGTCTTCAGGAAAGACAGGCAGGGAGACAAAGGGGTGTGGATGCATACATGGAGCTCCTCAGTGAGCCAGATGGTAGGCTGTGTAAGAGCTTGTGGGTCAGGACAGGGATGAGTAATCAGTAATGGTGACAGTCTGGTGGGAGTTTGCTAATGACCACTTAATTGAGGTGAGGAAGAAGATGAAGCCTTTTGTAAACAACTTGAAGATATTTCTGGGTCACATACTCTGCTTTTTATGGGAGATTTTAACTTCCCTGATGTATGCTGGAAGAGAACTAGAGGGAGATGCAGGCAAGCCAGGAGGTTTCTGGAAGATGTCAGGGCCAACCACTTGACACAGGTACTAGATAAGCCAGCCTGGGATCACACACCCATCCCCTGGACCTGCTATCCACAGATCATTCACACCATTTGGTGGAGTAATAATCAATGGCAGGCTTGGTTGTGCAAACTCTTCAGGGTGGGCTTAAAGATACCAAAGAGAGCGAGGAAGACAAGACCATGGACTTCAGGAGTGCAGAGACTTCAGTTTCTTCAGACAATTGGTAGGTTGGATCCCATAGGAACCAGCTCTGAAGGGCAAAATCCCTCAGGAAAACTGGCAAGTCTTTACTGACAAAAAAGTCCAAGAACAAAACCATCCTAGTGTGCAGGAAAACAAGTAGATGTATCAGGAAACTGGCTTGACTCAGCAGGGAACTCATGACTGAGCTACAATGCAAAGACTGCATGTAGGGGGAACTGTCAAGCAGTGGCTGTGCAGTCTCCATCCTTGGAGCTTTTAAGGCCCCAAGCGGATGAAACCCTGAGCAACCTGATTAAATCTCAGTCCTAACCCTGCTTTGAGCAGAGGGTTGGACTAGAGACCTCCTGAGGTCCCTTGCAGCCTGAATGGTTCTGTCATTATGTGGAATAGTTAACATGGTAAGACTACCTGATTCTTTATCATCAATGTCAGTATGACCATTAAAGTCCAGTGAATTTCCAGCATAACACCGCTGAGTAAGTGTGAGCCTAAGGCTCTCTTTTTAGCCTTTTTATGTGCACATTCAGGAAGGCAGCAGCTTTGGAAAGGAAAGTCTGGATGTTGCAGATACTAATAACACTGCCAAAGAGTGCTGGAGTGACGTACAAATACCAGTATACATCTACTCAATCTCTGTCTTTGTACAGAAGTAGTTCTCAGACCTACCAATGGCTTAAAGGGATATTTTGGCTTAAAAACACAGAGCCATGGCATCACTGACATTATGAAGATAAACTAAGCCAAGCTGTTTTTTCTGCCCCCAGCTTTCTGTGTTAAAAATCAGATCTTCTTTTTCCAAGAACAGCCCTTCATGGAGAGATGAGTATTGTTTGTTTTTCAAAGGTTGATGGAGTAAAGCTTCATATCAGTGCAATCTTTTTAATATTTGGAGATCAGCTTATCTTCTTGTGCAAGCTGCCAAAAGTGATTACAGCTGCAGAAACTCCACATTTGAACAGGGATTTTATCAAATCACTCACATCTGGAAAAAGGCCAAGAAAAACAGTGACTGGAGAGAGTGGAAACCATGCCTTAAAAATGGGATGAGAAGCTGTGGAATAATTATTCAAAAGCTATGTGAATTTACATGAACATCTGCCAGGTGACCAAAATTGCCATCTGAATAAGGCATTATCCACAGTTAGACCAGATTTAGCTAAACAAACCATTCCACCAGGCATAATTTCACATTTTCCATCCTTATAGCTTTTCTATCAAGTGCGGCTATCCCAAGAGCACTGTAAATTCATACCCTATCTTAATGCACCCTCCCCATGTAGACAAACCCTTAGAAACAGAGGGACCTCCACCAGCATGAACAGAGAAATGCTTGTTTAAATGCTACAAGATGGGGAAGCGATTCAGTGATCACTGCAAACAAAAGTGAGTAAATACGCCGCTGGCTATTGGAGTAGACTTTTAGTAATGAAGGGATCCATTACATTTGTTTAGCCAAAAACATAGAAATATACCCATAGGCATCCACTTCATATATCAGTAGACGCCCTCCAGAGTCTATGAGAGCACTGTGTGCAAAAGTAATTTCTCAAGCACTACTGAAGGCTCTTTTTCCACTAATGTGAGAAAAGGGGGAAAAGGATACAAGGCTTTTTCCAACCCAGTTGTGTTCCACAAAACATCTGTCCACAGTCATGAGCGTCAGGCACCCAGAACACCTGGGGTCTTCCAAGGGCTGTTAATCACAGCTGGTCGGGGAGGAGAGGCATGCGGACACCAGCATCAGGAGGACGGGTTCCCCGCATGGGGCCAGGGGAGCTGCTCTTTGGAGGTGGCGTGAGACTGCTGCTCCAGCTTGCTTTTTTGCGAATGCTCCAGGAGGAAGTCTGCACCAGCCAGAATTCCTCCAAGGATCTGGGGGCAGGCAGCAAGGGCCGTAAAAAAAACGTGTTAGTTGGTCTCAGGCCATAAGTCTGCATCTGCATAGCAAGATGCTGTTTGCACATGGGTAAATTCAGGATCTCTATTCCCTTTGCTCATTTCAATACAGTCTGTGAGTTCACAGAGCGAACCTTAAATGCAGATGTAGCTGGAAAAGATTGCCTTTTGAACTAACACTTCTCTTCTCTTAATTCCTTCTGGAGTGTATTGCCTGGAGTAAAGAGTTTACAAGTGCCAGGCTTTCAATTAATTTCGCCTACATCGCAAATCATAAATTAGAGATGGAATGCATTGTCAGGTCATCTAGTTTATCTGCCAGCATAATATTTCACAAAGAGAGGATATAGGCTGTTTTCCAATTGCTTTTTCACTCAAAAGAGGACATTGGTTTTTTGTAAAAAAATAATTCCTGCGATATTTTGGTGCCACTTGAGCCCCCGTAAATTGTAATAGGTGTACAAAATGGGGGTGTGCGCATGCATGTGTGTGTACATGTGTATGTTTGTGCACCAGGAGAAAAACAAAATTAAGTGCTTTTTATGCATAAGGCATGTCTACGCAGATGGGTGCAGACAGATGTGGTCTCCTCTGCAGGGCATGTTAGCTTGGGCACAGAGCTGCAGGAACACGGCTCAATGGTTTCCAGACCAGAACTGGCTCCCTTTCGATCAGCTCAGAGCATGGCAGATGAGCGTACTTGTCTGGGCCCATCCATGTAGACATGCCCAGACTCACCTCCAGACTTTCAAAATATCCCTGGAATGGAAAGGAGCTTTTCCAGTTAGGACCTAAAACAAATATTTGCTGGGATAACATGCATGCTTGCTAAAGCGTTTGAAGTGGAGAAAGACAAAAATGACAGTAGAAACCAAAATTAGATGATGATGAAACGGGTTGTTTAAGCAGGGCTCACTTATCATGAAATCATGGCAGATCTCCAGCCCAGTGACAGGTATTTATTTCAGAAAGTTGAGGGACATGAAATATAAAGAATAAAATTTGGCAGACCTCAAAGGAGAAGAGTAGAAAAGGAGGAGAAAAAGCAAAAATTAATTCCCTTTATGACGTTTATAGTCTGAGCTTTTCTTTGAGTACCATGGATGCCACTGGCAGTCTTTCTCTCCTTTTCAGCTCTCTGACTTTTGGGGAAAAGAAAGCATAAAGTCATCATGGTCACTAGCATGCTCCTTGATCAAATTTACCTTAAGCCATCTAATCAGATTCATGGGTCTATGGTCTGTCCAAAGTCAGTGAAGAGGGAAATTCTCTTCCAGAGGCTGCATTTAGGGTGATGAGAAATTAAACTTATAATAAGTGACATGAATTACATACACCCTGTGGTTGGCATCTCTCTCCTTCTATTGACTGGAGCAGATGAGTAGCTTAATCTAAATCACCTGAAGCCAGGGGGAGATGAATCTCAACCTAAAGGGAGTGACAGAAAGAAGAAAAGTAAATAATGTTCATGGAGGATTCTGCACACGCTGGGTCCACCTTTGTCTCTGGTGTAAGCTTAAGAGTATCTCCTGGTGTAAGCCTAAGAGTATCTCAAAGATCAATGAGGGTCAACACATATGCAAATTTTGTAGCTGAAGGAAAGGCCTAAAATTAGCATCCTCAACTAAAGCAGAACTTGGAGGCAGTGCTGTCGGAAGAGGAAGACTCGCTTTTGACCAGCTCCCCATCTTACAACCCACATTCCTTGTCTAAATAAGTATCTCAATCTATTGAGGTACTTCAAAGGCATAATTTCTTTTTTATGCCAGTGCTAACACTCAGAGGCTTAATAGAAAATTGCAGCTTGTATCATGTGTTTCCTCTGCTTATACAGATATTGTCAGGTCAAATTACAAAAAACCACCACCTCTCTTGCTCCTTGTAAGAGTCTTAATTTAGGCTTTTTCCATTATCCAGTTTAGTAATGATTGAAGGTCAGATTCACCTCCAGGCTTCCCATAACAAACACAGTCTGGCCGTGATGTAATCCGAGACACGTTGGTATTCGTAGTTCCGCATATTTGAAAAATTCTTGGTAAACAAAACCGACACTTGCTGGTTCTCTGTTTCTCACCACTTACCTGACCAACTCTGGCTGAAAGAGTGGCAGATGTAGTGGCATCCTTGCCCTACATGGGCTTTGAGCAAGGGCTGGACCTAAGCGTCTAATGTTTACAACATATGATGATCAATGCACACTACAGGTCTGTTTGCCTCAGTGCTGCTCTTGCAGTTTATGAACTCCTTATGTTAGAGAAAGTGAGCAATAATAAGCGTGCTTAAAACAAAGGCCTTAATAACGTGGTAGAGGGGCCATCCTTTCCCCTTCGGCCCATAAGTGAGATAAAAAAAGTCAGAGCTGTAATCCCCTTTCAGGTAGGAAAAAGCCAGGATTTTCATTGCTACCGCTTGGTAAAGAGACTAGCACGGAAAGGATGGAAATTTGCCATATACCGTAAAGATGGTAAGTATTAGAATACCTGACTGAAAAAAGCCAATAAAGCATGGCAAGCCTAAGAAAGGGAAATCACATCCACAGCAGCAGCAGCTAATTATGCTGCTTGGCTGTAACGACCTGAAGGCATGACTGTGCTGTGGGGATGAGCACTCCGGTCCAGTGTCATTTGTAAAGACTGGTCGTGGTTAATCCCGGTCCTTATCCACTGCTTTAACTGACATCTCTCACAGTACTCTTTGGGAATGAAGTAAACATCCAGCGATGAACCACTTCTCCACAGCAGGACCCATTGGCCCTCCACCCTCTGTCCCAGAGAAACCTCTGTGAAAAGTCACTGAAAAGATAACATCATAGCACCGGGAGTATTTTAGATGGGGACCAGCTGTGATTAGGAGATGGCTATCATCTGAAAATCTGTAATTATTAGAATAACTAATGTTAATGTATTCCACTTAGGCTAGACCATCCATGCCGGAGATTATTGCAGCTTAAAAAAATAAAATGAGAAGCCTGAAACAATTGTGTTTCTCCAGGAATTTTTTTTAATGAGTGTTTCATTTATAAAGTCCAGATTTTAGTATCCTGCACAGCCACAAGACGACTAGGCCTACCTCAAACTGATCAAAATGGAATTTTTCCATTGGGTTCAGTGTTCAGTTGACTATCCAAACATCTGTTTTGTGGTTCATTCAACCTTATACGTCAATATGATGTTAATCTCCTTTATACACAAAAGCTGAAGCAGTGCCAATGATTTAACTTCCTAGGAAGATGGAAGATCCTTTCTCAAGCTGTAAATCCTTCTGGCCTGTGCCCAAAGTGAAAAATGTAAATCACCAGAGTGGAAACATGGCAAACATGATTTTCTGTCGAAACAAGGGCAGTTTTAACTTTGGAAATTAATCAGACTCTTTCTTAGAAACACCTTCAATGACAATGAAGAGAAATCTCCCAGAAAATTACTTTGGAAATTAATCAGCCTCTTCCTTACACATTTTTTCCAGTAATTTTCTCAGAGATTTTTCTTTATTGCCATTGTAGGTGTTTCTAAGTCAGGAAAAATCTCTTCTTCAAGAATAGAGCCAGCAAAAGCATTTTTTAATGTATTGCAAGCTTTCTTTCTCTACACTATTTTCTAAATAATACCATTCCTTCCTTTCCCTGAAACCAAACTGTTAGTCTGTGCAGACGTGGACCTAGTGAGGGGGTCGGGGCAAGGGGATTTATAGGCACCACTCCTGCCCCCGCAGCCGGCATTGTCCTGCTTAAGAAGCAGCCACTTGCATCTAGACCTGCAGATACAAGTCACTTACTGTGAGACAAAAAGCCCTTTTTTGTTAAAAAAAATGAAGACTCTAGTGAGAACAGTCCCATCTTAACACCCTTATCATTCACTTTCAAACTTAATAAAGTTTCCGTTAGGAAGCTGCAGCCCTTTGCTTTTTACTGCTCTTACGTATATGCTTTATGGGTCCCTTACACTACAGTGCCATTCCTAATAAACGATCAAATTTAATTGTCCATGCCCCACCTTGTTTCTTCATTCCCTGCAATTTTCTCCAATAAAACAAGTTAGGAAAATCCCAGCTTCCCTTGACACAGGCTTCTTCAGTCCTTGAAATCTGAGAACCACCACGAGCAAGTTTTGTCACTCCTGGCATAGTGTGATGCCAAAGAGGAGCTGGACAGTTTGGGAGCACACACTCGGGGATGCGGGACTGGGGCAAAGGGAAGTCTGGAGGGATTTTGAAACCGCAGCAAGACTTTCGCAGAGTTTTGAGGGGTAAAGGGGTACCTCAAGCGAGCAGAAATGAAGGAAGCGTGGCAGCATCTGTAGGGCGGAGGCGCAGGAGAGGAACGGAGGAAGGGAGCAGCCAGGGAGCTGCGGAGAGGGGAGGGGTGTGAGCAGCAGTGCGAGGTGGGAGTGCAGGAACGATGTGGATGTGGAGGAAGGGAATGTGGGGAGCACATGATGCCATAAAGCAGCAGATCCTGCAGAAGGGCTCACAAGTCCGGAAGGGCAAACAGAAGTAGATGAGTGACACGGGAAGTGGGATGGTGAGTAAAAAAGTTTGGAAACTGCTGCCAAAAAGTTATTGAAGTTTAGGAACAGGAAAGCAGCTCCTGCTCTGATTCAGCCTGGAAACCTGGTCATGTCCTCCATAAATTCTGGCAGCAAATGCTTCAGGGGAAGGTGTCAGAGCTGTAGGTGGGTGCAGAAGTAAATGCAGCTGTGCTGAGGCTGGGAGGAACAGCCCGACTGTGTTGCCCTGATAACCACCGGTGGTCAGAAACGTGTCACATGTGGCAAAGTTTGGGAGTCCGAAAGCTTCCTTAGCTCCTGCATAAAATTGCTTATCTTGGGAGGGTAAGCCACTTTAGCACCTCATGAGTCACTCCGGCACTTTATCTTTAGAGACTGGCGTGAATCTTGGAGAATGAGATTTAACATCTTTCTTTGACACTGTTTTCAGTACACATGCTATCTGGAAATGTACTCTATCCACATCCATGCCCTGTGTGGCTTTTTGAATCTTATATCTCAGCTAGAAAGAGTTCCCATGGCAATGAATGGTCAAATTATAAGTCTGTAGAAGAAAAGGCTTCCTTTTTTCCATCTCAAATTTCTTGTCTTTTACATGTCAGTGACCTATTATTAGAAGGGAGAAAGAACTACCCACATCTACCTAACATAAACAATCCAGATCTCCCTTATACTTCCACAGACATCAAATTGCAGAGTAAATAAAAAGGAGACGATTTACACAGGCATGAGCACAGCAGGATTTTGCAATAGCAGGAAGATCAGATGAATGCAACTTTTTCTCAGCAACTAATAGAACCACCCAAAACACAAGGCTTGCTATTAGACTTGCTATTAATGAGATTAACTCCTACACAGACACTTGCTAGAAGAGAAAAACAGCACAGGGTAGAGAGAGAGTCCACAAGATCTTGTGATGTGTCATGAGCAGCATTGTTAATGCATAGGGTGTAGAAAGCAACTAGAAGAGAGGATCTTCTTCATTTGATTCTATATAAGAACGTGGAAGTGAAGGCGACCTGTACAAGTGTCACCATGATATGACATATCCTATAACCCTTAGGAAAAGCAGGAAGAGAAAAGACTAAAATAAAGAGAATGGACTTAAGAAAGCAGTCCTCAAAATACTCAGAGATCTAGCAGGCAAGATCAACATAGAAAATAAGTGTAAGAGAGAAAGGACTGAGGGAAAGTGGAGAGTCCCTGAATGTTACAGTAAGGTCAAAAGCATGATCTATTCCGGTGAGGAGGACAGCTAGAACTGAGTGTCAGAGGCAAACTTGGATAAATCATGAGCCTAAAAAAAAGGTCAGCGTAGTTCTCACCATTATAAGGGAACAGGGAACAGGACAATCAGCTTTTCTTCAATTCATAGAAAAATTCTGGAGCAAGAAATCAAAGAATTTGGGGCATCTGGAAGATAAAAACCAGATGAATGACACCTAACAAGGATCTGTCATGTCAAACTAATATAATTTACTCTCTGTGGCAGGGCAACAGGTCTTGTTGGTTAGAAGGAGGAAGTTAATGACACATACATTTAGTTTATGAAGGTTTTCATGCATGACATTCCCATAAATAAGCACAGAAAAAAGGAGTAGATAAATGTTAGGAAGTACCATAACTGGTTAAAGCCATGTACTCAGAGAACAGTGATCAACAGCTCATTCTCAAATTTGCAAAAAGTATCTGCTGAGGTTCAGCAGTGCCTGTACTGTGTCCAGCACTATTCAAGATTTTCAACAGTTACTTACATGAGAGAGCAGACATATGCTCTTTAATTACACGCATGACTAAACTGGGAGAAGCTGCAGTGATGACAGAGGACAAGATGGGAAGGTACAACGATCTTGACAAATTGAAGAAACGGCTTGGACGAAATAGGGTGCAACTGAAAAGGGATAAATTAAAAGTTTTAATAATTAAATAGGAATAGCAAA
Organism: Dromas ardeola; assembly: GCA_013398915.1. NCBI lineage: Eukaryota > Metazoa > Chordata > Aves > Charadriiformes > Dromadidae > Dromas > Dromas ardeola. Next base: position 182,813 of record VYZM01010429.1, read on the forward strand.
CTCCAGAACATTAATACAGGGTAAAGCAGCTTAGAGGGTATAGTAGTCTGCAAATTCACTACCAGTCAAGATTTCAGACACAAAATTGGCAAGAGATGTGTTATGATAGATAAAAATGACCAGTCCATTAAATGTGATGTAGTTCTTTTGCTATATGTGGTGCTGGAAAGGTTGCATCCCATTTAGGTCTCAGTGATTCAAGAAGGATTTGTCCTTTAGGGTTTGGTAGTGAGAAGGGTCAGAAGAATTTGTCTCAGTACGGAGGAGACTCCAGTGAGAGATGATGAGATCTTAATATTTCATGATGAGTCATTAGACACACATAAGTCACTAAACATAAAAATAATTCTTTAAATATGCAAAAGATAAGTCATAGCAAAAGGAATAAACTCTTCTCAGTGTCTGCTGGGGGTTGGATAAAGAGTAATGTCAGGCATCACAGCAAAGAAGACAGGTTACTCATCAGGAAAATTTCTGCAATAGTAAGGACTGTGCAGCCCTGGAGCAGCCTGGCAAAGGGGGGCAGTGAAGTCTCCATCACTGGCGCTTTTAAGAAAGGATTACGCGAGCATCTGCCAAGAATGTCATGTGTTTAATTAATCTTTCTTTGCTTCCTTCTTTAAATCACCCATAATTTTGTTACCTGACAACCCACCTTGCTTTCCAAAACATTGATATGCAGGCACCAGGACAGGATTTTCTGCCTTTCACCATTTTGTTACAATAAAAATAAATCTTTAGCCCTACGCACTGCTTTCTGCCTCCTGCACAATGTTCAGCTTATGATAATGCTCTGACTCTCACTTTTTCACTATTTAGCTGCTTGGGATGACACCTGACTAGGTCCCTGTGGAAATCCAAATAACTTAATCTGCTTCCAGACATCTCACTGCTCTAGTTTCAATGATAGTTTCAACCAGTTCTGAGGTACAAATGTGTCACTTAGTGATCATCGCCAGATTTTAGCTTGTGTGGGGGTAAATACTGGATAAGCTTGCCACTTGAAGTCCTCAGGCACACAAAAAGTTTGCATTCTTTCAGTCCATCAGTCTCCTTGAGGAGTGGAGCACCTTCCCATTCTTGGATATACTATCTTTTGCTCCAACATCTTGAGCCCTCGGCACAAGAAGGACGTGGACCTGTTGGAGCAGGTCCGGAGGAGGGCCATGAGGATGATCAAAGGGCTGGAGCACCTCTCCTATGAGGCCAGGCTGAGAGGGTTGGGGTTGTTCAGCCTGGAGAAGAGAAGGCTCTGGGGAGACCTTATCGTGGCCTTCCAGTACCTGAAGGGGGCCGACAGGAAAAATGGGGAGGGGCTGTTTGCAAGGGCATGCAGCGATAGGACACGGGTCAATGGTTATAAACTATAGCAAGGTAGGGTTAGATTAGACATTAGAAAGAAGTTCTTCGCCATGAGGGTGGTGAGAGACTGGAACAGGTTGCCCAGAGAGGTGGTGGAGGCCCCATCCCTGGAAACATTCAAGGCCAGGCTTGATGAGGCTCTGAGCAATCTGATCTAATTAAAGATGTCCCTGCTTACTGCAGGGGGGTTGGACTAGATGACCTTTAAAGGTCCCTTCCAACCCAACACATTCTACGATTCTATGATCTCAGTTGTGATACTTCCTCAGCAGCGTCATCTCATCTTTAGGAACAGGACCAATATCACTGGTGGTAAAGACTTGCACTGAAAGATAACTTTTCCGAAAAACGCCCTTGTCTTCCTTTCATTTCTTCCTTCGGTCCCTGGTGCTCTCACAGCCCCGTGGATTCTTTCCTATGACTATCACTTCTAAAGGAAACATCTTTTTATCTTTACTATTTTTTTTGGGCTATATTCCTTTCAAGCCTACATTGATCCTTCTGATTTCCTGCTAATTTATCACCTACCATAATTTATAATCCTGTTTATTGCTCTCAGTAGGGTCAGATTTCCAAACGCTGAAGGACTGGCTCAAGTTACCTCTTAAATCTTGCCACTTGGCATTCCTCTGCCCTGTCTGGTTCCCTTTTATTCGGCCCTAGGCATATCTTCTGACACCACATAACTGTTTCGAGTAGGTGACTTTCTAGGGATTATTTTTTTTTTAATTGTAATTTTAAAGCCTTTAAAACTAACCTGTTCATCTCTTTTTCTAATGCTTACCAGAACCATGTCACTTTCCGGCGTTTTATTTTCCCTTTGTAAGTCTAATTATATGGTTGTCTCTAATTATTTAATATTCAGCTACTGTCATTTTCTTTGAATTAACGCCTGTGTGTTAATTAAGACTGCATCAGGAATAGCTTTCCCTCTGATGTGCAAGCTCTTGGCCTACTTACAGTGAGATCGAACACTTACATCCAAGGAACTGTCTCTCTAGGGCTGGTGCAAGCTGTCCAAGCCGTGGGTATGCTGATGAACTCCCCTGCCATTGCCTCTTCCCTGCTGCTGGGCTTATTTCTCTCTGCTCTCACTTTCCTTCCTTTGATCAGGAGGCGTGCAAATTCACCTTGATTTTCCTGTCAATCTGGCAATGCCATTTTTCTTTGCATTCGTGGTGACATTATAAGCTTCCCCTTTCTCTCCAAAGGTTGGGCACATCTAGGTTTTGCTTAGGCTGGTGATTTGTCAGCAACACCTATTGAATTGTGTCTGCATTGCCCACAACTATTAATTCCTCTCCTGGCTGAGGGAGCCCGTAGCCCTTGGGCGGCAAGGACACGCTGGCCATGGCATGCTGCTGGGCAGGAGGAAACCCCTGCTTCCCTCCTAAGCTCTGGAAAAGCTTCCATTTCCCACATCCGTCTTGCAGGGGCAAGGAGAGCCTGTGTCTCAGGGGGTACAAGGACCTCTGTGGCAGGGTCCAGCCCTGGTGTAGGGGTGAGGAAGGAAGACAGCTCGACTCACAGTGTTTCACTTGGCCAACAAAGAGACCTCCAGAGAGACAGCTGTCAGTGGCACTGGGGCTGCCTGGGCTGGTATGCCTCTGTTTCAGTCCTGAGCAGATGATGCATCTCGTTAAGGGGAGAATACAGGCAACTAGTAATACACTGCTTTTGAAGAGTTCTCATTTGGGGAGTTAATCTCATTACATGCATCTGCAGCAGCCTGGGCAGTCGCAAACATCTGCTCAAGAGGCTGCCGTGACAAGGCGATGCCTTCTCCCCGCTCAGCTGCCACCAGCGTGGCTTCACCGCCGCGCGGTGTCTGTCACGCACCGCTGGCGACACGCGTCTGTCTGTCTTTGGCAGGAACACGCTGCGCAATGTTCGGCACTAATCAGGAGGATGCGCTGGGTGCATGGACACATAAACCCCCCCAGCGTCAGGTTACGTGTTGCACAGCTGTTTAAATTGCTGGGAGGCTTTCCCGCTGTGATTCTTTTATATGGTTTATACAGTGTGAAGGGAGCATTACTCTTGAAGGGACTTAAAGACCTTGGCCCGGTTTTTCTGTGGTCTTTAAAGATCCCATGACGCTTTTCGCAAGAGCTGGAGAATTAATCTCATTGTGCTGCTTAAATTTCAACAGGGAAAATTATATTTTGCTTTTCTATCCTTTCTCTTTCTGTGCTCTGCTTTGTAGATTCAGGCATTATTAATACCTTTTATAGTATTTTAAATGTACACTGTGTGTGGCACTGTGAATGGAAATCTGAAGGGTTAAACTCAAAGGAAAATCAGATCCTGAACAGTTTCTGTGCTGGGAGAAGATCATGTTAACAGGCAAGAGGCAGCACTGGCAGCTAACATATGGGCATTGTGAATATTGAATAAGAAAGTACATCAAGTTAAAATGCTGTTAAGTACATAAAGTATTTTTTAATTCCAATATGATTTTCAAAATACTTTTTTATTTAAAAAATGAATATTTTCTTCAAAAGCTTATTTCTTTGACATTATGATGGAGTTCAAAGGATGACAGACCTCCCATCTGACGTAAATACAGAATACCATGAGTAGATGTCATAAACCAACTTGGTTTATATCAGTGTAAACAAAAGCAGAATCTGTCCTGCAGCAACACCCACATGGCAGAGCGTGTTAACTAGTTGGTTGTCTCACACTTGGATTCTTTCTCAACATAAGAAACAATCAAATGCCAAATTCTCAGAAATAATTTGGCTTTGCGTAACAGGTACATAATATCCATTAAATAAAAGGTCACGAAATGAGGGCAAATGAAATGGAAACAGTTCTTCAAAAATGCAGGAAGAAAAATGGACAATGAGAAAGAAATGGCCTCAGAGACAGGAGTTTAAACCCGTCAATTAATTTCTAATAGCAGTCATAGGACATGCCTGAAGGTTTTCTACACTAAATAACACCATAATTCAATTACTGAGGACAGAAAGACTATCAACACCACGGACCGCGTCTGTCCCTAAAATGGGCTTTCTACCAGACATGGTGGTGCCTTCCAGACCAGACTCTAGTTGCTGTCTATGCCAGTCCTAACAACTACATCGTGCCCCAGACGGCACGTCCCAGAGGATGTTTTCAGGCCAGCATGCCAGCCAGCCATGAGCTGCCTACCACCCACCTCTCAGCCCCACATCCCCGTCCCCACTACCCCCCATCACGGCCGAGTTTGGGGATCGGTGTGTGGCACCTTCCTTTACTACAGCAGGCAAAGCAGGGGAGCAGAAGAGATGCATGTGGGCAGAAGCCTGCATGCCAAGCCACGGCGCGCAGGGACCGAGCCACACTGAGCACGGCCACCACCGGAAAGTGCTCTTCTAAAAACGCCAGCAAAGAGCCTTAAATTCAAACGGCATGTTCCCCCTGCTTCAGGAGAGACCGTGGTAGCAGCAGGGAGGTGGAATGCCAGAAATGTTATTGCTTCATGTCTAATAAGCAATAAATGGATTTTATTATTTGCCTTAAATCATAACCCCTATACTAGCTTTCAGAGCTGCTGCAATCCAAGATAGCCATTATATTAGATAATATATGGCTTCCTGAGGTTCCAACTGCCAAATCACACCCAATAGCTATTGTTCAAAAATTACGTGAGTGTTATAACTGTAACAGATGACACGGGGAAGCTATGTTGAAGTGCTGTAGTCAAATATCATCAAGTATTAGTAATCGCGCAATGGGGCCATTCTGATTTAACAGAAGCTGGAATTAAGTTTGGAGTTGTGTATCCTGATTTCTCTTTGATTTAACATGGGCCATGACATATGTTGTTAGCTTCTTCTCTTCCAGGCTGTGCGGAGGAAGCCTTCAGTCTAGTTAGTGGGTTAAAAACCTAAAACGGTGCCGCTACAGGAAAAACAGAAACTTTTAAGTGAAGAAGCCTATACCTGGGCATGGGTTTCAGGCTAAAGGCTGCTATTTATTCGTAATTGTAATAAATCATAAATTCATAAATAAACACACAAGACAAAGAATTATTCTAATATTTGTCCTACAGACCAGGGATAACATCCAGAGGACATGTGGTCTCCTTGGGCTGACACGGGAGCTCCAGCTTTGCAACTCCATCTGACATGCAACAAGAGGCACAAAATTGCTGGCACCTAACAGAGGAGAAGAGGGTTTGCAGCAGACTGATTTGTCTAATCGAGGGCATTTCCACTCAGAGTGAAAGAGAGAAAACACCAGTTCCCAAGGACTCGAAAGGAAATAAGGGATTCTTCCAATGTTTGGGAAACTTCCTTAGTTCACTGGAAAGATTTCACAACTCTAAACCCGACACCTTCTTTGAGTCTTGCAAAGCTCATAAGTCTTTTCTCCAGACATGCAGGCCAACTCCTACTTCTGCACAAACCCAGCTTGTTGGGGCGAGGGGGCTGCTCCGGCTCCCCCGTCAGCAGTGCCAGAGACCACAGGGGTGGTGACTAGCAAGGCACCCCAAAATTTAATGTTCCAGCTCTTCCGGACATACCCACTGACGGTGGCCACATAACAGTGCTGAGCTAAAATTGGCACTGAGATTTTCCATGTGATGTGCCATTCGCTCCCTTCTCCCTCAAACGGGGCAATTTAAAGTGACCAGGTTGTTCCCTGTTAGAAGCAGGCATTGCCCATGGTCCCTTATCCCACCCTGTGAAAGCACAGGAGCACTATTGTCCCCCATCACTAAAAGTGAGTCCCTTCCCCAGGTGTAAGCATCAATGGGACCCTTCCCTTGGCAGGGCTAAACATGCTGGACACGTGCCTTGCCACAATTAAAAAAAATAAATAGCCATACCACTTCTGAGCGGATTTTTCTCTAGCTTTATTCTAACAATTAAAACATTAATGGCTCCCTCAGTTTTTCCTGCAGAAGTTGGAAGACAGCTTTTGAAACGGACTCAGGCTTTGCATTCAGGCTTTCCAATCTTTGTATCATTCATTTGATTTTGCTAAATTCATTTTCAAATGAACGCTAAATACTATTAATTTTCATTTTCTCACAGGCACTGTAGATAGACACAGCTGAGTGTTTGTAACCTTCTCATCGTACACAAACCAGAGATTTTTAAAAGCTTATTATCATACATTTTGAAAAGCTCAGTTGATTTCTCCATCTTCCAAAAACTGAAACATTTATCCACAGCTGCTTTTAACAAAACCTGATTTGTGCACTTCACTGCATTTGAAAAATGTTTGCTCCAAATGAATATAAATGAAATGTAACTGTGAGGAGAAAATGGGCACTCGCATGTCCTCTCTCTCCTACACACATGTAAACACACAGACACAGAGAATTAGGAAACTGAGGAGCCACATTTCTATTAAATAGTTTCATTTGCATTTCCTTGAGCCCTGGTGAATGCTGATAGAAATTCTATAAACTATTTGTACAAGAAAAATTAAGATCAAAATTATGGTACCTCCCCCCTCCCCCCCAACATACTCATACTGCGAAAGCTAATAATAGTAGGTATTGTTTTTCATTTCATACCCTGTGCTGTGTAGTCAAAGAAGATAACTAGGCTTTGTAATTTTGAGTACTGAAAGCGCTTGGCTATCTGCTGCCAGTTGTAGCAGCACTAATCCAAAATAATTCTATTACGTGCAGTTGTTTCACATTTGCTCCATAATGTGGCCATTAATTTTACCATCAAGGAAGCTTACTTCTACTGGAATTTAATTGATGTTAGCAGAGCATTTACTCCAGGAGGCTGTACCTCAGCGCAAGGAAGTGAAATAATGAACTCCGCACCGCAGAGGACTGGGAAGAGCACACATAATCAAATAACTAAAAAGCATCCAAACAACTAATGGCAGAAATCATTATCCATCCTAAGGTCTCTTCATCCGATGGAAATGAAGCATCTCCGTGTGATTTTACATGGGAACAGGCTCTCCCAGGCTGTTCTACAGCTGCCTGGCAGAGCTCATTGCAGCCTCAGCAGAGGGGCGGCCGTCCCAGGGGGACAGACCTGGCCTCACCGGGGGCTGAGAATTAGGAGGTGCTGCTGGAGGGAAGAGTTACCTGGCTGCTCTTCAGGATACTACCTGCCCTGGGATATATTTAGGATTTCTAGCCTTGTAAAGTGACTTCACGTAACTTTTTTTCCCTACAAACCCCTCCTTTTCTTCACGCAGAGAATCACATGTTCACACGTGTTTCAGTCCGTCAGATTTTGCATTTCATTTTGCTTAAAGTGAAATCCAAACGTGAAGCAATGCCCTCCACCTCCCCGATGTGGTCTATATTTCTTTGATACATAGACCAAATCCTTGGACATTAAAAAACCTTGGACACTGGTTAGAAATAAAACTTGACACACAGGTTATCTGGTTCACAGTCATCACCCCCAACACCGTGCTCAGCAATGGACCCTAGGGACCAGGATTTTTGCCTTGCTGGCAATGCCCCAGCTATCACCATCACCAGTGATCGAATGAGCCACATCTTGGTAACATGCTCTCTTCTCTCTGCAGCTCGGGTGAAGCCATAAGTCAGAGCAGCACCGGTGGGTTGGAGATGTGAGGTGATGTGGGGGCATCTGACCAGCCCAAACCTACCTGGTAAGAAACTCCCTTCAGATATCCATCACTCCAGCTGTGCTCTAGCACTCTGCATGTGGGTCTAAGAACTGGTGGTATTTTAGGCTTGCTTTCACTAATCCATCACAAGGTCCTCCAGGTTGTCGTTTGCCTTTCTGCCTCAGATTAGCTGCCCCTGCATGACCAAAACACTCCCTTTGGCCACCCTTTCCCTGCCTTGCGGCTCTGGAAATGGTTCTGCAGTTCAGCTGGTCAGAGGGTTTAACGATGAAAAGCCATTATTGTTACTCAACCCTCTTCCAGGCTTGGCTGACTTGGTAACCTGAAGGGAGCAGAAAGTTACAGAGGTTTTTACTGCTTTGGCTAATGTGTGATGGGGCCTCCTGGGTTATTTTTCCCTAAGTTTGTTTTTTAAAAGACCGCGGTGGAGTTATATGGAGCCTGCCCCACCTGCCAGGCAGTGGAGTGGCAGGAATGGGGAATGCCCTCCCTCTACCTCCTCTTGCCATTACTCATCCTTCCCAGGGTCCCCTCCTTCTCAGGCTCCTGACTGGAGCCGTTATCGCACATTGTTCTTCCAACAAGAAATTAAGAATCTTTCTTTGAATTTACCTCTGGCATGATCAGTTTCAAAGTCTCTTACTGTGTTTCACAGAATCTTTTGTAACAGGATTAGATACAGCTGTGAAGTAACAGCACTGTAAATAAGTTATGACTTAGGGCAATTTTTTACTAGAATACCTGTCTTAGTGATTTTTCATAGCTCGGGGTGAGCTGCCCTTCCTGACCCACGATGGCTTTGGGCCATCAATATCACAGCCTTACAGCTTTACCTCTGTGGGCTGCAGTTTTTCCACGTTCCGGTTGCATCAGACCTTTCAGTTTAGCTTCAAATCCGCTGCTGAGCTTAAGGACCATTTTCAAAATCACTTGAGCACCTGGAAACCAAAGAACTTACCTCTACTCATGCTCTTACTATTTTTATGTCTGTGTACTCTTGATGGATTTTCAACTTTTGTACCCACCTGTTAAGACAGGAGGAACATCCGAGCACAGGATTCAGAGTTACATTTCAGAGGCAGAGATTTTCAAGAACCAATCTTAAACTGGTAATTGCAGCAAATCCCCTAAGGACTGCGTATAGTTATACTGATATCAAAGTGCTAAAAATGGAACGTTCTGCTGTAGGACCGGCTAAACTAAGGTTTCCCAACTGAACTCTGCCCCTGCAAAAGCTTTTACTGACATAAACATGTATGAGGAAAGAAAAATCAAAACCATAGGAGATGCAATTATATCAGGAAAGCCTGCATTTCTTAAGGATTTCAGGCATGTAATATCTTTTGAAACAAATGAAATCTGCCCACCATTTGCAGATTTTAAAGCCTGCTAGACACTTGCACACCCTTAAAGAGATTGTTCTAGGAGCATTTTTGGTCTCTTCTTGCTTTCATTTGAAGCCAATGAGACTGAAGTGGTGCTGAGGATTTCTCTGTAGCTTCTCTGCTGGACGGGGAAAACCTGCGTGCCGTTTTTGGCATCGGCTGCCCAATCTCTGGCCCTCTTGGAATGAAGACAGAGCGATGGCCCATGCCACATGTGGGGAATGACTCCACGTAGGAGCAACCACTCCAAGCACCTTCCACCATTTGCAGGAACCCCTCTGCTACCCGGTGGGGGCTGCTGCCTCCTGTCCACCCCACAGGGCAGGGCTGAGGCTGGGATTTTGGAAAGTGTGTTTATGGCAGCTCCCATGCTCCTCCAAACAAGCCCTGTGCAGGCAGGACCCTGTGCTTCGGGAGAGACCGGTCCGAGAAATACCACCTCACCACTCTTTGCTGCTCTTGCTAAAGCAGCAGTCCTGATTTAGGGCTGCAGCTGGGCTGGGAGGCAGTTAAACACTTCTCATCATAGTGTACAAGATGGGGACAGACGGTAAAGATGATCTCCGAATAAGTACACATGGCAAGTTTATAGCATCAAACACTTAGTGCTTCTGGCGTGCAGACCTGCTGCAGAGGGTAGTCAGAGCTGCAAAGCGCTCAGTGGAAAACCACACGTGCAACCGTAAGAGGTGCACACCCTCACTGACTAATGGGCAGAGCTTATAAATGGTGTTGTGTATGGGAGTGGAAGGATCTTTAGCTGTCGAAACATGGATGGGGGATGCCTGAGCATCCCCGTGGGCGCAGGTGGGGGTGGAGCTGATGAAGCTGTGAAAGGGGCTGGGGCTCAGGCTTCCTGAGAGGGATGGGGAAGCTCCCACTGCCTGCCATGGACAACAGCCTGGCGGTGGGCTGCGGGGGACAAAGGCAGGATGGCACCCAGGGCATGAGAAAAGCTCACTGTTGGAAAACCGCTCCCCATCTTTGCTGGGGGAAGAGGCAACAGGGCTGTTTTGGGTCCAGGGGCAGGCTGCTGCTTCAGGCTGCAGCCTGCTTTGCCTCGCTAACGCTAGCTTTAAATAGAGGAGCTTGCCTAGTGGAAGCATCAGTTTTTACCTCTTTCCTAAAGGGAAAAAAAGTTTATTGCAATTTTGCATAACTGATGGTGTTATCTGAGAGGATAATTGTTGGGTGTAAAAGCAAACATTCCTGTTCTCCACACAGCCAGCAGGTTTTGGGAATGAATAGAGGAATCTTGTTCAAGCAGTTACCCCTAATGGCTTCCAGCTCCTTCCCTGGGACATGGCTCTCTGCACGCTGCGCCAGTTTGGGACTCCCGTGTCTCTCGAACACAGCGTGTATTTCAAGACTTTCACAAAGATCAGAAAGCCGGTTGTGATCCTCACCCTCTCCCATGTTTATTTTTAATCAATATGGATTATTTGGTTGTGGTGGGAACCGCTGTATATAAGAAGTGTAGAGAGCACCCCACAAGTGAGCTACAAGACAGTCCATGTGGGCTTTTTTTCCCAAACACTCAGGTGGCCCTTCGAGCCCTCTCTTAGCCCATGCAACCTCCATAGGCACAACCAAGGGGTGGCACTTTGCTACCAGCGTGCTGAGACCCAAACCAGCCCAGTCTGGGTGAAAGCAGCGTCGGGAGGGAAGGCAAATAAAAAGGCAGCGGCGGAACGAGAGAACAGGCCCATGCACTAGCAGCCCCGGCGTGTATTGGGTTGCAGGCCTGCTCCAGCCCCAGTGTGTCAGATGAGCAGGTGCAGAACAGAGTCCCACTCCTCTGCCGGGGTGCCAGGGGTGCCGGCCAGCTCGGGATCAGTCCTGTGTTAGCACAGCACTGACCACAACCTATTAAGCTGGCGGGAGCGCAGGGACACGATATTATGGTAGCAGGGCTCAGGGTCGAGGACTCGCTGGCATCTGTTTGCTCCTGACTGTGAAGACATGTTCTTCTGGGGCGGGGCATGAACTTTGCTTTGCTAAAGTTTCCTCCTCTCTCGTCATTGTGTCCTGACAGCTTTCACAGAATCGCTGCAGATTTCCCTCTGCCACCTGCGGCCTTGGGCAGGTGTGGCTTGCTTGCCAGGCTGGCTCACCTGCCTGCTGTTTTTTCCACAAGCTACTTTTTGAACTTGTACCATTGCAAAAGCTGGATGGGAGCATGAACTTTCAAATTCTTGCTTGATAAGGCTATCAAAACTGCCGTGTCCCCTTCCTGGTGACGAGGAGCATGGGCAGGCTCCTCACCCAGCACGTGTGGGAACGGGCAGTAAGTGCTATAAAAAGCCTTTGCACACGGCAGTTTCACATCTTCACTGGCATGTATATATGCTGTCGTAAATTATCGGGCGTACAGGTGTCTGCAAAGGTAATGCAGGAGCCTTGAAAGCGGTAAGGCCTCTGGACAAGTGCTTTGGCTTTGCAAAGTTGCTGCTCACCCGGGGAAAGGGCCGGCTGCTGCAGATGGAAGCAACCAGGCAGCCAGAGCCCAGCGTGTTCCCCACCACGGTCTGCCTGGGTCTGTAGGGTCTGTCCATACATAGGGCTGAGGGGGCAGAAGGTGCACCCCCAGCTCGGCAGGGGGAAGGACTGTGAGCAAGCAAATGAGCCATCTGAGCAGAGAGTTTGCGAAAACTTCCTGCCTTCTCCGTATGTGTGTCTTGTTTGCCAAGGGAGCAGTTATTGCCTTTTCCTCACGTGTTGTCTCTATCTTGTTTTAATTTCTCTTTATCCATAACAAAGCAAAGAAAGACTTCATTGTGCTGTGTTTACTGAGCTAGCTACCTGCTTCAGTGAGTTAAAGTACAGATTTTATAATTCCTGGATAAGGAAGCAGCAACTCAACCAGTGTGAGCAGTGGAAGAGAGAAACACAAGAAACCTGTTGATGGGGACTTGAGCCTAAGGTATTCTGGCTGTCAATAGTTTGAAATGGGAAGATGCCATCTTCTTGGGCCACAAAACATGAAAATCTCAAGGGCTGGAAAACCAGAAAAAAAAAAAATCTATGTATTTTTCAGATAGGGTGTCTGTGACTTTCTATGTCCATTTGTGGTACAATGTGTGCATATGCACACCACTCTCAGTAATTTCACAAGCAAGTCATTCTGGTAACGCATTCCTCCAAAAAGCAAGCAGCAACAGCTTCAGGAGTCTCAGGAGCTGCCTCCAGCAGCCATCTTGGCGCAACGTCTTCTGCGTCAAGCAGGAGATGGCAGAGGCAGGCAGAGGGGCTCCAACCCCCAGCAGTGTCCCCAGACGGGCGCTCGGTGCTGGTGCCTCGAGCAGGACACATGCTCCCCGTGCCACCCACCTTGCTCCAGCACTGCCCATGGCCACAGCCACCTCGTGCAGAGGGTGGGTGGGCTGCCAGGGTGAGACATCGCATCACAGTATCTGCTCAGGCCCTTACGCCGCTCCAAAACACCAAGGGCTATGAAGCATGGTGAAAGCTTGAAGCCATTGCCCAAGGTTTTACCCCTGAAGCATCCTGTGAGATTAAGTTCTCATTCCAGACTCAGAACTAGCCAGATGTGAGCCGACAAACATTGAAATGAGCCTCAGGTCTGAAGCACTTCTTGTTCTCGTTGACAGCATTCAAATCTCTCTGGTTTTAGGCCAAGCTTGTTTTTAAAAAAACACCTTGTTATTATTAGCACACGTCTGCAATTCTTTCCAAGACACTTCAAACAGAAAATTCCTATGTGAGTACACCAAAAGACAAGCGAGTTTCAAAATTACACTTCAAGCCGACCACAAAAGAAAAGCAGAAAAAGAAAGGAAATCAGGAAGATAATAATGAGCCCTGGTTCCACGAACAGGCATGAGGTTGCCATTTGTGCTGCAGTTCTTGGCTCTGACGTGAGCCCAGTAGGTTCCAGCAGCGCCTTCGACCCAAGCGTTATTTGATTAGGAAGCTTGAATTAAGTGGCTACTACTTAAAAAGTAGCCTACCAGACTAAACTATGGGATTTTAATTAAGGCACTACCTTACGAGGAACAGTAAAGGGCACTGGGAACAGGAGCTGTTTAGTGGATGAGCTCCCAGGCAGGAGCCAGGTCTCTGAAGGGGCATCGGCTGGAGCTCCCCTGGCCTTGCCCTCTGCCCCACCACGCAGGCAGGAGTGTTTCGGAGAAGGAGTCCTGGCCACACCTGCTGCTGGTCTTGCTGGCTCACATGTAGCGTCGGCAAGTCTGGTCTTGAGAGCAGCCCTACGGCAGCTTGTACCAGCCGGTGTAGATATAACTGTGGTGGCCCAGAAAGGAGCAGCAGTGCAGAGAGAAGTGCTCTCTTTAACAGAAGCAAAGAAAATTGCTGGAGTGCACGAAGAGGATCTCTTTCAGGCACGTGGACCTACAGGACTTCATGAACATCACAGTTTGCATGAAGAAGGGTATGGTCTACAGGATAGGGTGCACAGGGGATTTGATGTCAATGGCAGCTAGGCACAGGTGTCTGGAAAATAGCAAACTGTTCTAACAGGAGACAAATAGATAGTCCTCTGATAGGGCCTATGGGCAGCAGCTGCATGGTGGGGAAGAGACGAGGAGTAGAAGATTAGTATAAAGGGTGTCAGAGGCACGTGTTGTTCCAGGTGCATCAGAGTGGATGAAATGCTGCTTCCTTGGGGATTTGCATTCTCTGCCCCTTCCTTCCCCCACCTTTGTCCCCTTGTGCCACAGCAAATCTAGTTCCCATCTTCAAGCTCCAATGACTACCCCCTGCTACGAGACTTCCAATTCCTCCCGCATCTCCTAGATTCCTTGTTCCCCTCACACCCTTATCCCCTCTCTGTATCAACTGCTTTCAATGTCCCTCGGTTGCGACGTGGAGAGAAGGCAGCACGTACTATGCTATATAGAGCTATAAACGTTAGATAAAATAATTGCTCCACTGTATACAAGCTTTCCTCTCAGAAAGGCCATGAATTTGTGTCTCCTTCCTCTCCACAGCTGTCTGTTATCCCAAGACTTGCAGAATCTTTGAGATTTCTATCTCACTGTCAAATATTCCGATCAAATATGAGGAAAAACTTCTTTACGGTGAGGGTGACAGAGCACTGGAACAGGCTGCCCAGGGAGGTTGTGGAGTCCCCTTCTCTGGAGACTTTCAAGACCCGTCTGGATGCAGCCCTGAGTAATGTGCTCTAGGCAATCCTGCTTCAGCAGGGGAGTTGGACTAGATGATCTCTAGAGGTCCCTTCCAACTCTGAAATTCCGTGATTCCGTGATATGGCAGAATCTAGTCAACCTGGTCAAATCTATGAAGAATGGGCTGACAGACACATAGGGACAGCACAGTTCCATACATGAAATTACCTTAGGAAATCAGCCAACAAAAGACTTCACTGCTAAACATAAAATGGAATAAAATAAAGAGCTTGGTTTAATTTGCAAAGAATTTGCGATCTGGCATTTGTGGTTTTCTGCAGGGAAGACTCTGATAAAGGTTTGAATTCCAATCAGGGGTGTAGGCAGAATAAAAGAATTAGTCTCCTCCTTTAAATGATGGGAAAAATCAAAATGGCTAGCCCAGCAGACTTGTACAAGGAAACAATTTTCATATCTGTGCTCAAATAACAATGATACAGTCTATTTTTGTAGTATGCATCAGTGGAGGATCACAAAGTGCTTTGGAGCTCATTGAGCGCTCCTACCTCTGCTTAAAATGCACCATCTTCTGAGCGATATGCAATAGCCATTTTGCACAAGAGCTGGCAGGAAACGTGGAAGACATCCATATGACATCTCTCCTAAATGGGGATTGATCAATATGCTAGGGGTAATGTGTTGTACAGTCAAGAGAAAGGCCTGGGACACGGCTGTTTCACTTTGTGGGTTGCCTCTCTTGACCTAGCTAGATATGCCTACGCATCATTTAGACTGTGTACAGAGCAATCCCATGGTGCCCATGAGGATTTGGCAATGTCATGTCACCAGATGGCAGAATTGAGGACTGAAAGCCAGGATTTGTTGGTGGTGACCAAAAGTTTGTCTCCCAGGATGGCTGTTTCATCACCCATGGGACACAAGTTGCTGATCTCAGTGCAGTTCTCAGGGAATAAGTGATCAAATTACCAACACTGTCACCAAGGTCAGTACAATTAGCTTTCTTGCTGGTTGCTTCAGAAATTAGCCCAAGGGTCGTCTCGAGCCTTTTCCCATTTACAATCTCATTGGGTTAAATCTAAGCCAGACCAAAACCTGGAGAGTCCTAAAGGGCGGATCTTCATGTACCCTTAGGAAATGGCTGCTGAAAGAATTGGAAGTACAATGGCAGGCAGCCACCAATGCTGATTTTCATCAGTCCAGCCTCAGCCTTGGTCCCACTATATCCGAGCGGTCACATCTCATGATCTCCCTGTGCGACTCTCACAGCTACCTTCTGCCTCACCCTGCCCTGCTCAGACACCCCTCATACATGCCCAGTGCAGGGCTGCCTTTCTGCCCCATTTGGACCTACGCTGGGGCCAGACACAGCCTCCTTCATCACACCTGCCCTGGAGAGCTGCAGAGCGACATGGAGCGGGGCTGCCCCAAGGCGAGGCCCATGCTCCAGCAGAATCCCCAGCCTCAGCCTTTGGGTACCAGCGCTCCTGCTTTACATGATCCAGCCCGCCATGAGCACCCAACAGCTGTCTACAGCTCCTTTCGGTGGTAGTGAAAGGGGTTGTGGGCAGTTTTAATCAGCATATTCTTCCCCAAAATGAGCATGGGACTCTTCATATACTCATGGGTTAAGCTACTGGTCTACTTTGATCGTGCTTTTGCAAGAGGATTGTGCTGTTATTGTTCGGGAAAGTTTCCTATAATAGCTTAATTTCATACTCATGACTGTGGCAAATGAATGGCAGCCTCCACAATAAATTGCAATAGCTTTGCAAACCCCATTAAGTTTTTGTCCATTGAAGGGCTTATTTCCCTTTGTCACTGGCACAGGTTTCTTGATGATTGTCTTAATAGAGCTAAGATGTAGCTACATACTTTGCAGCACTCATGTTTTGATAGGCACTTAGGTTTGCGGTTGCTTATTTTATTTACTACCACTGGTTTCCAAACTCCTCCAATCTCCTGGTTATGCTCTTCCAAAATTTATCCCAATTTATAGTGCCCACATGTGAACCTCTGAATTATCCAAATAGTATCTTCAGTGCTTGAAGTGTTTGCAAGCGGTCTGCTTGCTTCTGTGTCCAGCTAAAGCTGCTTGCACATAGCAAATAGTTTCCGAGTGTCTCTTGTTTATCTGGGAATGCTGGCCTTCAAAACCACAGTCCCCTATGCCACAAGCGTGTTCATTAACACCATTGCATTGCTAATGCAATGAGAATGGAGCCTTATGGGGAATAAGAGGGCTCAAAATCTCCCGGTGTTCAAAAGAGGGTCCCCAGGGTCTAACTCCTGTTCTTCCATCACATTTCTGCCCTCTGAATCTCACTTGCAGGTGCTAAAGCTCAAGGCCGGTTCCACAATGGAGAGCCAGCGACTGTGCAACACAGGGGAAGGGGTGGGGGCAAGGCTTGGAGACCACTCAGATAGAATGGTGCAGCCTAATACCCACAACAAATCCTCCTGACCGGGAAAACTAGAAGAAAAAGTGCTTAATACAACCCTTGCTAGCAGACACCATGGTGGGTGAGTTGGAGTCACTCAGAAGAAGACTGGTGAGTCAGCCAGGAGATCCTCACGGTTCTGTTCGTTCATTTAGTAGAGAGCACTTCAGCCTGTCTTTTAAAAGAACAATAAATTTAATAATAATATTTCAAAAAAACCCAGAATTGGAGTGGCATATCTAGTGATGCAATGAAGTTAAAACTGTCAGCTGTGACAAATGACTCTGCTGCAGACAACCCATTGATGAAAAGCTGTCCTTTTAGATAAATTCCTTTATAGACCCCTGACACTCAGGCGGTGGCCTTTTCCACCACCCCCATTTTATTCATGAGTTTCATAGCATTCCCCCCTCCCCTCCCAGACCCCCCTGCCATGTACTGAAAGCGTCTACATGTAAAGTGGACTGAGCATCGAGCTCCAGGGCGCTTTGGAATCGCTACAACGAATTACAAAGGAGGTGATCTGATGGTATGAAATGAATAATCTCTGCAAACGGCACGGTGTACTAGCCTGTTTGCTGCATTAGTCAGATACACGCTTCGGTTCGGCAAAGTGCTGCCAAAAATCCTGACCACACCCAGAAAGAAACATGAAAATATTCCTCCCAGGAAAACCGAAAGCTGATTTTAGTTAATTTTTGAAATGAGATGGTTGCCAGCTAACTGGATTTGACACAGAAAGAGGGAAAAAAAAAACCAGTATAGCTCTCCTTCCTCACAAAGGAATTATAAATCATTCAAAGGGTTTTTTAATTACTGTGTCTTTCCGAAAATGCAGACAAATGCTGGATGTGCTTGAGCATATACAAGTGCATGTGTGAATTTAGGGGTAAAAGTGTCCATAGATGCTAGACAAGTGCACTGCTTATCTTTAATGTCCTCCTTGAGGGTTTGAGAATACAAGAATGTAAAAAAAAAAAAAAAAAAAAAGAAGAAAAAAGATCCCTGTCAGGTCAAACTCAGACTCGGCCAGCCCACTGTCCTGACTCAAAGAGTCGCCAGTAACAGATGCTTTGGAAAGAATATAAGAAAGCAAGCAACTACAGAGTGATCCTACGCTTCCAACAAGTCAAGCAGGGTCTGCGGAGACTTTCTAAGCTGGAGGCTACATCTGGAGCCCAGTTTTTAATAGCTGCAGAGATGCTTACTGCTCAGGTGGTCTCTCCACACGCCGGGGAACTTGGCCTTGTAAACAGCGACAGAGGAACGGCCCCGGGGGGCTGCATTCGGCTGCTGCAGAAAGAGCTACCACCTGCCCCCCCTTCTCCAGGGAGCCCCCACTTCGGAGCATATTCAATCCCGGGTTTCTTCGCCGAGACAGCCAACAAAAGTTATTATAATTAAAATAAATTGTGGTGATGGACTCCCTAATTCTGTTCAGAGAGGTTATTATGCAGCTATTAGGCTGCAACAAAATGTGGCCACTACTGATCTGGGCTGGTTTGAATTAATGACCCAGAAATGAAAGACTCTATATCCTATTAGCAGTCCGCCAAGCCATGCCAGATCCCATTACTTTGGTTTATTTGCAACCCGTCAGGAAGGACCCAATGCAAATCCAGATCTGGAGTCGATCCAGAGCAACTCCAAAAGGCACCTCCATGGTCTCTCTCGCGCGGCTGAGCAGCGTCTGCCCGGTTTCACCCGGCAGTGGGGAAATGTTCATTTCCATGGGGTCTTTTTCACCCAGACACATGTCGGAGGATGATGGTGGAGAAGGACCGGTGAGATATGCAGAGGGACTCGAACCCCCACTTTGCAAAAGCCATCTGCCGCACCGGTACCACGTTATAAATGCGTAAATGCAAGACTATTACCTTAAATTCCTACTCTGGTCGGTGCGTGACCGTGGTTTGTATGCTGCTGGTTCCAGCTGGCAAAAGAGGGGTGGGTCTGGCAATGGCAGGGGTGCAGGTGACGGCGTGCGCGGTGGGGACAGGCCCCAGCAAGTACCACCCGTCCCCTGCGACTTGCAACCCCTCTCCCTGCCGGTAGATTGGCGCCAGTGGGACCCTCCAGCCGGGACAGGGCCACCGCAACAGGACCTTCCCAAGGGCACGTTTCAGCCCCGCTCCCCACCCTGCCACCCAGGCAACTGTTGGCGCAGGGAGTGAAACCTTGGTGCCACAGCAATAACTGCGGGTTATCGCCTTAATTCCAGCAATAAAGCGATAAGGGAATTCCAAGAATACCACACTGGGAGCGAGTTATGATTGTGGGGGCCTGTGCCGGACTTGGCGGCAGACGGTAGTGATTGCCGGTGGAATAGCCCAGGTAGGTTGCGTGCCGGGCCGACAGCCCAGTCGCATGCAGCACCGCAGGTTTTCCTATCTGCTTACTGCTGGAGATGGCAAGTAAGGGTAAACATACTAGTGTGCTGAGACGATCCGCAAAAATAAATAACAAATCACCCCTTCCCACCCCACCTGATGTGAAAGGAGGAGGAGAAAGGGGAGAAAACACATCCCCTCCGGCCCGGCCCCCTGCATCCCCCGCTCCCGAAAGAGCTGCTGCGACAGCATCACCGTCTGGGCGTCTGACTGCAGCTGTGATCCAGTCCAGGCTTTCTGCAGA
Source organism: Dromas ardeola (assembly GCA_013398915.1). Classification (NCBI taxonomy): domain Eukaryota; kingdom Metazoa; phylum Chordata; class Aves; order Charadriiformes; family Dromadidae; genus Dromas; species Dromas ardeola. Next base: position 202,328 of record VYZM01010429.1, read on the forward strand.
TCCCTACTGGAAGGAAGCCATTTTTCTTGAGTGTATTTCCAAGAAACAGTCGACAGGCTTGGCACAGCTATTCCTGGAAATGTTCAATAGGTCATCTTCTGGAAGAGAGTGCTGACTGATGGAATTGAACAGATCTTGTTCTGCGTGCTGGGCGCTGCTCGCTCCCTCTCTTGCGACGGCTCGGCGTTCGCCTTTGCGCCGTTCCCCCGGGGGGGGGGTGTCCCCCACTCCCGTCACCTTGGCATCCGCCCCCCAGCTTCACCCAACCCGCTCTGCACCCAAGTGTCCCACAGGATTCAGCGTGCTGCAAGCCGTGTCTCCCCTCCTGGCAGCACCGCCGCGGTTCTCCTGCGCTGCCAGAACAATTGCTGCGTGAAGGCGAGCGGCCCCAGACTATAAATTACAGCTCTGCCCCTTTGCACACACGTCGGTGCGGTGGAAATCCTGTGCATGTAGACACACACACACACAGACACACAGACACAGACACACACACACAGAGAGGCATGTAGTGGCCGGGAGCGCGGTGATGCCAGCTGTCCCACCCTGCTGTCCCCGCGTGTCCCTGGCCGTCCCTCTGCGCTGAGGCGTACGCCGGAGACGGGCTTTGAGCTTTTGCAGCGTGTTGCTGTTTGCCAGCAGCGAAAGCAGCGCAGGGTGAAGTCACGCTAGGAGAAAGTTGCTTTAAGGTGAGGCACACCGGCGAGGAGAAAAACACCCGAAGATCCATGTTGGGTGGGTGGTTAAAGGCTACTCCTGCCTTTAACCTGTTCCTGGTTGTAATTGCCCTGGCGAGATCCACTTCTTTCGCTGATTTTGGGGCGGATCCTGGCACCTCTTGTGAACTGAGGAAAAGGTCTTGGACAGTGACCCCGACCCAGCTTGAGCCAGGGCAGGTCAGGATGCCTTGCTGACATTCCCACCCAGGGCAAAGAAGTGCTGCCATGTGCCGGGACGTCCCCTCCGGCAGCAGCGGGGAGGGTCTGCGAGCGGGGGCAGTCACCCAGCCTCCCCAGCTCCTCTTCACCAGCCTCGGCATGTAGAGAGTGCCAGGGGTTGTGCCCTCAGGGCACCAGACAGGGAGCAAAGTTGCTTCGTTTTAGAAAAGCACGCAAGTTTGCTCCCCACAAAGTGCCTTAGCCTGGCTCTGCCGTGTCCCACCCCAGCCGGGATGCAGAGGAGAGCTCGGGTCCCCCCCAGTGCTCCAGGGTGAGGCTTGTCCTTCTGCGCCCACGACAGCTATTTTCTCCCCGTGTTCAGAGAGATTTAGCTGGCTGGGTTTAATTCTGGCCTAGATAGCTCCTTATCATATTAAAGGATCTTTGCTTCTGTACCAGCACAGCTCAGCAGATATATGCCGATATCACCGGCGGCAGCCACGTAATGCTCCCTGCTCCTGCCCCACGAGAAGAGCACGATCTGGGCTTGTCTTCGTGTCCCTCCCCAGCAGCGTGAGGTGGATCAGGGCCAGGAGGGACAACCCAGGTGCTTAGCTGAGACGTGGTGCAAAAAGCCACCCTGGCCTCTGCGTTTGGGCTGCGGCGATTCTGCAGGTTAAATGCTGTCTCTGCCCGGAGTCCCATGAGCTTTTTCTTTCTCTTCTGCAGCCTGCAAATGCAGCTGTTCACTAAAATTATTTTTAAATAATGCTCTGCAGGTTCTGTGTTGTCCCCCTTCAACTCTGTCCACAAGTAATGTACTCGTGCTCTGCCAGGAATTAAATTTCATCCATATCTGTAAAAATATCAAGACAAAACACACTTGGCTCAAAACAGTTGCCAGGGCTGGCACCCGCTGGGTCCCCAGGCAGAGGCTCAGAGAAGCCTTCCCTTTTCCCCTCTCACATCATGGATACATTTCAATACTGCTTGAGTTCCCCCTTTTTGCCCCCTCCCTGATTCCCAGTGGCCCAGAGCTCATCTTGTCTGTGGGTTCCTAAAACTTGTTTAGCATACAACTGCAGGGGTGTAATAGAATCATAGAAAATTGCCCAGTTTGGAAGGGACCTTTCAGATACACACATTTTAAGACAGGAAAAATAAGGACTGGAAGGTAGTCCATGTGCTAGCAATGCAAAGAGATGATCACACAACGGACACTTGGTCCCTGCACCTCTGGAGAAGACCCACTTCACACCTTCCCACTTGTTCTTGGATGTTGCAAGTCCTCCCCATTTGAAAAATGCAAAGCCATTTTCAAGAAGAGGGTAAAACCATTGCCCTTGTTTACCGGTGAGCGGAGAGGTGTGAAGGGGGGGCTACACTCCGTTCACAGCTGCTGGGGCACCCAGGCCACTGACTCCAACTAGAAGCCCCCCTCCCCCAAAGAGGACCATGGCGCTCAAGGCTGTTCACCCCATTACAAACACAGGAACCAACCGTAGCCCAAAATGAGGACTTCCCTCACAGCTGGGGGAAGGTATGAAATGAAAGGTTGACTTCAGAGAAACTCAAAGGGAGAGAGTTGTAACCCTTCTGAGCAGAGAACAGGAACGCACCTTTACTCTTTAGGCTTTGCTCTCTACCTCCAAAGCGTGGGACTGAGGAATGCTTCTCCCATAGACACCCTCTTACGTCTGGGTGTGGGTGCCTGCTGCAGCACATTGGGGTGAGAGCCATGTCCATGGCTTCCCTCCCTCCTTCCCTTGCCCCGGCCCGTGTGGGTCCTCGCATTTCCTGCAGACAACCCCAGACGCACACGCACCCCAGACCTAAATTGAGCTCGCTGTGGGATGCACCTGCTCTGTAACATTGACAAAGCCGTGTTTTTCCAAATCTACATCTCCTGGTCCTTTCCTTTATGCATTAATAAACATCTCAAATCATCATTTGTTACTGACTTAATTACCGGTTGTCACCACTCAGCAAATATTTCAAGCAGCTGACAGCGGGAAACACCCTGTCATGAGCGGTATACATGATGAGCTCTTGAAAAAAGATCTCTAAAATAAAACAGGAGTCATCCACAGTGACGCTTTTTGGGGTCCTTGCCTCCTCGTGGGTGGGCATACAGAAAAAAGTGCAAAAATCCTTTATCCAGCATTCATTCTGAAAAAGCTTCTCAGAGACTTCGCATAATTTTCAGGAGCTGATGGATGGCAGTGGGACCAGCTACTGTGCCTTCCCCGGGGAGGCTGTGGCTCCGTGGTCCCCTGGGCAGAGCGGTGGGAGGACCTCCTGGAGCTGGAAACTTTATACGGCCGTGCCAGGTCGAAGAACCCACCTTTCACCTCATCTTCAAGAGACCACTTTCTTTAACGTGAGACTTGCCAAGTCCGCAGGAAAAGCAGTTTATGGCTAAATGCAAGTAGGGTGGGCTAAGAGTGGGGAAGGGGTACAGCAGAAGGGGACGAGTTGCGGGTTTTTGAGTGGCTGCAGGAGAACTCATCCTCCTCCGGCTGAGAAAGAAATCCTAGCTTACAGTTTGGGACAGGATTCACATAAAAGAGACATCTTCTAAATCGTACAGTGTCTATTGACAGAATATGCTCTCCTCCCTAAACCTAGATTCCCTATAGCTCGGTGTCTGCCGACGGGCAGCTAACACTCAGCGTTGCTTTGTCATTTTTGTTTAGAGCTGTGGTTTTTTAGAAGCTATTTAGAAACGTCTCTTCCATTTTACTTGCCTGTATATCTCCCCACTGTCTGGCCAGCTTGTGGCTGATAATTCTCAGTGACTCACAGATAAAAACTATTAAAAAAAACCCCTAAGCAGTGACGCACCAGATGTGCAGTGAAATTTTAAAAACATGCTATGACTTTTTAGGAATACATGCAATTAATATTAAACAGATGCCCGAAGTTTCCTGCACAGCTGTTTCTCTATTACGTGTCATGACTTTTAATGGCACTGAGGTGAGACACACAGACATGAGGAAATGCAAGACTATTCCAAATCCAAGCTTTTAAAATTCTAGCAACAAAGAGGGGGGGGGAATAAAAAAAGCCAAACCCCAAACTTCTCACAAGGCGCAAAATGGAACATTTTTACTCTGGCACTTCACAAAGCAGACAGTGACGTATCTCAGTAAAGGTAACACATATGATCTACTGCTTGGTAGTTTATCACCTTTGTTAGGCACCCTGGTCTTTATTGGCTTCCTCTCATACATCTATTTTTGTAGCAGAGATTCACTCTGTGTTTATACACAGCTAGGACTAGAACTGGATTACAAGGCTGCGTTTTGTTCCAGAATCCCTCTTGCTGTGTATGAACTGTTTATACAAACTGAGTAGGTCTTTTTCCAGGGAAGCTTGTCTACCAAGTTTCAATTTCCTTTTATTGGATACATAAGCCATTTATTACCCCCTGAAAGGCCTCCCTGAAACTCACATTGTCAGGACCCTCCACAGCCGGCAAGGTGGCAGCAGTACCGCAGGGGCTGTCCATGTTGGCAGCCAGAACCATCAAGTTCCTGATTGACCACATATTGTCTCAAAAAATCAGGACTCTGGGGTGGGATTCATTTAATCTGACATGAGGGATGGGATTCATCTCAATTAATGTGCATACCTACAGCTGAGCTAGGCATCAATTATAGTCACCGGGGCGTGAGTTCATCCCATCCTAGCAAAAACATATGGAAAGGTAGAAGAATTGGGCCCAAAAGGTGCCTGCTTCTCTCCCTTGACTATAAAAGGATGTGACAGGGATCAGTTCTGATGTAGGCATCTCTACAGTAGATGTTTAAAGTTAGATGGATCCTTCTCTGGCTTTCTAACGCTAAATGGCTGGCCAGGTGAAAACTAGGCGGGATGAAGTCAGGTCTCCATCTCGCAGGGTTACTTTGCTTCAGGATCACACCCTCACCCATGACCTCGGTAAGGCCTCAGCCCATCTTTTGGCTGGCATGGTGCAAATGCACTGGTGCTTTCGCGTTTCCTCAGGTATCTTTTCTGGCTCCAGGGTTAAGCTCCAGTTAAAGCGCCAGAGGAAAGCCTCTGGACGCTAAGCAGCTCCACCCTGGGCACCCTACAGACCCTAACCCTCAGGGTGCAGTTCCCCCTCCCACCCACTGCCCTCCCTCCCAAGGGGATCTCCTACGGCCCCAAATTCCTCCGGCGGCGGCAGCAGCTGCTGCTGCTGCTCCCTGCGTCCCTTTAGAGGCTCATTATAGTTCTGATATTTGCTCTCTCGCTATTCATCGTGCCTTCTGCGGGGAGTCACAGCCAGTTTATCAGCTACCAGGAGCATGCTTTCTGGGCTGAAAAGCAATTTCCTTTTCTCTTCTTATTGCAGGAGCCTAAGAAGGGTTTGATTTATGCCATCAGTTTTAGATTTAAAAATCTTCAGCTTCACCTAGGTACATTTCCTGGAGATCGGCAATGCTTAGTATAGTAAGCATTTAGTAATGCTTAACAGATGAGCAATTCTGTTATGCCGTATGATCATCTCTTATATACTAGGTCTGGATTTTTCCTACCATGTTAGTTACAGCCACTGTCAAATGGTGCCTTTCATCTTTTCCTCTTTCTCTCACCAAGCTTATGTTCCCAGGAGGGTTCACAGCAGTGAAGGCGGCAGCTCTTCGACGCTGCTTCTGCTCAGCAGCACTTCTGGCTTACTTTTGTGCAGCACTCCTACCTGGTTGCTGTAATGGCCCTTAAAAAAAATAAGGGTTGGCCAACATGCTCAAGTACAGGAGAACACAATGGCACTATTTGAGAAATGCTGGCTTTTTAATGAAAAACACTGCTGTTTGCCAGGGGAAGCGGCATTCACCACCGCATGGGTAGCTTCAACTCAGCGGGCCACACTCATCGTTGCTGGATCTCTGCTGGGCTCATCAGCAGTATGCTGGGGGGGCCATTACTCTGGCCATGCCCACACTGTGACCTGGGTATGGAGCAGTGCTCCTGCGAGCTCCAGGGCACTTGCACAGCACACCCAGCCACCAGTTTCCATGTCCTTAAGAACAGTGAAGCCCGGGCTGCCTGCACAGTTGGTCTGGCCTGGCAGCTGACCACCCTCAGGTCCCTCTAGGAAGGCACCCCGATGACTCCTGTGCCCAGTGCGTCCCAGTGGGGTGGACGGGAAACAGGAGTGGGCAGGTCATGGCACCATGCACAACTTTGCCCTCCAGCAGGGAGGTCTCTGCACATGGGGATGGTGAAAAGGAGCAAGATGGACTAAAACATGCCACCGTGGTCCGCCCTGAGGGTCCATGCAGGCCCATGCTGAGAATGTCCATGGTGGGGGAGGCAGAGCAGAACTGGCCACAAGCATGGGTCAGGCTCACCTCCGGCATACAGTAAAGGGGCATCCTGAGGAGCAAGCAGGAGTATGGGCCTCCACGTTGGGCCGGCGCTCACGCATTCCTCTTCTCCTTGATCAAGGTGCTTCATTTATATCACTGAAGAGAAGAAACCTGCATTTCTAAGACAAGACACTTGAGAGCAGCTGATGCTTCTGTTGACTTATTTCGGTTCCCAAGGAACCAGATATTTCGATTGCCAGCTTGTTGAAGGGAGAAGGCAGGTTTCTCCAGCTTATGGAGCCTGACCTTCTCATGATGCTCTCCAGCTCAACCAAAGCTGCACCCAATGGCTCAGGTGGTTAAACATGTCCCAAAACTGGGGGCTGACAGCCAGCAGGAGGCTGTGGATGGGGTGGCCAGGGCTCATCGTCCAGCCCGGCACAGCCCATGTCCCAAGGTTGGCCCAGTGCTCACGTCCCCCATGCGGGGAGGCGGTGGTGGCCACATGCCCCTCGGAGTGGCGCTGGGCAGGCAGCTGCCGTGGCCAGAAGTGTTTGCTGTCAGCCATGCTTGGCCAGATGCCTGCTGGCGCTTCTTTCGGGTGACGACTTTGCTTCAGTCGCTCATGGTTTGTCACCTCGCCAGGATGCACGCCTCGTGGGATTAGCTTTTGGAAATTGCAGCTGCGTGCCCTGTGAGCAATGTCCCTTCTAGGAAAGCATGTTAAACCTGGAGGCAGCCCGTCAGCTGGATTTCAGGGTGAAATCTGATGTGTCGGGTTGTGTCCGCCTGGGAAAAGGAAAAAAAAAGAGAAAGAAAAAGCCTTCCTGCTGTGGCATCTGCTGGCGTCAGAGGACACATCTCCCGGCACACAGCCTCGTGGCAGGGACAGGGACCTGGGGCACTGCTGAGGACGGGGCGATGCTGGGAGTGAGCCCTCCAGGAGCTCCGGAGCTCATTCCCTCCTCTCGCAATCCCTTTATTCTTGTCCTCTACATGCTCAAGCATACGTGTTCCTCTCTGACCTGTTTGCTATTCCCTGTCTTTACCAGGTGCCCAGGGCCTGACTCACCAGAGCCCCGAGCGGACGTGGAAGTGGAGAAGCCGACAACCTGTGACACAGAGCCCACTAAAACAGAAAAATCAGTCCTCAAATTCACAACAGGCTGGTCAGCCAGACTCAGGGCGTTGTTTTCAGTCTGGTTTTTCTTCAGGTCTTTGCTATTACCCTTGCCCGCTTCTATGATGTGACTCTTGCCTTATATAGCTAGTTTCAGGATTTTTTGGTGTTTTTTTTCAGAGTTCTGTGGGACCTAAATACTTGGTGCTGGGTGAGAAAACCTGTGTGTATCACAAGAAGGAAAACCTCTGGTTGCCTCTTTAGGACCTGTGTTGTCACGCTTTGCGCTGTGGCTGAGAAGCATGGCCATGCTCCTCAGAGATCTCTCTGCTCTGCAGAGGTTTCCGTGCTCCACCCTGCTTGCCCTGTGATGGCCACTCACTCAGACAGCAAACCCCAAGCAGGCATTAAGTAAATAATCTCAGCTCGTTATACCTTCGTCAAACTCTGCTCATCAGTCATCTGCATCGCTCTACAAGTTGCAGCCTGAAGTGGTTTCTCAAATGTTGCAAAGTCAGGACCGGCAATGGAGAGGAAAAGTATGTAATTATTGAGGCTCATTTCACATGACAGACATCAGACCCGATGGCACAGCAAGCCCAGTGCGAGGCAAGTAAAATTCCTTCAGAAGGCTTGATTTTCCAGGTCCCTGCGTGGCTTGTTTGTTAATGCTGAGATTTTTCCTCAGAAGTCTTTATTATCCAGAACAGGGGTGTGTGCTGATCACACACTGCTTCTTGGAAATTACTGGGAGGCAACTTACTGGGAGGTAATTCTAGATGGGAATCTGAACAAAAGGTGTTGCTTAAGCATTTTGAAGAATAATTGAGCACTTGCTATGCAGTTTGTTTAATAACCTAAAAGACGGATCCTTATCAGGAGTCTCCACATGCTCTAGTTATTCAATTGCTTTCTTATTTAAATAAAGCCTAGCAAATGTGTCCATAAAAATAAAATCACCTCATAAAAGGCAGTATCACTGAGGTATGCCTGCTCAGATAATTGCAAGTTTTATTTTCCTGTCAGTATGTCTTTATATCTTTTATTTTACAGGGCTGTTGGGTGCCCATTGGGCTTTCAAGGGCAATGACTGTGCCATTCCTGTTAAGGTGCAACGACGGTGCATGTGGTTGTGGGCTCGTCCCAACCAGCCTCAGCCAAGTGGGAACACTCCCAGCCCCTTCCTGTTGTTCACAGCGTTGTGAGCTGGGAAGCATCACCCCCCTGGCAGAGAAAGGATGACTAAAAAATCAAAATGATCACCAACGGAGCGTAAGAGTCTCCGTGTGTCTGCTTCCCAGGGAACGGTGTTCAGCATGCGCACATAAAAATGCCCCCACTCTAATTTGCAATGATACCCTTCAGGATAATCCAAAATTAACGGTGCAAAGACAGAAGATTAGAGTCAATACAAATAAAATAGCTAATGATTGAAATCACAGTGAACAACAACATGCAGATGTCCCAGGTGCTAGAAGAGTTTGCATATTTTGGAAGTCAGAATGGCTAATTTTGAGGCCCGCGCCTGAGCTGCATGCTGTGGGGCAGGCTGACTTACAGCTGTGGAATGGCCAAGCACAAGCATCCTGATCACAGGGGCAAAACTCACTCTGCCACCACAGAACTCAAACCAGGAAGCAAGTGCTGGATCAGCTCTGAATTTAAGAAAAAAAAAAAAAGGCATTGTTAATCAGAAAATAACTCTGACTCTGGAAACGTATCTTCAACTAGAAACACTACTGATGGGATCTGCACGTGGGCAGCGCTCCCAGCTAAGGTGTTGTCCTATCCTGCCCTGAACCTGTTCACGGAAGAGACTCTGTCATGCAGAAACAGGACTTTGGGCAGTTAAATATTATGCCTAGACACACATTCCTCAGGAAGGGCTATGACAGCACTCACAGGAGAGCAATAACTGGGCAAAAAGTGAAAACAGCCTTTGAGTGTATGCTGCAAGGAGTTCTAAGGAGGTCCCCGTGTGTCCTCTCTCTGTGAAGGAGCTTGCTGTTGGTGTGGGGAGGTCTGGGTGACATGTCGGGAAGCTGATGGCCTCTCTGCATGCACCATGTGAACACTAACACCAGCCGTGGCAATTCACGTTTCCTACTTTGCCCTCCCAGGTTTGTCCCTCTCATGGGCAGAGGGCAGGTCAAGTATTTGGCTCATTTAATCCTCTATGCCCTTTTCTAAATCTGATAGCAAGGGCTGGTGCTGCGTAGGTCAGAAATGAAAGTCCTAAAGATAGAAGAAAAATGCATAGTTCATTTTGCACAGGCTGCCACTAGGTTACATTTCTTTGGGGTCAATGCGGGTTTGGATCCTTGATCTTGAGGTGGAAAACTCCATGAATCTATTAACAATCTCCTGAGCCATCAAATCCCACCTCTTAGGGGATTATTCACACTCCAGTACTCCAAACGTTCTCGGTTTTGGAAACATACCGATATCCTTTGCTGAATGGCTCCACTCCTCTGTTCTTTTTCCTTTCTCATGACACTTACTTTGAAGTGAATAGTGCAAAGTAGCACTTGAGGCAGTGAAAAGAGGACCCCATAACCTAGACTTCTTGCTACACCCACAAAAAAAACCTTTCCTTTTTATTGCCCCAAATCCATAAAGACTGCTTTTCAAAGGGAGGTAGTAAAAGTACCACGCTTCAGCAGGTTCCAATTAAAGAAGGCCTAATCCAAAGCGCGCTGAAGTTAATAAGAGCCTTTTTGCCTCTTTGCTGTTGGGGCTTGGACCAGACATCAGTGTCAGAAATGGCATCTGTAACACGTGCAGACGTTTTAGAGCAGTCACTGCTGCAGGAGTGCCGGGAGTCTTCCCGCACCCCCATCAGCTCTATTGATCATTCAGCTCTCCCCAACAGCTTCAAAGGGAAATTGCCAATTCATCTCTTTTCACAACTAAAATGCTAGGTTCAGAAGCGAGTTCTGCTAAAACACACGCTTCTTTTTTTAATCTGGAAAGATATTTTGAAAGATTATTTCCTTTTCCAGCAAATGTTCCTTTTTCTCAGGAAATCAGTTAAAAAAGGCACTGTATTAAGGCCAAAAAAGGCAAATCACTAGTTTTATTTTTAGGTCTATTTATCAGGCAATAGAAAGACACCTTGGAAATAAAAATTCTTTTCATTTAATGAAATTTGGACAAAGCTTTTGAATATTTATTATAAATACAGAAAGCTTTTACTTCAGCTCTACTTCTACTATGCCTTGACATCAGCCTATGGCTATGGAGAATATGGAAGCTTATAAACAGATTAGCTCTCAGAGACTGTTTTTATTGCCAGTAAGAAACAAAACTGGCAGCATGGCCACATTTAGCATCAGATGAGCGTGCCCTTTATGTTCTTTGAATATAGTATGACTTTGTTTATTTTTCCAGCCTTTTGCAAAATGTTTTATTCCACCGATCAATGACTGTCATAACATATGACTCAAGATGGAAATTTCCCCCACATCATCTGGGAGAAGCGGCTCAAAGATGACTGCATTTTCATTTTATTCTACACTCCAACTACTGTTCAATGCAGCATAAAGCCTCCTCGACATGGTTCTGCCCTGAGGAGATCCCTCCTTTGTGATCATCCATGCTACTTTATACAGGTGGGAAGCAGTGCTCTTCGATCTCGCCTATTGCTATGCTAAGAGTCCACCTGTACTTGCAGAGTACAAAACAGCTTTTATAAAGCCTACTTACCACTCAGGAGAGTTAAATGGGATCTCAAAGTGTCCTTTATAGACCAAGGAAGCGAATCAACATCTACTTTTTCCAAGGAACAGAAGTTAAGCCATCCATTTCAGTGGAAGGTCCAGCAGGGGCCACCTTTATGCTTTTCTCTCTCAGGGCTCCTAAACACTGCCACAGGTAAGTAGATAGGAATAACACCATTTTTACTAGAAAGGCATTTTCAGCATCAGTTAAGAAACCCAAACACACCAGAGAACAGTTGCTGCTGGCTAACCTTTGTCCCTGAGCCCACGCACTAGCCCGCAGGCAGGAGTGGCCACTCACGGCAAGCAATGAGTGGTGGAAGAGGGACGAGTCCTTGCTGGGGGGGCTGCCCCAGATCCCAGCCTGTCCCGTGCACCAGTCCTGGGGACACAGGAACCCCTGTGCAAGCCCCCTGTCGTCACCCAAACTGGTGGTGCAAGGGAGTGGAGGCAAAGGGAGAGATGGGGAACTTCACTCCCTGAGTTGCCTCACTCCTGAACAATACTGAAGTCCCAGCCTTGTCTATGAGTGAGATGTAAATAAATAACATTTGCTCCCTCCCAAATTAGCCAGAGAAGAATAAACACTTTAAGACCTTTTGGCTGTCCTAAGAGAGAATGAGAGGCCTTGCTATACATCTGAAGAATTAAATTGTCTTAATTGCATCCTTGTGCAAAATAAAGCATTACATACAGAAGAAAAATATTTTTAAGTGGATGGAAAAATCCACTGGGTTAAAGGAATACTACTGTCAAGTTAAATGTGTCCCTGCATTTGTGTGGTGCAAAAACAAGCTTTAATAAAACTGAAGAGTCTAATAGGAACATTTCCATGAATTTAAAAAGAACAGCAATGGAAACAGCCTCATAAAATAAGTAAACCTCTCCCTTCAATATTCGCAACTCAAGTATTACAGTATTAATTTAGGGCCTGGGAATGTGAAAGTAACTATTACGAATTAAGTGCTTTGTTCTACAATACAAGAGGCCAGGTTTTAAATTCCTTTCCCAGCCATGGCTCCTGTCATTTCAGTACCACTGCCAGGATGCAGGATTTAGCCCACCTAAAGCCCAGTTTAAAGACTGTGGGGAAATCACCTGATGAGATAGTGACCCATCAGGCTTCCAGTGGCCTCTAGTAGATACACAGAAGGATACCTGGCTTGCAAGGAAGGCTTCTTTGGCATGAGACTTCACACCTACTCCAGGCTATTTTCTTAATCATTAAAAAGGCTCTAAATATATTAGTTATGGATAACCTGACATTGGTCTAACAAATCAGGAACATGACATACAAAGTTCACCCAAAGAAGGTGGTACCAGGGCCCTGTGAGTGTGCCCATTACACTGCTCTACCATGCAGACTCATTGCCTTCCCGGATCACTGCCTTCAGGCTGGGTTAACTGGGGATGTCTCCTTTGCAGACCAGTCTGTATTGACACTTGGTCCATGCCAGCTCAGAACAAGGGAAGGTACTTACATTTATGTGACTGGGAGCCAGCTTCTTCCTTTACATGATTTCAGTAGTTTCTTCCATCTCCAGCTTTTGTTCCTCCAAACTGCTGCCAGGGATGCTGCTTTGCCCCTCTTCCCTAACACGCAGACCACGCTCCTGCCCATCTCACTGGCAGAATTGCTTCAGAGTCCTCATCACGATCCCTGTGCTGGGCCACGCTCATCTGAATTTGCCAAATGCCTGTACACCACCTCTAGGAAAAAAAGGCAGCAAAAAGGAATATGCTGGCATTAAAGCATCATGAAACAGAAAAATAAATAAATCCCAAGGCCTAAATTTTTTTACATTGTTTATCTGGGACTTGTTGATAGCCTTAAACTCCATAAGTAGCCATAATAGGATATGATTAGTTAAGATCTGAGTGAGATATAACAGGATCATGATTTACTGAAGGTCAGAACTGTACCAAAATACCATCAGATTGCTTCAGGACCTGTAGGAGCTGATCCTGCCAGGATATGTTTTTTGTTTCCATGCTCCTGAAAAACAAGGCAGACAGGATGTTCTTAAAATCTCTTTGTCTTTCCTAATTTCCCAGACGTCTTCCAAAATCTGGGCACAGGAAGAATTAAAAAAAAAAAAAAAAAGGCAGTAAAGTTCATTCATGCTCCAATAAAGACTTCTGACAAGGCTGTTAAGCTGTTAAATTATACGGGGCAGATCGTGTAGGATGGGAAGGAACTTGGCAAACACTCTGCACATGAAAGAGTCTACCACAATTTGCTCATAAATAGACCTGGAAACCCTGCATCCAAACTTTGTTCCTCATTTACTGTACAGCAAACTGCCCAGGGAGAATTAAAACTCATTCTGCCTCTTATCAGCAGGCCTCAGAGAGCAGCTGGTCACTTCCATTGCCTTTGGATGCGTACCCTGTGGACTGATCCTCACTTACCTGGTCAGCAAAAACCTCAGCGGTTTCTTCCAGCGGGAAGAAAAACTCCTTGACAGGAGGGAAGGAGAAGAAAAACCCAAGCTTTACTGTTCTTCTGGATAAAATCTAATCATCACTGGTGGTACGATTACAGCTGGTGAAGAACTAGGGACAGGAGTGTCGAAGCTGCCCCCATTAGGTGCAGAAAAGCTGGCAGAAAGCAAATGAGCCTGGTAGATGGCACAAGCTGGAAGGAGAGCAGTGAGGAGTTCATCTTGACCAGAAAAGACCTGCAAGCTTCAGTACCCCGTTGGGCACGTGGTGGTCAGAGAAAGGTGCCTATGACACTCGACCTAAGAGTAAAACTTCTGTGAAACAAGATTGCCTGGATCCAGAACATAGTATAAAGACTCAGCAGGCACCTGGTTCTCTCCCAGTTTATTAGCAGAGACAAACATGGACAACTTAGAAGTTGTCTCACTTTTTAGGCCCCTTCTTGCTCTGTTTGCCATCTCCTGCCTATCTTCTGGTCACTTTTAAACCATGTGTCTTACTAAGAACTCCCCACCCATGCTATGCCAAGAGATGGCATACGTGCACAGTGCCTGTCTCCTTGCAGAAACGTATTAAATAATAACTGGAAAAACCCTCACAGGCACACTAGGTTCCTGTTACTTCCACTTAGGGCCAGTTTCAAAGGCAGACTAAGGTGGCAGCCATCTATCCTAGCAAGAAAGTGTAGGTGCTAAAACTTTTATAAATGTGAAATTAGCCACCTGCAATAACTGTTGTAAAATTGTTAAATTAGTAACAGTGATTATTCTCATTTCTTGCTGGGATATCAAGGAACTAGCATGGAACAGCAGTAAAAAAGGCTTCTACATACTCCAGAAAATAGGTTAAACCAAGTGTTGCTCCCGCAGTGAAACCAGAAACCTCGCTGAACTCACTGCAGGGCCTCCTGCTTGCAAGGACTTTAAGTGTCACCCTATATCCCCACTGGAATAGTACAAAAGCGAACAGGAAAGAGTGATCCATTTTTTAATGCCTGCTAAAAATTAATCTGGCATGAAAAGAATTACAAGTCACAAGATGCCACAGAAAACTGGAATGTTTAAGCTTAATAAAACCACACTTCCCAACCCCATTTTTTTCCAGTTTCAGGTGTCAGATCTTCAATATACGTTTCAGTGAATCCTCTAATTAATTTAACAAAGTACTTGAAAGCTCCCAATCAATAGCAAAGCTTCACTCCAGCATGTACTGTATCACAGAAGGATCCACTTCTTCTGCCATCAGACTGGCTTGGAGATTTTGGATTGTAGCTTTTTTCCCCAAACGCTGTCTCCACAGGACAAACGCAGCTACGATCTGCGATTGCAGGTTGTGAGGGTGATTGACTTTACATCGATAGATGTCAGTATGGGACAAACCCAGGCACAGAACTATATGCTCCCATTCGGGTCCCAGTCTCCTCGCAAGCTTGTTCAGCTGCTGATCTGTTGGTGAAGTCTTCAAAATACATGGTGCAATTTCAGTTACACCTGTAAAAAAAGAGAAAGAAAATGCGTACACATCTCACTAGGTAATGCTGTAAATACCAACATAAGACCTTGACAAAAGAGGGAATAAGGAAAGCTGAGGTGAAAGAATTCATCGATTAAAGAAACAGAATACATACGCACCTAGAAAAAATAACTACATAATCAACCAGAAGATTAATTAGAGGAAACCTAATGCTCAGTGGACCATCCTAGGGAGCCTTGAGGGTTTGGGTGTCAATAATCTAGATACCAGAATTCTACTCCAAAGACAAGATTTCCAAAAGTAATTATAGATTTTGGGGAACACGTTTCCAGCAGCCATCACCCTCTGAAAATCAATCTGCTTGCACCAGTATGATATAGTGACAAATGATAAATATGGGACCAATAACATCTTATTACTCCTATTCTGTGACTCTGTTTATATACTTCAGAAATAACTTTGATTCCTTAGTTACTAGGTAGTACTCTATTTTTTGCTGAGGGCTCTTCACAGGAAATTCTTCTGTCTCCTAAGATGGTACTTACCCTTTGTGCCCTGCCATACATGGCAAACTTGAGGAGACCAGCTTTGGGGGCTTTCTTCTATTTGAATGAACCCATAAGCATGGTTCAGGGGAATCCAAATGAACAGGGCATCAGCACTGTTCCCCAATACAAATTATGCTTCCTTATCTCTCATCCCAGTTGTAGTTACACTCCTGAAAACAGGCATGTATGTCCTACGGCCCCATTCATTTGGCCTCCTTGAAGCTGGTTTGAGGAGAGTGCAAGGAAGACCCATGTTCTCTCAGAGATTTCTGCCCTATGTCCCTTAGTATTGCGCAAGTACCAAACATGCCCCAGAGCGCATTCGTCATCCGAGAAGATGTCTGGCATCCAAGTGGCACCTGAGTCATGGAGGACAGGATCAACACGACTATCAAAACAGCTTTCACAGGGCGCATTAAGGTAGCTGTAATTATCAGCGGTAAAAATCTCTTAGGGACCGAACCAAGTATTTCCTACAAACACAAGTGATCTCTTTGTGTATTCCCTATGGTAATCTGATCATTAAAAAAGAAAAAAAAGAAAAGAGAAAAAAAAAAGCATTGATACAGTGTTAATAGAACAGTGAGAGAATACAGTGCTGTTCAGAAACATGCTGTACGGGATCCATCTCACCTAACTACAGATAGACTCTCCTGAACTAATTATGGCAGGATTAATTATCGCTTAGGAGAGAAACCGACTCTTCTAGAATACAATCCATCTCACTGGAAAGAAGATGCCTAAAATAATCAGATGAATTACTCCTCCAAACGTGCACATTTCTCTCCATTGACTGTAAAAGGAGCGCTGGGAAAAAGCTCAGATGTTGTCGTCGACACTGTAAACACCCAGTGCTCGTGAAATGATTCTCTGCCTGTAAATTCAAACCACATACCAGTTGCTTTAAAAAGGTATATTTAGAAAAGCAGCATAAGACACCTATAAAGCATATTTGCTCTTTGGTACCCTTTGCGATCACAAGCTGAAATGAAGGGTCAATGTAGCCCTGCAATTGCTGCTCTACTTTTGTTGCTGAAGATACTGCATCAAAACAGAACAAAAATATCCCCAAGAAAACGCTAATTATAGCCTGTCGGTCTGAAGCAGCAGACTCCCTACAGAAGAGCCGCTTTGCAAAATCTAATTTATAGCTCCAATATCATGCTCGCAGTCTCCACTACAGCAGAACAGCAACACTAGAAAGCACCACTCCTTCATTTTATCAAAAGTAATTGTTTTTGCATAGAATACCCAGAGCCTGCAAACGTTTGTACAATTTAAGCCCAATCATACATAAGTACTATACAAAGCTGCTTTGAGTAAAGGGAAAATTGCTTTCTGAAGAGTATTCAAGTCCCTTTGATCTTTCTGTCTCCAGATTGCCAAAGGAACCCGGGGCAAGTTGCAGGTTCGGGGACAGGGCAGAGGATGCACGGCTCCTGAAAAAGGCTGAGCAATACCGGTGGGGCTGCCCTACGCTGTCACATCCCACGGGATACCAGCTCCACAGGTAAGTCAGGATGAGGGGGTGCCTTTCATGAATGCAACTACTTGAGAATAACTAAAATTTAAACTAAATATAGCTACACTGTGCTGTTGGCAACACTGCTTTTTGATATTAAACCCTTGTATTGTCTTACTAAGTATAAAGCAGCGTGCCCAAAGGAGCGCCACCTGCCAGCCTGGGCTTTTTGCTCTCACGCTGGAATTTTTATACTTCATGTTCACTAGCAGAATGATTTTATGATACTGAAATGTGATGAAGCAGGGAGGCCTAACAATAATACTTGTCAGCTTGTCCATCCAGCCTTTGATACTGGGCAGATTTTTTTACTACAACACGTATCTTGCCTTCAGCCTGTTATCAGCCCTTTAATAAGAATAGAAATAAAACCCATCCAGGAAATCTTTTCATCTTACGCTACCATCTGATTCTGATATGGATGTGGAAAATCCTGGGACAGAAGCCAAATGTTAAATTTAATACAAAGGACTGTTATTTAAGTCCCATTTTATTTTCTGTGATAGCTCTTTTCAGCTGTGATACAAAGTCACTGAGGAAAATCTGAGACAAGTATTACATGATGGGCAATATTATTTAGAGGTATGGAGAAATATTTAGTGAGATCTTTTAGTTATGACAAATGCAAAATCACAAAAAGATTTGGATATGTTCTAGGATTAATGCCACTCTTAATTTAATAAACATAATGGCATTTCAGGTAAAAGGGAAATGTGTTTTGTGTGCTCAGCACCCAAGCTCCCTTGAACACATTGCAAAAACATTAAAGATGCCTTTTTTTAGTTACATTTACTACAGACCCTCACTTATAATCTCCATTTGTCAGGAACTGCCTGAGGGAAGTAATGAGACGAGAGCAAAAGTTTCAATTATGCAGATCCTGCAGTTGCATTTGAAAGGTACGTCTCCGGTACTGAGACCTCAATTTTGCAAAAAATTTGAGGCTCTTCTTGCTTTAGGTGGATCCGATGCGGAGGTGTCCGTGCTTCCGTTAAGTATATGCTTCAGCTTAGCAAAACGAGGACTGCACTGTCAGAAACGGGAAGAAGCGGGAAGAAATGGGAACCGGGAAGAACCACCGGAGGGTGTTGAGGGTTTCCCCGGAGAAGGTGATTTGTGGTGCCGTCACCTCCAGCGAGGATGCGGAGTGAAACACCGTGTCCAGCTATGGACATGGTCTACACCGCAAAGTGCCAGGGATACGCGCTGTGGAGATTTAGAGGCTGAAGTCTCACTGCCCACGCTGAAGCCACCACGTCCCTGAGGAAATGGGGAGCCGACAGCTTTGTGCTGGGGAGTAAGCCAGCCTGCTGCAGAGCTGCTTTCCTGGGACTGACAGCCAGCTCGCTGGTATGGCGCTTGGGACCATGAAAATCCCCTTCCGCTGGGTTGGCGGTGGGGAGGACACTCTCCATCTTGGTTTTGGAGACGAAACCGATCCAGAAAAAGACCCACAGCTCCTTCTATTCAAAGTTGCAGCACAAGGGAATGTGCTTCTCCCCGTCTCCAGCTCTCACTGGTCAAGGAAGCTCATCCACCCTAAGCTTTCATCCTAGCTGTCCCAGTTCAAAAAAACAAGAGATGTTGACAACTTCTGGCCTGTGTGTACATCTGTGCTTCCAGACCACTGCACAGACCAGGAGATAGGACAGTTCTGGTGAGTGTGGACAGGAAACAGAACTGGATATAAATAGACAGTATCAGAGATACATACCAGACAAAACAGAGTAACCCAGATACCAAAGCTATATATGGGGCAAAGGCAGCCAGTTGCCACTTTCGCGTTTCTTTTTCTTCAGGACCTCTCCAGCTTGAAGCAGGAGACTCCAAGAAGATGTTGCAACAAACAGGGGGATGGAAAATAAACTCAACCCAGCTCCTGCTTGGCACAAGTGGGAAGATGCAAGATAAAGTCCAATGAAAATGGGCTTTGACTCACTTAAAGACTTTTTTTTTGCTTTTGCTTTCTCATTACCACCTCTAGGTGACGAAAAATGTTGAGACAATCTCTTAGGCTGTCTTGTGCCGTGAGAATATCTTTACCAGCGTCGAGGAACTGACCTCCCGCTCTCCGTGCTGCTGGAACACAGTGGGGAGCAAGCGAGATTGGCTCCAACACAGGACACAGCAGTGAAAAGTGCCGAGGCAATTTTGGGTGATCTGAAAACTACCCAGCTGATTCCTCAGAACTGCTGGCAGCCCAAAGTGCCTTAGTTTTGTCTAAAGGACCCTTCTCCATTAAGTATGACTTCTCTGTGAACAACCAAAAGCATCTGTTGGAGTTTCAGGGAGTCTTCTCCCTTATGCACTCAATACATTTTTACATGATGCAACACAAAACCAACTATTTGGCTTTTGCTCTTTGCTGTGTAAAAAGGACTTTGATGGAAACGATGTACCTGAGTGCTGAAAGTCCAAAGTGCTGAAAAAGTCTCATCAGCTGCTGCCGAATCCTGCAAGGACAACTCCACAGGCAGCTCAGCAGACAGCTGGGGAGCCAGGGATACAATGGCCCCCACCTCTTATCTAATAACTATCTAATAAATCTGTCCCTTGGGAAAGCATGTTCTGGGAACTGGTCTCTGCTTCCAGTGCTGCCTCTGTATTTTATCCATTTCAATGACCATGTACATCCTCAGTGGATAAGAAGAGAGAAGCAGCCCTGGAAGCAGAGATGGGAATCCAGGTCTCTCTGAGCTGTGCATCCTAATGCTGAGGCGCACAGTCATGCTCTGCTTAATTCCTTTTCTCCTGATACATCATTCCAGCAAAAAATATAAAGATTTCCCTGGGAAGGGCCAAGAATGCTTCCCAGCCTCTAGAATGGAGCCTGGTGGAGAGAAAACTCTGCTGGGAATCAAGGGGTTTGCTGAAACAGAGCAAAATTGAATGCAAGAGCCCTTGGCAGAAACAGTGCTAGGCGAATGCTCTGATTTTCATATAATCATATCAGAAACAGGTAGGTGATCTTGGGCTTCAGACCCTGCATAGCTGGAATAAGACTGTATAAAGGAGTACTTGCTTAGGCATGCATCTGGCCTCAGCATCTCCTACTGACGGGTGTACAGAGTCCTTCAGTGATGTGGACTCAAGTCACTAACTGTTGTTCACTTGACCCTCTTACCAGATCCTGTTCATAATTTCTGAAGAGTTCAAAGCAAGCACTTCAGACTCCTCTTTAATCATCTTTCCTGGCATCTGGAGTACAGCTCTTCCCTGAGAAGTGCTAAAGTTAGATCAAGCAGTTCCACAAGCAGCAAACCGAAGAAGCCTTGTTTCCCCCAGGTGCGAGTTCTACAGCTGACTCGTGCTTCAGGATGCCTCTCCTCCAGCTGCTTACCGATTCTCAAGACACTCATGAAATTGCTCCTTTCCACAACAGCAACTAGGCAGGCTTCTTGAAGTTGGCCAACAGGTTCAGAAGGTACTAGGGGGTACATGAATACACACAACGGCCCGCAGCAGAGGAGCGCACAGCCGTGGTTACTATAGGAAATTAGGCTAAAAGGGACTTTGAAGCTCCACAGAGCCATTGTGACTACCATGCCAGCAGCCAGTGACATTTGGGGCACTTCAGCTAAAGGCCAACATATATAATAAAGAATCTAGTGCCAGGCTCTGCTTCCCGCCTGCCCCCTCAGAGCACAGTGCACTTCTTCAACTAGCCTGAGCCGCAGACCCAGCAGTGGGCACTGAACAGGCACGGTCACGGTTGCCAGACTGTCTGCTGTGTGTTTTGGCAGCTATGCTATGTTCCAGAAATTATTTAATGACTGCATGTCACAATAGCAAACACAACTTGCACACAACCAGGTAATATTTGCTTTAAAGTGAAATCCCCTTGGCCTGAGCACCTCGGTAGAAGTGGGTCAGGAAGCAGAACAACACTTGGCGGATCAGGTTGGGACAGGCTTTCAAGAGCAGTGAGGTGGGGTTGCACAACCTGAATTGAAAGGTAAATATGCAATGCTCCCACTAATGGAGAGATTGGAGACTTCTGAGAGCCGCAGCCCCCCTTGAGCCACCAGGGATGCTGGATGGAAGGGAAAGCAGAGAGTAAGCATTTTGAGGGATCCCAGTGGGGGCTGAGGTCACTGAAGTCAAAGACCAGATCATGGTGGAGGTCCTGGGGAGAAGGGTCGATTAAACAAAAGGTGCTGGGTAACGGCAGGGGGTGGCTTAGCTCAATTTGTTAGAAAAGGGAATAGGAGGTGACAGTGGGCCTCCATTTGTACGGCTGCTCTTCTGCTTTCTTGTTCAGCTGTTCTCTCCCAACCCTGTCCGAACAGGTGGAACTGCAGGCAGATGCCTGTCCTCTTCCTACAGCGCATCCAGATTCATGAGCTCTAAGCCAATCTGCGGCAATGAATGACTGGAGTGCCAGATGGGAAAGTATCACGCTGGATATAAGACACTTGGCAGGCCTGCATGGAGAATGCAGCGCTTACTCCCTCCTGTGCAAGTTAAAAATGATCATGAAGCATTATAAGGTTATTTCGTTGCTGTGAACTTTAGAAGAGTCTGATTCGGGGCCTGTTTAAATACAAGAAACAAGCTCAAATCGCTGATCAGTGAAAAAAGTAGAACAGACTACCCAGAAACCAACCCCTGCTATATAATTTGGGAGTTGGGATTTTTTTCTTGTTGTTGTTGTTGCTAATTAAACACCAGACTGATTCAAAGGCTGGAAAGGGAACATTAGTGTTTTGCAACAGCTCCAAATAATCGTGCTCCAGGGAACATGGAAAAATACTTCTCTTCTATGTATCACCATATATGTATCTTTTCTATACATCTGCAAACAGCATGGATCACGCAGCCCAAAGAAAAGCCACCACGTCCTCCTCCTAGTGTTGATGGGTTTCAAAAAGTGTTCGACCAAGAAGCGAGAAAAAATTGAACAGTAAATCCTGTACTACTTGAAGACAGATAGCTGATCCCATTATAGATAGATCTTTCCATATATAACGTTAATACACTCAGATTAAAATAACTTACAGAAGAAGATTAAAATATCTTGGAGAAGATGCAGAGTCTTCTCCTGCTTTCAGCACGTACATAGCTGTTTCTCTGTCTCTCCTGCCAAATGTGAGTGGTGAGTTACATGGGTAGCTGCGAGGTGGAAGACTGTGGTAGCTGTTCCACTCATACATGTTGGTTGCCTCCTCTGTAGGCTTCTGCTCACTACCAAAGAGCTGCCCACCTCCTTCATCCCATTTGAGGCTATCAGAGGACACCATTTAACAATGGCTGCCAAGCATGTGCTGATCTCTGACCTCTGCTTGGGAACTTCTGCTTCTCCCCCCCATAGAGATGACTCAACACAGGGAAATCCTGGGAATGGAAAAAACTGCACCTTTGCAGGAAAAAGAGGCCCAGTTACCTTCCTAAGAATAAATACTATCTTCTCTGATGCCATCAGAATCAAATCTTGGTCAGTTAAGTTCCCAGACTAAACTGCAGACTGGACTCTCTACCATAAGCACATTAAAAGAAAAACACCTAAAACAAGGGTTTAGAAAGCAGCACATTTTTTTCAACTGACCACGTTACAGTAAAACAAATTTGACAGAGAATTTTATGTTCGTCTGAGTATATGCCGCAGTTACGCTTCACAAATGCAGGATTGTAATGTTTTCGTATCTTGATAATTTCTGATCTGATGAATGCAAACAGTCATTAATATACAGAATGTGTATGAATAAAACCAATCTGTCAATTAGTGATCATAAAACACGTACTCGTAAGCATACTTCTATCATGGTAATTTACATTTCCATGTCTTGTAATTAAATTATGAAAGGCGCTAATCAAAATGAAAGCAAATCTGAAATAAATTTTTAAGACTGGCTGCATTCCTCTGCATCGTGCTGTTTTTTTAAGACTTGTATTAGAAGACAGGAAGTTCTCTGTCTTATTTTAAATAAATTAGAATCTAATACTATGACAGCCAACTTGCAGAATAAATTGTGGCCGTGATCCCATGATAATCAAATCTATGGCAACTTTAAACAGCCTGCCTCAAGTGAAGCAGAATCCACCCATGGTACCACACTCAACTCCTTCCTGCCAAAGGCTTGCTGGGACTCAGCATTACCGGTGTAATTAAAAAGTACATATATCTTCATTTGTTGGCAGTCTCTTCTCCTGTGTGAGCTCTAAAGCACCACGCTTTGTGACATTAAATACATTTTGGGTATTAGGGCAGGCAAAAAAGACAGCACAAAATTTTGTAAATCTACAGGCAATTCGAGAACGCAGATGTTTCTATTTTGGCTCAATACCAGCAGCTAATTTGTATATTCTTTATCACTTGCTAATGACTGCCTAGTAGCTGCGGATGTGGCAGCAGACTGCTAAAACCTGAAACACCAACATTCAGATTTCGTGACAAAAGTTTTCAATTGCATTCCCACTATTCAGTTCCAGTAGCTATGCAGTTTTCCTGAACTTTTTTTTTAATCTGTTTTACAGGTTTTCTGCCACAGATCTCTGCTATACTGATGGCCTTCGGTATTAATCCATGTTAAACAGATTGACAGAGAAGTCCCTAAATAAATTCATGCTGTCTTAAGTTTTCACCCTTTTCAAGCCATAGGGGGCAATCCCTGGGTTTAAGGACTTGAAAGAAATTGGATTTTCACTTCTTCATTTGCATTTTATTGGGAAGAGCAGGGAGGAAGTTTCAGCAGTTAATAGTGTGGATGTTAGTCTGTTTGCCATGCAAAGAAATTAATTACAGTCCCACCTAGTATTTCTCTGCTGTTGCATACCATGAATTCAAATAATTAATTTCATAAACAAAGTGGTGACTGCAGATGCATGCAAAGAGAAGAACACCTATGCAAAGAAAACACAAACACAACACCCTGTAATAACTGTTCTCTTTTCAAGCAGGAATACCCTACATTACAGACAGGATTAAACCTAATGATACCGTATTTTTATACTTTTTTATTTTTAGCAGCACTTGATGCTCATGTAGGCCCTGAAGTGGATGCAAAATTTGCTTAATATTTCCTATAGATTTCTATATTGTTATAAGTAAATAAGCTATATGCATCAGCACTGAAGCCACAGCTAACACTGGTAACCTTGCAGCGATACCTTTGCTACGAATGCATGAACAGGTTCAGCATCCAGCATTACACTAATGAAAAAAACCCCTTCCAACTCCCTACTCAGTTGAGAGGTTCTGAGGAACACCTGAGCTTTTAGGAACTATTTGGAAGAACTGCTGAAATAGAGATACTGAGCATTCAGAGCTTGGCCAAAGATATTTTTTCCAAATGAACAAATACAACTTGAAAAGTTAAATGGAAGGAAGACGTACGACCGCTTTTTGGAAGACAGGTGCTACCTTGATTGCCTGAGAGAGGAGAGGTGAGAGTCTGCGGTTTACATGCTGGCAGTCACAGCAAGAGTCAAGTCTAGAAATAATGCTGAAAAAAATCAAATTCTGAAGTATGCCAGCAGATTTCTATATACTTTTGAATGCTCTGCAGTTCTTAGTGAATTCAATGGAGTTTGATAATACTCACGATACTTTCAGCCATTAATTATTGGTCTGAAGCACACAGAGCCATCATTTCCCTCAGTCAGGTTTCTTCTCCACGCTATCACAAATAATAATTAACAATCAGCGGATGGTTGCACGAAGTCATGATGATCGTAAAGCACATTCATATTTGCAGTAGATTTCCCATGGTTTCATAGGAGGCAAATGTTTACCTGGGTGGGCAGGGCAGCTCTGACAGAGTAATTCACCCACTTCAAGCACAAAACAAAGACAACCGGAGCAATTAATGATTATTTTCTCAGCTAGGTGACAAACTCATCACGCAACTTTTGTCAGGGGGCTGGAAGTTACCTTCTTCCAACAGATGCTACTTGAATGCTTATTTCAAATAGCCTAACTTGTCTTTCAAAGAGCTGAGGCAAGTGTTAATCCTACTGCTCCTCTGCATGCAAGAATCACAGCTGACTCCTTGGGCTTTTTATCTGCTGAGTACAATAAGTGAGTAAATTTTTTACTAGCAACTTTCCTACCGAGAAATCTTTCTAAAGGCTGCAGCATTTCAACAATAAAATCATGTGCTTGGCCTTTAGCTATCGATGTTCCTTTCACGCAACAACAAAAATCATACTGCCAGTATGAAGGACTGTTTTCTTATACAACACAACTAATCGCACATGTTTCCCTTACAGGACTTAAATCAAGTATGACAACAAGCCATTATATTTAGCCTTGATAAAACTGATCATTCCTCCTAGAGATTTTTATTTTTTTCTTCGAGTTGGCTCTTCTTTTTCCTTTGGCTCGAGTAGTTAGAAATATCAGAACCGAAGATCTGCGCAACAGATGGAGCTCGGTTGAGAAGAATGCCTTTGGCTGGTGAGGATCTCTGCCTGGCAGGTGTCAAACCAAAATTAATACTGCACATATTATGCTTTACCGAGTTTCAGATTTTAGCGAAGTGAGACTGCGTTCTTTCCTGACCACAAACATATATTAATAGAACAAGCCATGCAGAGCAAGCTAAAACAGTACAATCATTATGCTGAATCTTCCACTGCTTGGCATTTTATTTAATCATTTACACCCATGCAAAGCAAGTAAACAAAATGCAAAGGGTTTGTTTAGTGTCTCTTTACAGACATTTTGTGCAGGTGCAAAAGGCTTCACAAAATGCCATAAGCAACACGGACCTAGACCCCTCTTGCTTTCTTTTCTTTCCTCCTTTTCTTGTGTCAGTGCCTTAAAGCCTTACGAAATTTAGTAGACTTTACGACATTTCAAAATCCACAGGAAAAAACAGGTACTGGTGCTAAAATACACTGCCCAGCCACAGCCGGTCGCTACGCCCAGCTTGCCAAGCCTGCGATTCTACAGCCTGAGTCAGAAGACGGGACTTTCCATAGGTGTCAGGAAGGAGAGCTTCAGGTGGCATCATCTGCTTCTCTGCATTTCCAGAGGGAGTGGGAGGCTTAGCATCGCAACCAGCCCTCTCAAGTGCCAAGTCGCTTGAAGATCTGAAAGAAATCAATTTGGAATCTCATAGCTGGTTTGACAGACCCGTACTGTCCGAATGCAACTTTAGCTGACTGATAGGGCAGTAATTTTAGAAGGTCACAGTCACAGGACTTTTAATTATTTGTAAAGCAAATGTGAGATTATATTTGTGTGTGTGTATAAATAAGTAAATAAATAAACAAACATTTTCAAATTCTGAATAAAAAAAGATGAGCGTCTTAGACATCTGCAAGTCAAACTCATCCCCTTTTCTATTTCGTTTCCACAAATTCAGGTCAGGAAACTGTCACACCACCCTGTGAGAAAAAAAGGATGAGAACGGGAGCATGGGCGAAGTCATTTCACAGACAGAGGTCCTAATTCACAGGGCACTTTACATTGCCAGGGGCTTGATAAATGCTCCTTTCCCCTCCAGGTCAGCACTGACCCAGTATCCCGCACCATGTGCTCGCTGGCGTGGCTCGTGGCTGCCCTGTGACACGGCTTGTCGCGGGTGACACCGCGTGCTGACCCGGCGCCGTCATGACGGACCCCAGGACACTCCTGAAAGTCATGAAGTGACTCACAGCCACAGCCACGCTCTTGAAGGCGCTGCGGACCTAACTACTCTTTTACTCACTCAGGAATAGTATTTTGCCAAAGCAACCGAAGCAAGTTGGAAAACAAACAAGCTATTAGCAAACATTTGTATTACTTACAGTGTTTGTCAAAGATTTATGCTAGTATTAGTGGGACAATTCATACACAAAACCTAAACATCTGAAAAAATCTTTTGCTGAAACAATTAATTTTCATGTCTCATGCATACAGAACAATGTTTTCCCTCACAGTTTTGTAGTCTACTAGCTGCCAGATTTTTGATCCAGAATTGAAATTTCAGTCATTTTGGCTCTCGTACATAGCAAATCAGAAATAAAAATGTTTTAACATCAGAAATGAAAAGGCTGGAAGATCAGACAGACCATAAAAGATTTGTTTTACTTGGTTTGGGATTTTTACACAGCTATGCCTAACCTAAGTGAGACTGAAACAAAACCAAAAGGCAAAACAAAAAACTAGACAGATCTGTTCTGTCCCAGAGATGCAGAAATACAAATGATGCTTGTGTCCCTGGGGGAGACAAATCCGAAATCCTGCTATGAACAAGAGAGAAGGGCTGTTAGTTCCTCGACAACTGTTCCTGATACCACAGCTACCTCCTAGAGGTAACAATGGAAAAGCAATCTTAAGAAAGGATTTATTTTTTTTCCGTTAAGCAAACATCTTTTCAGTTCTACAAACTCATAAACAAAGAGATCAGGTTGGGTTTTTTTATAATGCTGAAAACTTTAGTGCCAGAACTGTAAACATCAACATCTTTCTCGTCCTTCCTTCCTTCTTCAGATGTAACTGCTGTGCACTGGTTGACTTTATTAAAGAAATCAAACACAACCTGCAATGAACCTTCTAATTGACTTCGGTGTTAGACAGGGCTAAATATTTTGAGCTTCACATTCAACGTGTTACCTAATTTTGAGTGTTGCACTCCTCAGAGAAGAGCAGAACAATCTGGCGATGCGAGGTTAACACATTCTGCGAAAGTGGCCTCAAATTTCCATTCGCCGAAACGCGCCATACCACATCGGCGTATGCAAACCCAGCCTTGCTGTGTACAAACCACACGGACAGTGCCCAGCTACCTAACCTTGACCTTCCACTTGCACTTTAGTGTGTGTAACTATGCTAATGACAGGCACAGAGGGGTCATGCGCAAGTTCACAAGTTCAAGTGCAGAAGACAGACGAAAACTTGGCTGCAATGCTTTGGTTTTTCCTCATTTTGGGAGATGCCAGCTTTCTAAGTCTGTTATACAGCCTAGGAGTTGCGTCCTAAAGCCACAAGACTGAACTATTTAAATATCTTTATTCAGTTCTGCAGATTGAAAACGAGGTCTTGTTTACTCGAAAGAGGCTGACAAGAACATGAAGGTACCGCTATGACTCAGGCTTTTCAAGACACATCATTTACTATACATTATTTAGTGATATTTATATTGTATCTGAATCGTTTGAGAACTTTAGGCATCCCATGAGAATTCCTTGCTCGAGGCATCTTGGAATTTAAAGATTTGTGAAAGTTTTAGCCTCCAAAATTGCCAAGCGCATGGGAACAGTCAAGCAGAAAACTGTGAAAAGCCTCAACGTTTTCAGGAAACTCCATGCAGGTGGATTGTGAGACTCGGGCCAAGAATCCCTGGATCACCACAAGAAGCCACTAGTCCTTTTTAAACAAGGACTTTAACAAAACCTTTAAACAATTCAACAGACCCCTTCTGTAAACCAAGTGAGGAAAGCAGAAGTGATTTTTTAATACTGTTCTTTGTGTCATGCAATTATTTCCACATGCAATTAGAGAAACTCAGTCAACCAAAGACGCCCGTGTCTGTAAGTGTGGCAGGAGCACACCTTTTACAGGGGACAGTATGGTTGGAACAGCTGAACATAAGCTTAATGGAGTAATTTCAAACAACACATAAAATCTGATATAAAAAAAAATCAGATTCACAACTGTAAAAAATTTGTAGCTCTGTAAACCCATGGATTGCTATTTTAAAGACAGTTTCATTAAGAAACACAGCTTGAGAATATCTATCAAGTAAGATCAGAGCTACATGCGCGGACAGCAGGAGGCAGCTGAAGCAATCTGCAGCACAGCTCTTCTGCTCCTCAGTCTCTGACCCTGAGAAAAAATAAAATTACTGCATGAATACACACATTAGACCAAAAGAGAATGCCTAGGAAAAGACAAAACTCTACTAGAAAGAGATGGTAAGAACTCCTCGGGTTTTATGCAGCTCGCTACAGCTCTGTATGTCCCAATCCGATACACTTTGTTAGACTGGCAACAAGGCTGTGGCTTTAATTTTGAAGTCCACATTTTTCTACAGGAATCATTAAATATGACACACTTGTCCTGTTCAACAGAAAAACAAATCTGTATCTACTTTTTATTCCTCTGAAGCCTTAATTTAATTGTACAACATTTGCTTTAGAAACATATTTGAAGATGTTTTAGGTATTACCTCATTTGTACACCATCCCAGGCTTTCCAGGAACTCTGAACCAACAGCATCCCAGCCTGTCTTATATCTGAACTACTGTATTTTATGGCTGCCACACTGTACTGTCTGGAAACTCCCCATGACACTGGCCTTATTGTGTTAAACACAAACATGTAGGGAGGAGAGACACTGCGCCGGAGAGTTTGCAATCTCAGGCATGGCTTGTGAAAAAGGGCTTTGCATGTATTAGTTAATGTACACAGAGATTGCCACGATTATGCTCAAATAACTCCAAAGAGCTGGGCCTACGCAGGTACAAAACGAAAAGCACCAGAGGAGACAGCCCAGCAGCTCATCCATGCGGGATTCCCAACTCATGACCACTGCTTCGAAAGTTGCCCATCACCAGATGCTGATGGAGCTCTGCAGTTTTAATCAGAGAACCTAATTTACCAGGTCGCAGAAATGTAGGTAATAAATTGACCCAAATGATCTCAAGTACGGAATTGAGCATACTGGCATTTGGAAATCCACTGAGGTACTGATAACCAGAGGGAGCAGACAACCAAAGGGGTCAGCAGCTATTTCAGCCAGAAAGGCTGAAATGTTATGGAGACAAATACGCACGCACGTGCTTGGGAGGAGGCTGGGGCTCCGACCTTGGGAGCAGATCCTGTACAGAGCAGATCCTCCTGAAGCTTTTGACCCACGGAGCTGGGAAGGCTCTGCACAGAGGAGCTCCCATGCATTTAAGATGGAGACAGTGAAGTTTTGCCCTGTCTGTTGTCAGTCATCCAGTGACCACAAGTAACTCATGAAAGTATCTGAAAATATCTCCTGTCTGTGCCTGCTGTGCATGCAGGTGCTGCCATGACCATTTCTCAAAAATTAATGAAAAGCTACACCAAGACCATAGCTGATCTACTGTCACTGCTTACCAAAGCATCCTCCAACGTCTGCACCTCACCTCTATATTCTGCCAGTTGCTTCACATGGAATTTAAGGCATTGGGTTTAATCTGGAAAAAAATACCTTTGAGTCAGATGCCGATGTCTGCATTTACACAAAGTGAGAGATTTACCCAGACAGTTCAGTGTGGATTCCTTCTGGTCTCTCACTCTTAACACTGACTTAGCCTATTCTCACCGTCGGCCATCTCCTCCATCTCTCTTCTCTTCCCTGCCTTGTGCTGCGGCTGCTGGAGGACCCTGGAGCTGGGGCAGGGCACTACCACCGTGTCCCTCCATCACAGAAAGGCAACTGGTTTGTCTCCTAACCCACGCCGGGCAGGCACGCAGCCCTCCCACCGGATGGGTGGACTCGCCTGTGTCAAAGGTATGTTGCAAGTTTTTCCGTAACAAAACTCCCTTCCTACTTTTAAAGAATGAATTTGGTTTTTTCTTCTCCAGCTTTTTCTCTCCTTCCCCGCCCACTTTTTCAAGCAGGAAGGAGAGTGACAGGGAGAATAATGATTCCCTCAGCTTCTGTTGGAAAAAAAAACACAAAAATTTTCCACCAAGACAGAAATTTTTTTCTGGTTTGTTTTTTTTTTTTTTTCAGTGCGGTTCAGAAACCATTTTTTTATTTGAAATTTCCTAAATAAGTGTCCAGTTAATACTGGCATTTGGTGTGGAAGGTAGCAGGGAGCTGGTACCTCTGTTTCGTTTAGCACAGCTCCCAGCCTTAAGTGTGGCAAGAGGTCAGCTTGAATTTTTCCTCTCAAATTATATCTTCGCAAACCTCTTTTCAGGGTTTCGGCTGTATAAATCAAACCCCGTAGCCCAGCGTGGATGCACAGCTTGTGATGCTTTCCTGCTGCCAGTTGGCTTTGCGCAGCCCTGGTGTTAATCCCCACTGCCTCCACATGTTCGGGAAGGTGGGAGGAAAGCACTGGTGAGCGAGGAGATGACCGGAACAGCCAAAAGCCGGGGCAGCCTTCCCATGCACGGAGAGAGCGATGGAGACTGGAGCGGCCGGTAAAGGAGAAGAAAAAGGCACTGGAAGCTACTGATTTTCCAATGGCATTGAGAGGCAGGGGTCTGAGCAGGTCAGCGGTGAGAAGGGAGTGCGTGGATACATCGCACGTTGCCTCTGCTTCTGCTCAGGAGTCAACCTTGTTTAAGGCGTGCTTTGTCTGAGCAGATGGCAAAGCGTGACGGCTGCTGGGTTAAGATTTTGCTGCCAAACAAGCCCCCGGCTGTTTTCAAAAATAAAGACTGCTGCTCTCTTTAACAATGCAAAAATAGCCGTCTCTCCAATTCCCTCCTTGAAACTATTATTTTATGTATTACAGGAGCACGTATCTAGCCAGACTATATAATTAACATTGCGCAATTTTTAATTAACTACCTACAACAATCTTCTTGCTTTAACTGGTGGTGGTGGTGGAGGGTTGGTCGTTTGTTTGGGGTTTTTTGAGGCTAACAGGAAAATCCGAATTCCCAGCTAGAAATTCACATGGTTCAGAGCAGAGTCTGCACCACCAGGTGCAGAAGGCGACCAGTCGCTCTGGCTATACCATGTCTCCCACGAAAAAAAAATATGCTTGTGACACAGGAACAAGCCCAAACCTCATTTGCAATAGCAAGTACATAAGGCAGGACTGTACCAGAAAAGACAGTGACAGAAACGCATACTGATTTAGTTTATTCCCTCAGCAGCTTTTTTTTTTTTCATTTATTTTTGGCCAGGAACCTCCTATAAGGCTTGGCTGTTAACCGGCTGAGCCCTTTCCAGCTGAGTCTCCAAGGGCATGCTGCGACCACAAGGCAGCACAGCTTCCTTTTGGGTATCCCTCCTTCCGTCGGCACGGCAGGACTCACCGGCACAGCGAGATGTAACTCAATGCCAGCCTGACCCAACAGCAGGGCGTTGGCCTCCTAAAACTCAACAACTATCTACAAAACATGAAATAAGTGAAAGTCCAGTGACCATTGTTGGCACAAGTAAGTTCCACACAAACCAAGACAAATAACAGCTCTTGGAAACATGACGATTTCTGGGGACAAACAACCACCATCCTCCTTCCTCCGTGACTCTGAGTCTGCTTGCACCTGGAAATAGGAATGGAAGAAACACCCCAACCACACGCACACAGACACACATGCAACTTCTCAGCAGACCACCAGCAACTGTTGATCCAGCAACCGCAGCTGGAACACAGCAACCCTACACCAGTGATAAAACACCGATGGGTCAGATTTTATGGTGTCAGCCCAAATTCAGTATCACGAAGCATGCATCAGCCAAGCCAGCTGTTCTCTCTAGCTTCAGTGAGGCTTGAGCTGTGCTGTATGGAATTGCTGCTTTCCACATGGAATGTCTCATTAAAAGCAGTGTCTGCCACAGCAACTGCAATAGCACCACACGTTTTTGGTGTGATAAGCTGCATTTACAGTGGGAAAGTATTGCTTTGTGAACTGAAAAGCAAACCAAATTAAGTCCGATTAAGTCCGGAGCTTCAGGCCACAGGCTTCATTAGGTTTACCCCACCTGGAGTACTGCGTTCAGCTCTGGAATCTCCAGCATAAGAAGGTCATGGACCTGTTGGAGCAGGTCCAGAGGAGGGCCATGAAAATGATCAGAGGGCGGGAACTCTTCTATTAGCACAGGCTGAGAGAGCTGGGGTTGATCAGCCTGGAGGAGAGAAGGCTCTGGGGAGACCTTATTGCGGCCTTTCAGTACTTAAAGAAGGCCTCCAGGAAAGATGGGGACAAGGGGTAATGGTTTTAAACTAAAAGAGAGAATATTTAGACTAGATATAAGGAAGAAATTTTTTACAGTGAGGGTGGTGAAATGCTGGAACAGGTTGCCCACAGAGGTGGTAGATGCCCCATCCCTGGAAACATTCAAGGTCAGGTTGGACGGGGATCTGAGCAACCTGATTAGTTGAAGATGTCCCTGCTCATTGCAGGGGGGCTGAATAAGATGACCTTTAAAGGTCCCTTCCAACCCAAACCATTCTATGATTATCTGATTCTATGATTTAATAGCTGGTGTCGGTCTCATTTCCCAAAACAAAGGATAGTTTATGCACACTGTAGACATAGTTTCTGTCTCCAGCAATGCTAACACATCGTCTCTTTACTTACACTGCACACGAATTGTCCTGCACCCCCACCCACATGATGGCCTGAATCTAGATCCACCCTGCTGTTGCCTGTGGGAGGAGATCTAGGTGTGTTGCAGAGCTAATGGGTCCTAATATTTTTCAACAACATCAGGCAGAAAAGGCAACATGTGTCCTTCCTCACAAGGCTCCAGGGTCCTCCTAGAATGATTATAATATCACCTGTGGCAAGGAGAGGGGGGAATGGTAGACAGATCTGTGGCAGAGCTAAAAACTCACAATTTCTGGAGTCTCCGTCATACGCCATAATTGCAAAATCATGCTTCCACATACAGAGCAAAACATTTTTCTCCCTTCGTCCTGGAGAGGATGAGATGATTAGGAAATTCCTGAAGCTTCCCTTACTTTGGTTTCTTCCCTCATTTCAGAACCTGACTTCAAAAAAGATCAGGCCATTGAACGCTGTCTGGACTTTTGCTTCCAAATACTTCTTTCAGCATGGAAAGGATCAAACAAGGAATAACGAAGCAAGTCACCCTATTATGCAACAGACGGGAAAACTATTTGTGCCGGTACGCTGTGGTTTGCATTCCTCTGAAGGCTGCCTTCCTCCAGGGAATTCCAGTAACTGGACTAATTGAAGTGTATTTTGACAAGTTGTAACAGCCCAGAAAACCCACCTATGAAATTACATCCTGGTAGCATCTTCCAAAGTAAACTGAAAATCTTGGTATCGCAGCTTATTTGGGGAACTACTATGCCATAGCTTTCATTTGTTATGAGCTCATAGCTTGAGTTTTTGTTGTAGATAACAGGTGGTGTTACACTTAATGATGTGCGTTAATCTTCCCCTGTAACAGGTTTTTGTACTAGCAGAGGTCCTGAAACTATAACCAGAATAAAACCATATAGTCTTAGTTTATTCTCATTTCATCTACTTTCTTTAACTTCAGGTGACTCTCTCACAAAGTCATCAGCTCACCCCTAAGGTTGTCTGTCTGGCCCCAACAGACAAAGTAACGGATAAAATCAGAACAAGCTGCCAGTGTAGAAGCCAGTCTTTTGGGAAGACAGGGACTCTGGCGGAGTACAAGGACCAGGCAATGTTATTGAGAAAGCTTTCTTACTACTAAAACCAGCAGTGCCCATGAGCCCCAGACACGTGCCACGTGCCACGTGCCAGGCACAGCACACAGTTCCCATCACTTAGGTTTTTATGGTTTATTCCACTAGTCCACAAGCCTGCTGGTCTCATACTGACTTTTGCTTGCCACTGCCACGGAAAGAAAATATTTGGCTGGGGGTGTGGGGGGGAAGCTGTTATATACAAATAATTTAGGATTCGGAAGGCAGAAGCTTTAATATGCTAGAGCTTAGAACATTTTGGAAAGTGAGTCACAAGAGGTATGGATGGACCAACTCCATTCGGGCTCCTGGGCTCAGCTGCAGCCCGGACAAGTTAGCACACCCTGGAGATATCTACCAGGAAGACAAAGGAGACAGAGGGAGTGAAAAGGAAGGAAGTCTCAGACTAAAATATTTCATTTTTCCATAATTTTCTTCCTGAATATCCCAAAACAGAGAGCAGACAGATTTTTTGCAGAAGTGACCAGGATTTATTAAAGACAGGATATTGATATGAAACATTCATGACCCTCAACTTAGCAGTATTTCTCTTGGAAGGGGTAACGAAGCAAATTTATTACATATCAGTGCCAAGAAGCTCATAATAAAAATACAGATTATAGTTCTCAGATTCATCAACTCAAACCAGATATTTTTGAAAAAACACTTCAGCAGGAAGAATGTAAGTCTCATAAGATACTTGGGCTACCAAAGCAGCATATGAAACACGTATTTTATCCAACAATAGGATACAAAGTAAATGATTTGATTTAAAAACCCTGGAACAAAGGCAGTCTGTAAAGACATGAGAAGGAGACCTTTTGTCATGTTATCCCAGG
This sequence comes from Dromas ardeola, assembly GCA_013398915.1. Lineage (NCBI taxonomy): Eukaryota > Metazoa > Chordata > Aves > Charadriiformes > Dromadidae > Dromas > Dromas ardeola. The sequence goes on from VYZM01010429.1 coordinate 237,458, forward strand.
TGTGGGGCGTGCGGAGGAAGATAGATATATATGTTAGACGTAAACAAAGCAAGCAGAGATTTTATTGCATTGGGAGTTGATGATTTTACGAGGCTTGAAATAAAATAATAAAGCACGGATAAAGCAAGATCGAGAAATACTGAAACTTCATGGGAAGCCAGGTTTTGGGTTTTGGCAAAGGTTTGGACAGACCACAGCCACAGCTAACCTTCACATCTGTTCTACCCTGACTATTTGGTCCCCTCTTCCTTTCTGACCTTAATTTCTTTCTTTACTGAGACATATCTAGTGGAGAATCAGCCAAGGAGGTCCCATTTATTAAATTCCTAAAAGTGCGCTTTGAATATTTCATTCAGCTGCTGCCACACTGCCTGCAAAAAGGAAAGATCTCTCTTCAAAATGCCCCCAGAGCTTGCCTGCATTGCATCTGCATGGTCTGCACAGCTTCAGGAAGACGTTAGCATTCTGTGGAAGAAGGAACTTGCATGTCCCTAGGTACGACTGAAGGCATTGTGACTACCGAAAGTTTCCATAAATCAGAGTGTAACAGACCAAGTCATCTCTCCTCATTTCCAGACATACTACCAAGGGGAAAAAATTATTTTGATTTTAGTGCCAAGGATTTCCAGGGTTTCCAATTCTTCACTTCTCCCAGCCCATCCTCAGGAAATACAAAGCAAAAAAAAAAAAAAAAAAAAAAAAAAAATCCCCCCCAAATCCCCAAAACCCCAAAGCAAAGAAAAATAAAACAAACCAAACAAGTAAGTATTATAGTGTTTCTAATTACCTTCCAAAACACAACAAACAAAAAAGCATTTAAAATTGCTTTAGTTTGGGGAAATTACTAATCATGAGATCTCTACTGCGTGTCTGTGTTTAATAGAGAATGTAATGGAAAAAAACATAGAGCATTAGTGACCATCCAAGAAAGATTTCATGAAAAACAGGGTGGAAAAGAGTTTGTTTGGATTTAATGTTTCCCCAGAAGCATCTCTAGTCCAAACATTACACCACAGGTCAAATGGAGGGGAGCCAGAAAGTGAAACATTTTAAAAATAGCCCTTAAAAAAGGAAAGTGAAAGTGGCCAGTCTAGTTCCACCTTTTGTGACCATGAAATGCAAATTCTGTGATGAAAAACAAATTTGGGCTCTGGTACCATCACTGAGTGTCAGTAAATACTGCAACCTACACATGGGAAGTCCAACAGAAAAATATAGGTCCAGCTTCCAAAATTCTGCCAGGCTTAGCAATCCAAGCTGGTACTACTGCTTATCAGTAAGCTCACATGAAAATATTTCCGTTTGGAACTGACAGTTTAAAATACTACGAACTGTCCTCAGCCCTTTGCTGTAGCCCTTCCAAGCCGCCCCCTTGCAGAGAAGCTCAGCAAAGCTCTCCCACAAGACTGACTGCCACCAAGATGAGAAAAACTGCATGGGGCAGCTGCCTTGGTAATATTTTATAGCTGTAAGGTTAGTTTTACCAGCCTGTTTCACACATTTCAATACTTGCATTACTTTAGATGTTCCTTCCAACTGAAGGAAAGTAACCTTGTTAATGTTTGCTAACGCTCAGACTTTGCATCCTGACGCTCACGTAGGTTCATTTCTCCTTTACAGCATTTCCCTGGGCCTCAAGGTTGAAGATGCTGAGGGAAGAGAGAAGGATGGTGATGGGCAATGGAAAGCAGTCACATCGTCCCTAGTAGATTCTCGCAGACAATCTCTGCAATCCCCCTCGATGCCTCTCGAATTGGTAAGATTGCAAAATGCCTGTAAGGCAATTTTTCTCTCTTCTCCAGCTGCTCTTTGAGAAAGAGACGTGCGCCATTAAACGGGAAACTGGAGGGTTAAGCATTAAATCGCCTGAAAGACAGAGCACTTGAGGCTCAAACAAGTTTGACATCTTAATCAAAGAAAAGGCAATTCCAAACTTCTTGTCAAGCATCATTGAGAAAGAAGTGATCTTACTCAAGGATGAAATGACCAGCAGCTTGTAGCACTGAAGCAAGAAATGCAAGCTTTGGGAGTAAAGTCTGACACATTCTCAGAGGATGCAAAGAGAGCTTTGAAAAACTAATCTCTCCTGAGGCTCACGGGGCTGAAGGAAAACCCCCTGAGAAGGCAGGGGAGATGGCACCTATCTACTCTGACGTGTCATCTTGCGGGAAAAGTCATAGCCCAATAAAGTAGCAAAGGAGAAAAACAGAAAAGACAAGTTCTGTATTTGGAATTGACCCAGAGGGGGAGACCTGCTCCAATACTGCAAGCTGAGCACTTCAGGCTTCAGAAGTAAGCTAGCTCTGCATTTCTTAAGAGGAACAGGCAAATGTAAACAATGCTCCAGGGAAAAGACCATGATGAAAGGTATTGTGTTGTGTGCTTCAAAAGAAAAAGAGAAAACTGCTCCAAACAGCTAAGGGCTCCACAGAGGTCTGAACAAACGAAAAGTGGGAAGTGCAAACTTGCAAAATTTCAAAGACTGGATTTTCATGGGACCTTTAGATGCCTTCCTGAAGGCAGAGGCTCCCTCTGTGCTGTGCACGGGGTACGCGAGACTTGTGAGAGCATGATCCACAATAGCTGGCAGACTGAGCAAAAAAGCAACTTAAAGAAATGAGAAATGCTGAGCCATTCTGCCCTCGAGAACAACCTAACACAGGGCCACAAGGAGGTATGTCTCCATTCAAGGTTCTCAGCCTAGAATCCTCTTCCAGAGCAGGATATTGCTTTATTTCAAGCAATACCACAGTTCTCACAATGAGATCTGAAGACTGGTGCTGTCGCTGACCCACTTTGCCCAACATCCCTAGGCACCCGCAATTCATTTCTAAGAGGGTTTGAATCCACACCTCTCAGTTCCCCGAAGAATGCCCAAGTGAAATTGGTTTTTTGGCTGCCCTCAGGCACAGAAAGCGTGCATGGCTTTCTAGCCTCCTGCCTAGATGTTCACCACCAGTGACTGCTCAAGGGTCTGCAAATGACAGCAAAACTCTGGGCCCAAGCTGCGACAGGAGATAAGACTCGAGCAGGGCGCAGCAGAACTTCCCGTCCCAGCGCAGCTGGCGGAAGCCAGGGAGGAAATGGGAAAATTGACTCAATTGAGGAAGCAGTCCTGGCCAGGAATGTCTTTGGTTTCTAAACGGCCTGATTTAAAAAAAAAAGAAAAAAGTGGCGGGAAGAAAAAGAAAGAAGGAAAATAAAAAAAGAAAAAGGCTGCGGTAAAAAAGCCCAGTCAATCAATTAGTCAGTCACTTCCAGTTCAAATATTTCCACAAGTGCTTGGCAGTGTTTTCTACATAAGGGATGTCTACTGCTGGTGAAAGATTTCTTAGATGGCAGAGAATTCCCCTTGATGACAAACTCTCCTCAGACAAGCTCCAGTCTGGGCAATTTCCCTTTGGAAGCCCTCACAACTTGTTAATTTGTTCAAGCATTCTGAGTCTTCTTAAAAGAAAAGCCAGTTGGCTATCAGTTAGTTGCATTTCCAGACCTGATACACTGAGAGAGACGGTGCTGAAGTGTAGGAAAATTCCTAAATTTAAGACACGAGGAGCATATTCTGTACCTGACCTGAATACTCTACCTTCACAGAAAACATTTACACAAGTCCTAGATGTGTCCCAAACAGGTCCGTGTTTCAGAATAATTTTGTCTGTTACTGAAATTCAGCCTCATCTGAATTATAACCTGGCAGCTGAAAGCTGGCTGTTCTTACATAGAAAAGTATATAGCTAAAAGCAAAGAGAAATACTGCAATCTTTTATATTCTGATAACCTAATCACCCACTGAAGTTCTAAAATCTAAATAATTTGAGATTTGGCTGTGGTTTTGAATTTAGGCAACTTTTCTTACAAAAAAATATTGTGGGTTTTTAGACAGCCCCATGAGCTCAGCAGAGATTTACAAGATAAGGAGTTCACGATCTGGCTCTGCAAGCAGGCAGCAGTATGTTCCACTTCTAAACTTATTAAAGCATATATGAACACCACGGCTGTTCTGCTATCTTCCGCTCGGCTGCTGTCCTTTGAGATCACCTTCTGTGCTTTCTGCGTTAATCAAATCGGTCATGCAGGTTTGCTGAGAAACTAGAAGGCTTTGCCAAGAAGCTAGAAGCTGTTCTCTCCCATCCACGTTCTCCCTCCAATTCCTCATCACAGCCAGCCAGCTGCCTTACAAGTCAAGGGATGTGCATATGAACACAACGCGCCCCAGTCCAAACTGGAGAGCAGGGCACAGCCAAACTCTCATTATTAATCCCAGATCAGGCCATACTCCCAGAAAGGGATGTACAGGCCAGCCTGCAGGCAAGAAGGGTTATGAACACTAACGACACAAAGGCAAATTTTAATTATGGCACATAAGTGTCTCCATTGGGCAACAATATCTAAAAATACCTACTCATTTATTCTCAAACTTCAAAAAGTAGTTGCAATGCCAGTAACAGACGATCTGCAATCACAGCATTAGGTGGCTTTGTCTTATTTTCCTTTATTGGTTATGCCAGCAAATCACATATGAGGATAGATGATAAATAGTCCTCATACTGGAGAATGCTCTAATGCTTTCTTATAAAGAGATCTAAATGATGCAGTTTCTCTTTTTTTTTTTTTTTGGTTGTTGTTGAGGTTTTTTTAGCTTTGAAATGGGAAGTGAAGTGCTCATCAGCTGCAAAGTGCTACTTTAATATCACTGATGCAACAATTACCTCTGCAATAACCTTCATTATATTAAATTACATGTTATCCTTCCTCAGCTCAGTGTGACGACTAGCTGGAGAATAAAACAAGAAAAAAACCCAACCCACTAAAATGCCATTGTACACTACTGTGCCTACACAACAAAGGTGAATATACTTCCTGCAGGGAAGCTAAGTATCACTTGAGAACTGCCTGCCTTTGTTTGAAGTCTTAAATAAAACCTAAGTGAAGTCCCCTCACCTATTCTGATATTCATTTCACTGTATTGATGCGGTGCTATTGCTGAAAATGCATAACTATGACTGCATATCTCAGTGGCTTCCAGACAAAATTAATTCCATTTACAAAGTACAGGCTTCGGGGAAACTTTTGGTGGTGTCTTTTCTTAACTCTCAGCCTTATTCACTGCCCAGGAGCTGAAAACTCAGCTGCATTCTTTTTGATTCAGTCATTAATGCTGGTAGTAACAACTATGCAGGACAAGACGCGCATTCAAGAGAACATGGCAGAATGCAGTAACTCAGGAAAAGACTTAATTCAGTGACATCAAATAGAAAGCCGTTCATAGTTATGCAAAAAAATCAGTATTCTGAAAAAAGGACACAAAAAAGGAACTAGTGAGTTTCAGGACGTTGTGGGCAAGGCACGTTCGTTGTTGATGAATAACCCTATAGCAAGGCCATGAGAAACCGCAGCACCATGAGTGGAGGTAGAGTGAGGCTGCACAACAGAGGTGGACTCTGATGCAGCTGAATGGAAAGAAGAAGAGTTCTGCTCCAGGATCTGCTCCCCCAGAGCAAAGCCTGAATATCGAATGACAAACCTCCTCCATGTCCTTGGACAGAGAAGGTCGGTGGAGGACAGATTCCTCGGGGCCCTCTCCATGGCACCGTCCTGACCCACGCCGGGCTCTGCGATGATGGAGCCTTGGACTCGGATCGTCTATCTGGTCATAACTCTGTGAAGTCCTGGCTAAGCTGGACCAGTAATAAGGATCATGTGTATAACCAATATGTTTGCTGGAAAGAACGTGGAACTGCTTATGCTCTTTGACATATGTTTATGCTGTGAAGCAAGCACCAGCTGCTAAAGTCTCAATGGAGAGAGGGTATTGCCAGCTCTATCCCAGTCAGTTTGGATCTCTGAAAGTGGTCACGGCTTTCTCTCTTCAGCCTTTAGAAACCTTGTATGAAATTGGGGGAACTGGTTGAGAGAGAAAAAGAGACCACAAGCAACAAGACAATGATCAGTGTCCCTGAACTCATGCTCCTGGAATTCAAATGTTGCTATTGTTAACACCTTTGGCAGCAAAGAGATCCACCACAGGAAGCCCCACTGATGTTTATCAGCTCTCTATCAGCTTCTCATTAACTGCCCTCGTACTCTGCAAGTTCACAAGTTTATTTTTTCCCTCTTGAAAGTGAAGAGCTAACAGAGGTACTCCATACTGCAAGCATCATTTTTGAAGTTTGAGAACTCCTGCATTTCCAGAGAAACAATGAATGGGCATCTACTTGATTTTCTTGTCAAGCATCACAGAGATAATGTCCACCAGGGTCTGCGCTGTGGATTTTTGACAAAAGTGAGAATACAGTACCGTATTCATGGTTCAGAGTTCCAAAGCATTCATAGGATGTGATGTCTTCTAAATACCATGCCTGGAACTACATATTCAACTAGGCTCCCCGAATTATTATGGAAACATCAATAATCAAATCCTCTACTGGGGACCGGTAAACTAAGAAGGAAAACCTGCTGTGGGAGTTTAACTCATCTGTCAACTGGGAAGACATGAACCAACATGAAACCTTTTCTGTATATTAGCTGTTAAAATAAGAACAGGTGCACCGAAGTTAGAGCTTTAGGACACACAGGCAACATCCAGCAAACAGCAGCACATTCATGAATGTCAAGTATCCTACAGCACAACAAAGCTTATATAGATTGTCACAACTGGATTTTATTTCAGGTCATGTAGCACTAAAAGCAGCAATCATTAACAAGAATAATTTTAATCTTTGTGTTTATCATAGGTCCTATAAAATTTGTCATCATTGGTTGCATCAGAGATTACATTACTGCATTTTTTTAGGACACAGCACAAAAACCAAGTGAACATGTTCTAGGCTATTTGCAGTTTGTTTTCTTTCTCTTGGGCAGAATTTCCAATTACTACATTGCAAGACAGTAGGAATTTAATTGTATTACATTTGAAGTTAGGTTGAGGAATCATACATGAAAGCGTACCATGGAAAAATTGATTAGTACTTTCATTTATTTATTTGCAACATCTGAAAATAAGCAGACAAAAGGAGAAAGGAGGATAATCTTTATTCACCAAACAAATCTAGAAAGGACAAATTTGAAGTCTGATAAAAATACCTGGTTGGATGCATTTCAAGGTCCATCTCACTACTACAGAGAGAAAAGGGGAGCTGTAATAGGATCACATTTCCTTTATTCTTTCACATCCTCATCGGATAGACAAGCAGACACACAGAACATGAGTGATCCTGACAAACAATACCCTTAAAAAAACTTTTCCAAGTTGACACACACCTATTGCAGGATGGGACACTGACACATACTTAAAGAAGAAACAGTTTGGCCTCTGCCTTCTGAAGGAGCACACATTAGGCACTGAATCTATCTTTATGCAATCCACGTACGACTGATGCTAACTGCCCTTAACACACATCAAGCTTCCCAGTGACTGGCACATACGAATGCACCGTGGGTGAAATCTTGGCATAACTGAAGGATCCTGTGATCATAGAATAATTCAGACTGGAAGGGACCTCAGAAAATCTTCAGTCCAATCTCCCACTCAGAGCAGGATTAGCTGTGAGATCAGATCAGGGCTTTATCCAGGTGAGTCTTGAAAACCTCCAAGGACAGAGACTGCACAGCCTCTCTGGGCAACCACTGCTTGACTGTCTTGGTGGAGAAAAAGTATCTCCCTACATCCAGTCTGAATCACTCTTGTTTCAACTTATGCCTGCTGACTCTTACCCTACCACTGTGCATCACTGTGAACAGCCTGGTTCCCTCTCCGATTACTCACACTTAAGCAGCGAGGGGCAGCTACCCGGTCCCTCTGAAGCCATCTTTCCTCCAGGTTGAACCAGCCCTGGCACCTCAGCCTCTCCTCACACGTCAGGTGCTCCTGCCCCCAACCATCAGGAGGGCCTTCGCTGAACTCATTCCAGTTTATCAATGTCTTTCGTGTGCTCAGGGGGCCAAAACAAGCCACAATATCTGTATGTGCCCTCATGAGTGCTGAAGGAGGTAATCACTTCCCTCGATCTACCGTCTCAGCTTCTCTTAAAAGAGGCCAGGATGCTGTTGTCCCTCTTTGCTGCCAGGGGACAGTGCTGGCTCATGTTTGCTTGCTGTCTATTACATCCCTACATTCCCTTTCAGCACAGCTGCTCCCCACAGTCAGTCCCCAGCCTGTATTGCCTCTTTCCCAGGTGTAGGACCTGACGTTTGTCCCTATTGAATTTCCTAAGGTTCCTGTTGGCTCCTTTCTCCAGCCCGCCTAGGTTCTGCTGAATGGCAACCTTGTGCTTTAGCATACTGGCTGGTTCCCCCAGTTTGATGTCATCTGTGGGCCTGGTGAATGTGCACTTGGTCTCCTCCCCCAGATCACTGATGTTAAACAGGGCATGTCCCAGCACAGACCCCGCGCTAGTCCACTTGTCCCAAGGCCTCCAGGTTGAGTGTGACCCATTAACCACTAAAAGAGTCTATTCCAACCTCATACCACCACAGAACAACAAGAGATTGCATCACCTGTGTAAAAATAAGTGTTTTTGCAACAGCAGTATCACAAACTGCTTTGTGGGCTACAGTGAGTTTCAAAAGATCATAAAAAAGTATGTTCTCATTTTATTTGAAACCGAGTCTGTGAACACTAAAAAGCCACCATTTGTGCAGAAAATATATAATCTTCTTGAAAAGATTATTTGTCCTCATACTTCCCATTCGGTTATCATTTTTTATATTTAGTATCTATCACCATGTCAGCAACGCTCGCTGAAAACAAAGGAACAGAAAGACAGATGCAAGCCACCCTTGAGCACAGGTGCTTACCAAACACACCTTAACAGGCTGCTTATAACTAAAAAAACAGGAAGGAAAAAATTAGCTTTTTTCCTCACTCTACAATTTGCCAAACTCATAGACACAGGATGTTTTGGAGACTGAAGTATAACTGGGTTCAAAACAGATTAGGTAAATTCAGAGGATAGACAGTCTTCAGTGACTACAAAACACAGTGATTCAAATGCAGCCTTTGGGCACATTCAGGTCCTATACTTCTCCACCACCATCTCCCACCAGCCTCTTTCAGAGAAGCGACACTGCGCCAGGTAGGCTCTTTTTCCAAGCCAGTCCACAGCTTTTCTCTCTAACAAAGAGAAATGCGTAAAAATAGGGCCTCCCATAAAAAAACCAAACTTCCCATCAACTGCCTCAGAGTTTCATCTTAAATTCTGGCAGAAACATCCTACCACTTTCTCTCAGTGTCACAGAATCACGGTACTCCAGGATAGTGCTAAATACCCTTACTGGGTTATCATGCGATATTAGGCACTGTGATGCAAGAAAAAAATCAATCTAAAGGTAGGTCCAAGTCCAGATCATCTGAATACCCAGAGTAAATATGAGAATGCTTGCAGAACTTCTAGAAATGGGTATCTCTATTAACAGGTTACATCAGCATCTTCTAACAGACAGCATCCATTCCTAAAGGAGCCGGCTAATCTGGAGAGCAAATCTGTCATTTGCTCCAGATAATCTTCTTCCAACTCTTTCTCCAAAATTCTCCTTTGCTATGCTGCCGGCAAAACTTCAGCAATATTCAGAGCACGGAGATGGTGAGTTCAGTGCATACCATCTTGCTGACAAATACCACTTTATAATGCACCGTGGAGCACGGTGGCTTGTTCGTTTGTTTGCTAAGTAATTGCAGTGATGTAAATAAAGGTTGGGATTTCTGAGGGGCCCAGGAGATTAAGATCTCTGTTGGCTAGCCTAAAAGTCAAATAATTTCTTTTTCCATAACACAGAAGAAGGAACTGTTTCCTGCTAATTAGGTAAGAGGCAATGAAATGTGTTATGTGCTAATTGTGGAGCTTGGAATGCATTGAGAAGGTGGGGAAGATGATGTTGATATAGGATGATGAGAGCATTTGGGTATGACATTATGAGATAAAAAGTTTGCATAAGATATTTGTAAGGTCATTGTGACACTGATTATATTCAAAATTCAAAAGCAGGGTAAAAGTAATAAAAGCAGAGTTCATATAATAAAAATAAAATCTGATGGTTTGATTTATATGGTTTATAAAAGGCCATGTATGTGGAGCTTCCTCCAAAATGGTGACTCTACCTCTTTATCTCAACAGAACAAGATGACCAAAATATAAGTATGAAAATTATCTCAAACCTCTGGTGGAGTTATGAATTTTAAGACTACCTCTTTGATTCGAGTAACAATGAATGTTTCTGCTTACACAAACTAATAACTTTCCTTTAAGTATCAAATGATTCATTCTGTGCTATAACAACTTACGTCAAGAATGACTTACAGCAGGAGACATCTGCAAAATGAAGATGACACTTTGCATTTGCATAATGGCTCCTGGTTAGTCCCTAAGCCCATAATAAAATGCATGTAAGAAAAAATAACAACAAAACCACACAACTTAAAGTAATGTTTCACAGTAAAAAAAAAATATCTCACAACAAATACCAATTTCCCAACAATGTATTACTCCCTATCATCTTCCCAGCCCTACACATAAGGATGAGAGCTGTTCCTGTGTTCTGAACACAAGTTCCTGGGAATTATAATTGATGTATTTCTGAAATGCATTATAAATGCTGTTTTTATTTTTAGGCCAGTTATTTGAATAAACAGCTTTTCTCATAGGTGGAGTTTCTATAGGTGGAAATTCATGTCTGAGATTTCTAGAGAAGACTAGTGGAGTTCAGTGGGAGCTAAACCCTGATGCACTGACATGCTTTTGGAAGAATCTCAGGCTTGGTTCACAACAGTCTGTTACTCCTGATCCATGGGACTATGGTCACAATTCAGCACAATGTCCAACGCTGTCACTGCCACAGTGATTTCAGTGGGAGGATCACAAGCGGTGACAGAACAATGACCTAGCTACAGCAGTCTCAGTGTACTTTCTGCTGTCCTAAGAAGATAATTTTGCGAAATTATATGGGTTTCTTAATTGCTCCACACATTATTAATTCATAGCTGACTCATCTTCAAGGCTTTACGCCCAGGATCACAAGAAAAAAACAACGCATTGTAATTGTTGCACCTTCCATCGGAGGATCAGAGGGTACCCTATCCACACAGCTATGCCTTTGTGAATTAGCATAATGTTTTCTCCATTTTATAAATGGACACATTGACCTACAGTACTTTTGCTCCTTGCCCATCCTTGCCTTGCATCGATTTTTCCAGAAAAGTCTGACCGAGTTCAACAGAAGTTATGAGGTTCACAGAAGAATTACCGTGCAGAGTATGTGAGGTATAATGTGGGAGGGCAGGCTAAACAGCACCTTACAACTCCCCACTTCCCACGCCTAGCCCAGCCTTAAAATTGCATTGACAGGATCCTTATCTTCTATGTTTCCTTCCTAGGTCTTAATTGCAGGACCATCTTCTGTCTCTTAAGGGGAGTTATGGGGTTCCTCAGCTCCATTCCTGTATGGTTACACTCTGCCAGTGACGAGAACTTACCTGGGACAGTTGCTACGAGCTTCTCCCAGATTTTCCAATCTTTGAATTTTGAGTGTGGGTAGACCACCTCGTCTTTCTAAATGATTGTATCCACGTCTGCCCTCTTCAATCTTCTCTGCATACCTAATCCCAGACTTTTAAGCAGACATTTTACAGGTGTGGCACTAGCTGAATTTCAAGGGCTGGAGTGAGGTACAATTAGGTTTCTGCACGCTCTTGACTGTTCTCAGACAGAGACCTGTGTGTCTTAGCAGAAGTAGCTACTGGCCACGCTCTTCCCAGAGGCATGCTAGTTTTCACTCCATCTCATGATGGATGAGTCCTACAGCAACAGAGAGTGGCAGGCTGGATGAGGGGCCACGTATGACCTAGAGTTAGATGCTGAACCTCCCCGCTCTTGTCTAACCTTTTGCATTATCACAAGCCATTTTATTTCAGATATTGTTGCTCTTGCACTAAGTTCAGCTGTGTTTGAATACAGGGCAAATTTATGTTTGGCTACAGCACATCTTCCAGAAAATTTTCTCGTCTTCACTAGCAGATATCAAGAAATACTTAATTCGTCAACCAGCAGTTTCCTCCAAAGGTTAGCCACCTCCCTTATTAAAAATATGAACCCTGCTTCTAATTTGAAATTTTCTGGCCTCAGCTTTCAGCCACTGATTCCTGTTATGCCTTCTGCTCCTGTTCAAGTGACCTTTAGTAACCCACTATTTTAGCATCCAATATTTTCTCCCCATGAAAAGTACTTACGCATTACAAATGACCCGATGCTCTAGTTTCATTTTAACAAAAGAACTCAAACTGTTAAATTTAACTCTCTCCTTAAGTAATTGGAGGTCATATAAAAAAATACCTTGTTTTCCCTCATTTCTTCATTCTTCTAATTAGAGCCAAATGTTAGAAATATCCTTAGAAAGACAGAAATAGGCAAGACATCCCTGCTTGGCCTAGTTACACAGCATGACTCAACAGTGGCCACAGAGTTGCAACACATTAAAACGTTAAGAAAAAAAAAAAAAAAAAAAAAAAACCCTACTTATGCAGGCAGTGAGCCAAAGTTACTCCCCGTAAATCTAGTATAGTATTGAACACTTACAAATGATTAACTAGCACAGAAGTTAGAAAGTTAAACTACAAGAGATAAAAAAAGACCCCAACTGGAATAGCAAAACAGTACACAAAATCACAAACTCCAGATTTCACTCTGATATAGCTTACAGTATGAAAAAAATTAGCCACATTTGAAAAACCCTAATATTGCAGTGTTATGTGGCCTTCTTCACTCTGGTACCTAAAGAGCTCATAAATTATTATTGCTAACCTGCGTGATCTAAATTTCAAGAATAATTTTTTGCACTGATTTTATGTCCTTTTTTTGCAACTAGAATTATATAAAAAAAAACCAGCTTGAAAAGTTTTACTGATTATTTGTTAAATTAAATTAAAATACATTTTTCCATCTTAGAAGTAGCCAGCTTCAGGCTTAAGATTGCATCTGAGTTTCACAGTCCACTGAGATGCTAGCTAGCAAATCCACTGGCTGAGAAAAGTAATGCAACAGTGTATTAGCTGCTGCTTTTACCCTCAGTCCTTTCATGGCAACCTGATAGCCAAACCTGATAGCCTTCTGTGATGAGATGACTGCTTGGTGACCAGGGGAGGGCAGCGGATGTTGTTTATCTCAGCTTCAGTAATGCCTTTGACAGCCTCCCATAACATCCTAGTAGACCCGATGGGGTTCGGTCTAGTTAAGTGGACAGTGAGATAGACCGAAAAGGGAACAAGCTGTTGGGCTTCGAGGGTTGCACAAAGTCCAGCTAGAGGCAAGGCACTAGTGGCCTGCCCAGGGGAAGATACTGGGGCCAAAACTATTTAACCTCTTCATCAATGATTTGGCCGATGGGACAAAGGCCACCCTCAGCAAGTCTGCAGATGATACAAAAGTGGGAGCAGTGTCTGACACACCAGAGGGTCGTGCTGCCTTCCAGAGGCACCTGGACAGGCTGGAGAAATGGGCCAACAGGAACCTCATGCAGTTCAACAAAGGGAAATGCCAAGTCCTGCAGCTGGGCAGGAATGACCCCAGGCACCAGTACAGGCTGGGAAGCAGCTCCTCAGAGAAGGACCTTGAGGAACAAGTTGACCATGAGCCAGCAATGTGCCCTTGCAGCAAAGCAGGCCAACAGCCTCTGAGGCTACACTCGGCAGAGCATCGCCAGCAGGCCGAGGGAGGTGATCCTACCTCTCTACTCAGCCCTGCTGAGACACAGCTGGAGGGCTGGGTCCAGTGCTGAGCTCCCCAGAAAAAGACAGACATAGACACAGTGGACCATGTCCACCAAAGGGTCAGGAAGATGATGAAAAGGCTTGGAACATCTGACATACAAGGAGAGGCTAAGAGAACTGGGAGTGTTCAGCCTGGAAAAGGGAAGCTCGGGGGATCCTATCCATGTGTGTAAACAACTGATGGGGGGAAGTAAAAAAGATGGAGCCGGGCTCTTTTCAGTGGTGCCCAGCAACAGGATGACAGGCAATGAGTGCAAATTCAAATATAGGAAACTCAAACACAAGAAAATTTTTTACTGAGAGAGTGATCAAACAAACACTGGACCAGGTTCCCCAGAGAGGCTGTGGAGTCTCCACCCTTGGAGATGCTCAAAATCTGATAGGTCACAGTCCTGAGCAACCTGCCCTGGCTCACCCTGCTGTCAGCAGGAGGGTTGGACTAGCTGATGTCCAAGGGTCCCTGCCAGCCTCAACCATTCCGTGATGTCATGACTGCGCCTATGGAAGTAGTAATTCTTTTCATTAGGGATATTGTTTTGCCACTCTGAGACATCACTTGCCCCTTGCTGCAAACTAATGTGTTTTGAAACTTCCATGCTCTGTAGAATTTTTGTTTTCTTGGCCTTTTTCATAAACATTTCTTTTTCCGTGCCTCATCCACTCTGATAAGAGGAATGAAATCCTTCCAGTCTGAGCGAGCCTAATGCGTTTTGGGGGTGAAAAAGCAGGAAGAGGAAGATAATCCAGGATGAATGGTCAAATACCACTTCTTATGCTAGCAGAAGATACAATAGGCTATATTTAGAGAAGTGAGAAAATGGACTCTTGGACGCTTTGTCAACACCCATGATAAGTGGGACTTATCTATATGCTTGAAGTTAGGCTTGTGATTAAGAACTCCATTGAATAAAGGCCAGAGTATCAAACAAGGAAGCCCCTTGAATTCTGCTCAGCATATGGACAAAGCTTAGAGCAATAAAATCATCCAAACAAGCCAGACTAACTCAAATGCAGCTGTATCACTTGCTGGCTTTTCACTAATCGTTCCTATTAATGATGATATACCCATTAGCCCTTGAAGTTACATCCAATTTACTTATGCAGTTTCCATGCCACAGATACCAATTCACAATCAGCTTGTTCTACATTCATAAAGCTGCTAAGAAATTATTTCCATTTCAAACACAAGCCATTAGAAAAAGACACTAAGGCTCCTGGAGAAGCCCAGCTAGAGCCAAAATGGCAAAATAGCTTTGCTACCAGGAAACTGAGGTCATTCTCAAACACACACATACACGCCTTACAGTGCAAATCATCCTGAGATATCCATTGATGTGCACCATAGCCATATGACAGAACAGGTCATATATGCACACCATGTACAACATGCCAACATGCTACCTGAAAGGAGGTTGTAGAGAGGTGGGTGCTAGCCTCTTCTTCCAAGTGAATAATGAGAGGACCAGAGGAAATGGTCTGAAGTTGCGGCAGGGGAGGTTTAGATTAGATATTAGGAAGAATTACTTTACTGAAAGAGTGGTCAGGCACTGGAACAGCCTGCCCAGGGAGGTGGTTGAATCACCATCCCTAGAGGTATTTAAGAAACGTATAGATTTGGCACTTCAGGGCATGCTCTTGTGGCAAAGATTGTAGGGGTTTTTTTTGTGTGTGCATGGTTGGACTCAATGATCTCAAAGGTCCTTTCCAACCATGAAGAGTCTATGATTCTATGATTCTATATAGTTATATTCATTAAAGGGACATTTTAGCAGAAACAAGGCACCAGGGGTCACAAACATGAATTTAACATAAAATTGGTCCTTAAGGTCAAGAGGACTGAGGGAAGAAGGACAGGGCAGTTTTAGCCAGTTTCAGCCAGTTTTGCTATCACTCACTAATAAATCAGCTTGGCAAGTTGTCCTCATTTTAATTTAGATATTCTGGAGGGAAATTGGGGATAGAAAATTTCAGAATAGGTAGTTGTGTTGCTAGGGAGTCCCACTCTGGCTGCAGTTTGGTTTGGAGAGTTGGTTGTTTTGGGTTTGTTGGGTTGTTTTGGGTGTGCATGTTGCTTTTCTTGTAACTTTGAGAAGTACCTGAGAGCTGTGTGTTTTTATGCTGCACAGAAAATACCACTTCCTACACGGCTGGTGAACAAATACGCCCTAACCACACTCAGAGAGCTCTTTTTTTATTATCACCTTGAACCACATTTGAAGAGTTCTTTTTTATTAGTAGCTTGAATAAAAGAAATACGGGAGGAATCAGTTTCTCCCTTGCCTGTTTTCTCCCCTTCACGTAAAAAAACGTAAGACATCCCCAAGATTAATTTTACCATTTAACACCCAAATTTAAAAGTGTAGCTCAGGCTCCTTATCAAATGCCAGTAAATTTTCTAAAGAAAGGACTGATCAGCCTCCCCCACCTTCCACAGGCACCCAAGGGCCCCAAGGGGCTTCCAGTCCCCTCTAGTAAACGCAAACCCCAGTTCAGAGAGGAAAAAGAGAGATATTCAGTATTTTTGCCTTGATACACAGATTCTATTAAAACGAGCAAACACATCTCAGGGAGAAAAGAGTAACAGGAATGGGGGGGATGCTCTGAACGCTGAAGCCACCTGCTCTAGTCTCTCTAACCTCTTTGACTGCACCTAAGTTTCAAGGTTTTCTTTACTAATGCTGGCTTTAGAAAGCTCTGATTTACCACAGACAAAATGTATTTCAAGTCACTTCAAAAGCCTAACACTGTAATAAAAATAAAAAGCAAAGCAGCAACTTCAGCTGACAGTCCCTGGTTTCTGCGAGGACCTCTGCTATTTGTACCACTCCACCAAGCAAAGCTCACACCAAATGGATGTTCTGGCAGAGGTCCCAGAGACACATGCCACCAAGTCACACCACTCTTACTAATGAGAAAGAGCAAGCTACAGCAGCAGTTCTTCAACTTCTTTTCCTTTCTGCCCTCCTGGGATACATTCCTTATGCCCTCTCCTGCCTTCCCCAGCCAGCTGGAGAACTGCTGAGACCCCAGGAGAAACAAGGAAGGGAGAGATGGGGAACTGCAGCCTGTGTCCTATGAGAAAGAGGCTGCTCTTCCAAGGAAAACCATGGGGAGGGCAGCTAGCAGTGATGACTGGGCAGGGGTGGCAGGAGGTAGGCACCCAGAACTGACCACAGCTAGAGGAGGGTAGGCTGGCAGCCTCCATGACTAAAGACTGATGTTGCACCAGCCACTAGTTACCACGTGCTCTGGCTTCTCCTGCTTGCTGTGTTCTCCTGCTCCTCCTTCATCTTCCCAAAAAACTCCCCCAGCCCTGTACCAGCCACTTCTTCACAGATACTCTCTTTGCTCCGCTTCCTGAAGCACACCACGGCGCAACCCGCCCCGGCCCCACATTCCCCGTCAGACAGAGGTGTGTCCAGGCTTGGCAAGCCACCGTGCCGCATCGCTGGGAAAAGAGAACAGCAAAACATTATATGGTGTGAAAAGCTGCTTGGATGGGAGGGTAGGCAGCTGGTATGTGAGAGGAGGAAGATTCAGAGGGAAAAGTTGCAGAGAAAAGCCAAGCCCAAATGAGACACTGAGCAGTAGGCACAGTAACAGCAGGAGAGAGAAAAAGTAAAGACAAAGATCTTCCTTCAAAAGAGCTGGAAAGGATTATGTAGGATTGTGACCACATCTTTCCTCAACCATTCAGACCCGCCTTCCAGCTAAGCAGAAAAAAGGAGAACTCATTTTTTATTACGCACAAGGAAGCTCTGGGAAGCTTCTTTTGAGACGAGTGGCTATTCCTCATCCAGGGGACAAGAAACAGATTTTCCTTTTGCAGATTGCTTCAAGCACTGAGATAATCCAGGTGCTGGTTTCTTCCTGAAGCCTGGGAAGAGTCCTCAGTGTGTACAAAATATTCATGAGCAGAATAGTTAGCTCATTCCGGAAAGCAATGGGAAGGAAGAGCAAACAGATCCACCAGACTGTGACAGCATCTGTGCATGCTGGAAATGAAGTGGGATGCTTTTGGGAGCAGCCAGAAAGGGGGATGGGTGAGGGCAGAGGCCTTGGCCACACTCAAGGTCCAGAGAAGGTCTAATAGAAGGGACTGAGGGTTTGGAAACCAGGGAGTGGAAGCATGAGCAGCTTGAGGATTCTAAGAGGGAAACTACAAAGAGAGTCATGACTGGGGGGAAATGGAGAGAGCTCTCTAAGGAAGGAACTGAAACTTATATATATATATATCTCCATTACATCATTGTCTTCCCCTGTAGGGAATTCGCATCTCTTCTCAATGCTCCATGCTGGGTACCCGGATGGGGTTGGGGGGACACAGTATCACCAAGAGGGAGGAGACCCTGCTGCTGAGTATGCAGGATCCAGCACAGGTCTCACTACCCAGTAGAAGCCACCACAGCCCTGAAGCCAGATTTATCATTCTGCTAAATCAATGCAATTTACACTACGTACAAGGCAAAGTCAAAGGAGGAGGAAGGCGGTTTCTCAATGCTGTTTTGGGGTGCAACATGAGCCACACTGTATAGCCTTGAAGCTGTCTCTTTCCTTCTGCAGGAAAGAGGACCCTCTTCCCACAGGCCCACTAGTGGGAGGGACTGGCAGATGAACTTGCTGGCATAGTCTCGAGGAGAGGGTGGCAGCCATTCAGAGGATAGGCAGCATGAAAAATCACTGGCCATCTCTGGGTTACGAGATTTTGGATGGTTTATCTTACCTACTTCTGTGGTCAACATTGATGAATGGCAGAAAAACTTGTGATGTGTTCCAAGAGAAAGACGGCTTCAGCAGGAGAAGGGGACGACGAGCTCGAGACAGACCTAGTAGGTGCCAGCAGAGGCACTGTCCGCACAGGGACATCGCGAGGGTGGCGATTTGCTGCCTTTTCCTGACGGGTGTGCGAGTGCAGCAGGGCTGTGGCGATGGCAGCCAGCACCGAGTCCTGTACGAGGCGCTTGGGAGTGGTACAGCTTCAAGGATGCAGCACGCCCTTCCCTTGAAAGGTGTTGTGCAGATTACATCACATTTAAAACACACTTCATCACCAGGGCATACACTCTCCTTCCTTCTTTCCACTTATCTACCAGTAAGTCATTCGAATGAAAAATTACTCTCCAAGACAGCACAGGAATTCACCACACCCAATTTCAACACCTGCTCCCAGCAGCGCAAGCACATTTTATGGAGGGATCTTCTTTTTTTTTTTTTTCCTTGTTATTTTCACACGTTTCAGCTAGCCAGAGACTTCTGACCAACAGAATCTTGATATGTGAGAAAACTCTTACGGCTTAAATAATTAATCTTAAATATTGGAAGTTCAGTACTCAAAGGGAACCTGATGGGAAAATCAAAGACACAACTGATACCAGCATTAGAAGTAAGTTTGCCCTAAAAGGCCAACTCTGCTGCTCCTTGGCAGGGAGAAAATTGCAGGTTAGGAAGAAGATATGTCTTGCAAATACAGAGCTTCACTCAAGTGACCTGCTACAATGAAGTGAGAAAACGAATGTTGCTCTTGTCACCTGTAACTGCTACAGGGTGGACTCAAGCCAGTCTCTACACACAACTACAGGTGCCAACATGTCAAGCAAAAGCATGCATATCAACAGGAATGTCGTTTTCTCAGCATTGAGAGAACTATAATTTAATTTACTATGGTTGACATAAAGCAAACACCAGCTATCGGAAAGGAGATTGCCTGTATCATTAGAATCTACTGAAGAAATTCAGCTGGAGAAAAGGAAAAGCTTTTACCCAGGAAAGTGCAAGTGACAAAAAAGAAGAGCAAGGCAATATTCAAGATGCCAGTAAGATCAGTTATCTGGCCCATCAATCTAAAAGAACAGCGCTAAATCTTGAAATGGGTAATCACGTATCTGGTTCTGAAGGCATTGCTGCAGAACATCAAAGGAATGAAGATATTACATACTGCTTGCTTAGGATTTGCTTGGCTAACAGCCCAGAGACAGTATATGCTATAGTATTGGCCTTCAAATGGGAGAAGTGTGGAATGTATCCCAGGATGTGCATCAGGACAAGGAGTAGGAAGGTATTGCTTTGGGAGGCAGCGAGTCTTAGCTTTTTGAGGGCCACATTAGGGAGGCAAGATAACGGGCTCTAATGAGGGGCCCATTCCTGCTGGAGGAGAAGCTGCCGAGACCCAGGTCTGATGCAAAGGGAAACAGTCAGCTTCCTGCGGAGCTGCGGAAGAGCTGATTTCGGTACCAGTTGTTGTCTGTTTCAGACCTGCCTTCCCCTTACAGACTATTTCCTCTTAGCACACATCAGTAATTCTTACTCATAAAATAAACCTGGGCTGTGACAAATGAAGTATTTGTCCCCGTGCACTGACTGACTCCTGGGAGAGCACTTGTACTCTTGACTGACAACTCATTTAAGCTGGGCTCAGAGTCTTCCACCAAAGACATTATTGACTTTTCTTGGATGGCAAAAACTGGTGTAATCCCAAACAGGATTAGCAGAGCTATATTGTTTTACATCACGTGGGAACCAGCCTCTTTACCTTAAACCGCATTTAACTTCATAGGCTACTTATTTCATCTTTTCCCAGGAGTGATTATCATGATCCTGAAAAGAGAAGGGCTACACTGGGCATTAAAATCCAACAAGACAGGTCTGGCAGCTAAGAAGTACATTCTGAGATAAGAGGACAAGTGAATTTCAGTTCCTAAAACCAAGCTTGAATTCTGCCAATGTGATACCTGCTTGTGTTTCACATTTACTAGCCTGGTGCTTCCTTCCCTCTCCTCTCTTTTTCTTTCTTTTTAATTTAAAATAATACCAAAAAAAAGTAGGCATTAATAATAGATTTCTGCTTGCAGTCCCCGGTGCTGGTGACTGAGGGAGGGATGTCTTCTACTTTTCCTCACCAAGAACAGGATGGGATCTGAAAGCCTAAGGAAAATACTGCCGTGGTTTCCTCTGAATACTGAGCATCACTGGACTTGGGCCCTGAGAAAAGAAGAATGAGGGTGCAGAAAATATGAAAAAGGCAGAAAAGGACTAACTTCTGAGGAAACAGCTGGAAAAGGAAAAGAATAAAATGAGAGAAAGGTCAAGTTTTGGCAAGTTTAATGTGAAAAACAAATTAATAGGAAAATTGTAGGAAAGAAGGAACTTCCTACTTTCACAGAAGCCAGTGAGAATAAAAAGCAGATATGTTTCATTCAAGTAGAGAGGAGAATGGCAACAAGCTATCACATAATTCTGTATTTTAAAAAATTCAATTTTTATTATTTAGTTACCCCTTCCTTCCTTTTTTTTTTTTTTTTTTGTTATTAAAATCACTCTCTTTCGTAGGGCAACATTTGTTAGTTTAATGTAGCAAGAATGTATCTGCAATTTCTGCTTGTGGTTATTTGCTCAGTAAAGTGCAATTAAAGTATATTAAACAAGTTTACAAGATAGCACATAGAATAACAAATTAGAAACCTCTATTTCACTGCTTTCCAAACTTAAAAACAAACTCACTGAACTGAAGGCTTTATGTTTTCAAATTCTAAGTAGAACATTTCTTAGTTCCAGAATTCCTGGAAAACAGTAAGAGTAACTGAGAAAAAAAAAACAAACATAGGAACAGCAAAAGCTCAAGAAATAGCAACTGTAACTTAATTAAAATTTACCTAATTTCATGCTCAGCTGCAGGAAACATCTGCAATTGTGACAGAAATTTTGGTCTCTTATTCAACTATCAGACTGAACTAATTCATCAATATTCTATACTTTAATATGTTTTTAACATAGGTTTTGCTGGAGAGGGAAGATCATCCACTACTTTTTCACAAGCTTTAAACTATGCTGTTCTATAGAAAAAAAAATTTCGTCAGTCTCGAGAAAGAATAAGAATGTAAACCTCTGACTGTGACTCTACCAACAAACAAGCTTAAATAATTTCCCAATTACTGTAACAGATTTCTATGAATGATAAGAAATTATTCTGAACGTTGCCTGCATTCTTTTCGGGCTCAAACATACAATGAGAATTTATCTTATTAGAATCAGCCACATGAAAGAAATATGCTGCTTTTGTCTATTACTTAGACTTTTCCACAGCTTCAACCAAAAAAGCTTAATTTATAGAAGCATCTTCATTTTTCAGCAACAGAAAACATTCTTTGAAATTGCAGCTTTAAAGTATCTCCGTCAATACGTACAGTCAAATAGTAACACGCTTTCCCGCAATGCTGCTACGCTGGGTTTTTTGGTATGCATTGTAGTCAGACGTTCCTTTAATACAATAACAAGCAATATTAAATTCATCAACTTTTACTACGCTGCGTGCAATTCCTCAATGTAAGTCTTTCTATTAAGCAATTCACCAACTGATTACGGTATGTATTTTCTCGAGAAAGAAGCCAGTAACCATGGACCGGATCCAGCAGCCTTGGAGCCAGCAGCGGAGAGGAGGAAAGAGGGCAGGCTGTTCAGGAGCTTGGAAGGGGAAGGGTTTTCTCATTGGTTTTGTTGTTACAAGTTCAGGACAAGGATGAGAAAACGACGACGGTTACGATGGCAGCAGTGGGGCATACCCAAATAACTACAAAGACAAGAGGGATGACTGGATATAGAAAGTGAGGTGTCCCGCATCCTTGACGGGGTATTTGACAGATGCTTTTTTATGCAGGGAGACAACCAGTACAGCTCAATACTGTGGCGGGGACTTGGCACAGATTTGCCAAAATAAAACAAAACAAAAGTCCCCAAGATAAGGGTGATCGTGTAAGCAGAGAATGAGAGCTACGAGCAGTGGAGGGCAAGGGAACATGAGGAAAATAGCATTACAAAAAGAGAAAAGAGAAGAAAAATGGAGGGACCGGATCCTGACCGTGTTCTGGAGACTGCTGCTAACACAGCAAGCAGGATGCTCCACCGACAGGAGAAAGGATGGAAGAGAAAAGAGTCAGATTCATACCGACACCAGGCAGAAGAAGATACACGCAATGGGGGACTGTCCTTAACACAAGCTGAAAACCTGGCACCTGAATGGTGTTTCGAATGGATATAGGATATGGAGTTAGGCTTAAAAACGATCCTGAAAATTTGTGCACTTAAAAGATATGGCAATGGGCAAAGGACCATCAGCGAGTAAAAAATGAGCAAGAAAACAGATTCAACACTGCAGAGTGCAGTAACTGAGAGGAAACACAGGATTATGCCTAATCCAGCAAGGGAAATGGATGCGGTTAGTGAGAAATAAGTAAAATGTTTGTGTACTAATACTTAGGCCGCTGACTGAAAAAGTGGAAATTTAATTGCTGGTGCAAAATGTGAAGCAATACGTTGCAGGAATAACAGAAAATGCAATCAGGACCAGAATATGACTGTGTTTTCTTAAGGTAAAAACAGAAGTAAAAATGATAGACAAGAACTGAACATGAATAATATCAATGGCAATGTCATAAGAAGGAATAGCATCAATAATAGAAAATCTGTTTAGGAGAAAGATGCTCTGCAGTAGACTCTCAGTTCCTTTGCAGAAGATTTCTTCCATTTTCCCCAAAGAAATTTATACCTGCCACTCAAAAGACACAATTCCTAGTAGAAAACAGGATTTTAAATTAGGAGATACAGACAGCAGAACAAATGGATCTAGCAACAGGAGGGGCCCAGTTATTTCTGGATGTGAGATCCTATGTATTCCTTTACCAAACACTGGCTAAACAAGAGGGTCTGTGGGCAACCTTAGGGTTGGTTTTTGGAGTAGCAAAGATATCTGTAATACAACTCTATTAAGAAAATAATCATGAGTTGCGAGATCTTTACTTGCTTTTGTTTAAACTGAACAGAGAGATAAGCAAAATGCCCGTAATAAAAGTTCAGGACTTCAAAGGGGCAAGTTTGACAAACTAAAAGAAACCAGTTTATTAAATAATCACCTGGCCTGAGGAGATATCAAATAGGAAGAACTATCTGAGCTGGTGAAGCATTGCTTTAGAAACACAACTGAAAAAGCATGATCATGAACAAAGGATTGAAAGCAAAATTTCTGCTAGAAACTGGAAACTCATCAGCTAGAAATGGCAAAGAAGACAAACCCATAAAATGACACAGAGGGTCACCCTGATATAAAAGACAAAGACACTGCTAAGTCTATCAGATGTGATTCTGGCCAGATAAAGATCGCTGCAGTGCCCCTGCTCTGTAAAGCAAGAGCTCACCTGGAGCACTGAGCAAAGGCTTTCACTACCCATATTGAAGGAAACTGGTCCCAAACTGGTGCAAAGCAGGGTTATTGGGGTGGTCACGGGAGCAGACAAGCTTCTCCTAGATGAGAAGAGCACCTGAGAAGCCTGGCTCGGTTAGCCTCGGAAGACGTAGGTTGAGAGGGCTACAAGATTTGTTTCTATAAATATATTGCAGAGGAATTAGAAGAGCTACTTACGCAAAATGACAATGTTCACTCAAGAACAAGTGGATATAAACAGGCCACAATGAAATTTAGGCTGAAGTTAGAAGAAGGCTTCTAGCCTGACCGCACTGAGGTTTTGGAACATATTTTTAATGACAGCAGTGAAGACAAAGAACTTAACGGGATTTTGATCAGTTTGCAAATGGCATAGCAGGAGGAGGTTGCCTGGAACAGTAAGAAAACGAATGCTAGGTTCAGGAAATCTTTTCCATTCCTAATTTAAATAAAAATTTGTTCACTGAAACTTGGCAGAAGTTATTCAATGCTGTCTTTTAATGGCTGTCTTTGTTACTTCATGAAATGTACTTAAAAGGATTGTTAAAAGGAAAACCTTTCTGTTGAAAGATAGCATGGTGTTTTTATGATGTACAAACAATAAGTATCCTGGAATCGTAACAAGCACACTGAAAGCCACTAAAATAAGCTGCAGCAAATTCATTAGGAACAGTGATAACTATAAAAATGAGGAATTATTGAAACAGCTTAAACTTCATGCATTCTGGAGTTATGTATTTTGGTAAAATTCCCCAAATCCAATTCCAGATTCCAAGTGAAAATTCTATGCAAATAATTTGATACCTGTTCTTCATGCCCATTGGAATCTTACGTTCAGACATGTACAACTGTACTGCAAAAGAATTTATCTTTTCTTAATACATTCATCTCTGTGCCACCTAATCCCCGGAGCAGGATTAAGACCCTTGATTTATAAGGAAGGGAATAAGAACAAGAGGAAAAAAGATATTTAGAGCTAATATAGGGTTGCAATCTTTCAGGAATTTAAAGAATTATTTTACCAGGCTTCCTAGAAAACATACACACTGATGGTTTTGAAATACTACCTCAAGAAATTCTCTCCAGAGGAAACAGCAATTTCTGTCTTCTCTTGGGACCATGGAAAAATTGAAAAGTGAGCTAGTAGGAGACTTTAATCTTAGAAGTTAAATTCTGGCAAATTTTAAAGTAAAATAGATACCAGACATTAAAACACTCACAGGTTAAGATGGACCGGTGCCGTCAGCTCTGAGGTATCCCTGAAAAACAGCCTTGAAAGCTTTTCATTTAATTGATGATAAGAAAAAAGGTCTGTGGTTAGGACAGTGGACTGGGACTTAATATTTCAGTTCCTGAATGTGCCATAAACTTTGGGGAAACTATTAATTCTGCTGCCCCATTTGTTAGCTGCAAAAGTAGAATAAACACCTTTTTTTCCCTTGCCCTACATATCAAGGTCTCCACACCTGGAGACGGTGACTGCCGAGAACAACGGGGCCGGTTCTCATTTTACATTTCTCCTGTTACTGTGACCAGTGAGTCGATCACGCAGGATGACTTCGGCTCCACCAGCTTATTCCCACTCTGCCGGCTTCTAGCGACTGATTGGGCTGCGCTTTTACATGTAAAATCGCACAACGACCTGGAACCCAACCATGGCAGAAGTTGACATATCAACCGTATTAGGTCTGTATCAACCTGGAAGATCAAAGCTCTGGCTTGGAAATGAATTATATGTAAGTGAAAGGCAATGCGATTATAATCACACTTCAGACGGTCAGTCAGAAACCCTCATATTAATAACCCCTAGGTCTTCGAGTTCAAAGGTCAAACTCAGTCATACTGTTAATATTTAAGTAAAAATAAAAAGTACATTTTAACTTCTTCCTTAATATCTTTTTTCTTCACAGAATATACCCTAAATTTTAGGTCTTCTCTCTGAAAACGCTAGTTTCGTTCAACTTTGGTACCTTCCCAACAACGTAACGAAAGGAAATGGGATAAAACGCAAACACCTCAGCGTGAGCAGAAAACCCTGCTGCATGTCTGAAGAAGTTTTTGTGAAAACAAGGATTACCACATTTGCATAAAATTTGACTTGTTTTAATCCATATTTTGTAATGGGAGGCCTTTCATAATCTTCTTGCTCATTATTATTATTCTTACACACTATAGGGCAACATGGAAACCCATTCTACCCCCAGTAAATTAATCACCCACAAACTTTCATCTTCGTTTAAAAACACCCCAGCAGCTATGAATCAATAAGCGCTACTTAATAAAAGACGTAGGACAAATTCTACCTGTCTGGTATGCAGAGAGCACTGTTTTATTATCTTCCTTCTGACTGCCAAGAAATCCAGCGAAGAGACGAAGCAGCAGAGTAGATGGAGCAGCTCTTTCGATAGATCTGGAAGACTGCCTGCATTGAGCAACTTCCACATTGCAGCACATACAATTTTGCATTACTGCTGAACAACTACGCAAATGGCGCGGATTAATCCTCTGCAGAAAAGAAATCATCAGTCCTGCAAGTTTCAAGCTTTGTTTATATGCGTCCAAATGTATCGATGGACATTTTACAGTAGTATCTTGCTCACAGGACTTCAGAGTCCTTCATTACCAGTTATCTACAAATCACATTCACTCAGCGTCATGGTTTAGTGGCGGTTTTGGCAGCGTTAGGTTGATGGTTGGACTCGATGATCTGAAAGGTCCCATCCAACCTAGGCGATTCTATGATTCTAAGTTGTGGCAGTCAGAAGGCAGCCACTCATAGTAACTTTATACAGGGGAGACAGATGGACAGACAGACATTGCCCTTCCGCGCGTGAAGCTGGTTTGTTGTGCATCGCACACTGACAAAAGAAAATGCTTCAAGTCTTCGTGCGAGGCTTTATGTAAATAACACCAAACTGACACCCTCGGGCAGTGGGGTGCCGTTATTCTTTATCAGAAGCATTTGTCAGACTAAACCAGTCTCACTACGTGACTCTACAGAGCCAATCCTGAAGAAAAAAGGCTCACTTTTGTCTTCTGAGCTGAGGAAGAGCCCTGGTGAAGGAAGAGGAGAGGAAGGTCAAAAAGAAAGTGTCCAAGCCCCATCCTGGAGGAAGAGCACGGCAGGTACCTACTGCTGCAGGCAGGTCCTGTTCTTGCTGCTTTCCCTCAGCCACTGGGCTACTGATCTTAATCGGAAACAGGTTGCTGAGACAGATGGACCTTGGTCTGGCTTCATATGGCCATCCTTAGCTTATTTTTATGTTCGTGTTTTCTCGAAGTCTGTTCACAATACACACACAATATGCCGTTTCAAAGAGTTAACACATGGATTAGAAGAAATCAGTGGTAACTTTGTACAACGCTGCCAACCCTGAGCGGCTTACACACCAGGATGACAAAATAAAAGAAAAATCTGGAAATGGCAGGGACGGGAGAGGAAGTTTATTTAGCAAATTTTTGACAGAGTAGCCAATTTGTTTTTTAAAGTTTGTTTCCATAATTGGTAGGGGCAACATTTTGACATTATCAAGAATTTTTTGCAGGATTCCAAGTACCTTTGCAAAGGGAAAATGAAACGAGAAGCTCTAAAATTGCTACAAATCTGAGCAGCACAGTATTCAGCGTGTTAATACCCTCTCAAATCATAACTGCCTTGCTCTTTTTCTCTCCCAGCGCTCCTCAATATTAGTTCACCTCGCACGCATTGCGAGCACAAACCCAACCTGCTGATGAAATGGATGCAGAGCTCTCCCTCCTATATAAAACCAAGGAAAGAAGGTTTAGGAAGAAAGTCAGGGTGACGCTTTATCTACCGCAGCATGAGATTTGTCTCCCTCTGCTTATGTGGGAGGAACAGCTGTCCCTGAAGAAGATTCCCAAGATATTTCCTTGATCTTGGGAGCGCCACGACATCCCACTCTGGTGTCAATCCTACGAATGACCAATTTCAGACCCATAAGCCTAAACCGTGAGTGTGACTCCAGGGGAGCTGCACCTGCCCTGGCCTGGCAGCAGGATTCTCGATGGCACACCTACAGCTCTTTGCTAAATTTTCTTTCCTAAGCTATATGGCACCAGGGCTGGGGCTGGGACCAAGCACGTATGATACAGGGCAATGCTCTTCCCTTCTGCCAAATCTCTGCTCCTGCCGCGTGAATCTGAGATCCTTTTGGCCTACCCAGGGACTGGGAGAGGAGACAGCTCAGCCTTTGATATTCTCCCTGCCTTTACATAGCAATGAAAAAAATCAATGACCAGAGGAAAAGTATCAGTCCATCAGGATGTTCTGTACCACAACAAGAACAAAGTTCCTGAAAATTTCCTCCCATGCCAGGCAAACTACAGCCCAAGACAGAAGAGCCTGCTAACCAGCAGTATAAAGTATGCTGTTAATTTTTGCTTTCCCTTCCTCTTGCGGGCAAAACAGTCTCAACTCTGGGAATTTTACTTAATTCACTTAATTGCCTATTAACACAAAGTTTTAATTACTGATTCAGATGTTGAGGTGGGGGAAAAAAAAAAAAAGAGAAGACATGAACTTCTCCCCCTTCCTAGCCTCAGTTTCCCTTGTTTTCCCCAGGTGCCAGGCTCGTTCTGCGGGAGGACAGGCAGCTGGGGTTCGGTCTGGCAGCTGCTCCTTCCTGCTGCGCCTCCATCGTTCCTTCTCCTCCCCGCATCTCGCTCTCCCCTGGCCCCTCCGACGGCCAGGAGTGGGTCCCCAGCCGTGTCCCCAGAAATGGTCCCCTTCCAGATGTCTCCTCCTGGCAGCTGCTTGTCCCCCAGCACGTGCGGGCCAGGCGGCGGGGGCTGCTCAGGGACACCCCCCCACCGTGGGGCACCCCACGTTCCCCTCCGCCAAACCCCACAACTTACAGCCCCAAACCCTCATTGCCACCAAAACCCCAGAAGCCAGGGCTGTTGCAATTTCAGAAATCAAACTGTGAAGCCTTTTTTTTTCTTTTTTTTTTTTTTTTAACTAGCAAAACAAGGAAAAGAAACAGCAGGAGGCCAAACCACGCATTGCCCAGACATCTCCTAAAGCTGCAGCGGCAGGGCTGCTCACAGGCTGGGTTTTTGCTAGCTACTCGTTCTATTATTTTTTTTTTTCTGGGCAAAATCAGTTTTAGCCGCAAAATCCAGTTGTCCAGGTGGGTGTCTCTGGTCTGGGGGGAGGAAGGGGGATGTTTCGGGCACGGGGAAAACGCACGGGCAGGGTTTGGGAAGGGGCAGGCGTGTGAATTTTGTGCCAGCAAAACTTTCAGGGTAATGCTCTAGAAGTAATAGCTATAAATATTTATCTTTTATGCTTAAAAAACCTGACTGCACAGAACAGCTAGATGCTGGTGCGTGCACTGGGGGACAGAAGAAGGGGAGGAGAGTCGAGGCCCTGAAGGTTGCCTGCTAAGCTCCTTCTAAGGTAAATTTTCTGTAGCCTGTTAGCAAGAAATCATCCGCTTTAGAGAGAAGCATGCATTGGCGTGTTTTGTTTTCTCAGAGAAGTGTGGAATTTGAAGCCAGGTCCTTTGGCTTATCTGTTGTAAACCATGACTGCTTCTCAGTGCCACACCACTCAGTATTTCCTAGAGAAGGGATTCTGAGAAAAAAGAAAGAGCCCCAGTTCCCTAGAAGCATTAAATTAACACAAGGGATCTGTAAACGAAACAGCAGAGGTTTGAAAGCCTTACCCTTTACTGTTTCCTGCTTTCTTGGAAAAATCTCAGTATTAAAACAGATTGGATTACATTACAGGACTAGTTGCTGCTGAAGAATTTTATTTTGGGTTATAAAACACAATGTTTGCTGTTTTTCGAATTCAATTTGCTTTTACCTTCGTTATGTCACACTGTTACTAGGGTTCCTGTGAGAAAATGCAGGTTGTTACTGCCTGCAAACTATCCCAATTATCATCTGCTCTCACTTTGCAAAGTAATCGTGGGTAGAAACTATGTAGTAAGTATAATCCTGGCC
Source organism: Dromas ardeola (assembly GCA_013398915.1). NCBI lineage: Eukaryota > Metazoa > Chordata > Aves > Charadriiformes > Dromadidae > Dromas > Dromas ardeola. Next base: position 267,394 of record VYZM01010429.1, read on the forward strand.
TAAAGAAGTATGTCATAATTTCGAATCTATTTACAGCTTTTGCTTTGGGCATATAAAAAAATTACATTAAGAACTTTTCTTCCAAAAAACCACCAAACCCTCCAAAGGTTAACACATTTCCAAATTAAAACAAACATTGACCATAACTCGACCAACCAGTTTACATCTCTGAATTATAAAATGTAAACAAGTGATCCTGTAAACTTTCTTTTCAAGGGCTAGTGCCTTTGTAGAGAAGTTTTCAGCTAGAATAACAACACCAGCAGCCTTGCGTGGGCTCAGAATAATTTCACGACGAAGGGCTGACTGTAACTCCAGCCCTACTCCTGCAGTCCTGACACAAGGAAAACTCGCGTTTAATAGAGTGGGAATTTTTGCCAGGTGATAGCCACAGGATCAAGCTTCCTGGGCAGGATAAAAATCTAAAGCAAATTTTTATATTCACGTTTAAATGTTTTAAGTAGGTGAAGTGAAAATTCTTGGCACTCCCAAATTACATCAAAGATTGAGGGAGGGAAAAACCAGAAGATTCTTGGTAGCAATATATTTAGCACCTTTCTTGGAATGTAATTGTTACTGGAAAGTTTGGGGGTGTATCCATGTGCGTTAACCGCTCTTGTACAGTAAAGTCCAGTCTCTGAACTCATAAAAGTATTACACAATATTCTAACCACCTCGAGAGGCCTGATAATGATCATAAAATCATAGCGTTCCACAATAATCCTAAAGATAAAGGGAATAATTAATTTGCAGCTGGAAAAAATATGCTACTGCATATGTAACCTCAATTACAATTTCTCTGCATACTGCAGTGATGCTTCTCACATAGCAAGAAAGAACAGAGTTAAAAATATAAAAGTGGCAGGCCCAGGCAAGAAATTGACTCTGCCAAATTTATAGATGCATGTAAAAATTTAATTTAACAATATTTTTTTTCCAAGTATTCACAAGCGATGTGAAAAATGGGGGGTCAGGGGCAAGTTGCAGTGAAAACAAGCAATGCAGGTCAGGATCAGATTGTTTTTCCTGTCGTCTTTCAGTAATATTTTTCATCTGCTTGGCTTTATCTTCCTACTGCCACCTGTATGCTAAAACAGTGAAGTTTTAATGAAGAACATTTAATGATACTATCATGATTGTAATCAATATTCCTTCTTGAAATGGCATGGCACAGCACTATCAGATTTGAAAAAGAGGGAACTGCGTGAGTGAAAATCTCTAGACCAGTCTGTGAGCTTGTTCTTGAGTGTTTGTAAGCAGTTTTGTTTAAAGGTAAGAGAACAACAGGACAGGCCATCAAAATCCCCTGTACATTGCTCTTGGCAAATATTTCACCACCACCACCACCTTTATATTTAGACAAGACATACATCAATCCAAAACCAGACTGTAGAGCCATTTTTAAGCCAGACATGAAGAAAATATAAATGACATGAACTAACTAATGAAAATGACATGAGAGCCCTGCAGATTTTTTAAATTATTTAATTCTTGTTCCCTTTTACATACTAATGTATTTTCAAATACCACGAGCAGAAAATATAGACATTCAAACATACAGTTATTACAATATTAAACAAACACCTAGAGAGTAAAATATTCTGCATTTCAAACTGAAATATCGAGATTTTTTTCAAAAAGCTAAACACAAAAATTATGGCTCAGACCTGCCTACAATATGCAGGTGACTTAGAATTACTTGAAAAATAAATTTAGATACTATTCACCCAAACAAATTCCTAACTGAGTATTCAGATCAAATAGCAACAAGGACAGTTGCTCATATCATCTTTAGGAGGTACTTTTTAAAACTCAGCCATGGAATTATAGCAGTTTTGACAGCACAAGGAATATAATTATGGTTCGTACAGAAGCCTTTCTGTCTACCAGCTTCACATGTATCTATTAAGTTATAATAAGGTAAAAAGGTACTTGCTGGAGAAAAAAAATTATTTTAATTTTTGTTGTTCCATACAGAATATTCCTGTTCAGCTCTCAACACTTTCAGAATTATTTTCTTTTACCTCATCTCCTGCAGAGTACATTTATCATTGACCATCAGATTTTTCTAAGTGCTGCCACTGTCTGCCTCAGGACAGGAGGGGTGGCTCCTTATTTTAACAATTAAGCCCCAACTACAGTAAAAAAGCACAGAAAACATTAGTGGACTGAAAATTATTCTAGGCTGTCACAAACGATAAATATCCACGTCTGAATGTTTTTAAAGGAAGTTAATGTTAAATCTAGGTACTCTATTTGAGTTACAAACATACCCAATATAGTGCAATTCAAGTAGAAAGGAAACAGTCCGAATTCTTCCCTCTCTTCTACAACGCAGTCCCTACTAACTTCCGGGAAACTTCGGATTTCAGGAAAATCAGACCAATGTTACATGAGAACACAGAATTTTAAGGAAATAAAACATTTAAACTCCTTGTAAGGTTCTACACCCATGTCTTCATTTATATATATATACACACACACACATATATGTGGGTAGGTGTGTATACACATGTATTTTAGACATCTGCATACATCTGACTTCTTCAAAAAACTTAAAATATTGATCACATGTTGTGTGATAACCATGAAGTGCTAAAGTATCCACAGCCAACAACCATAACAAAGCTATTCTCAGAAGAGATTTTTCTTAGGCTCTTGTAATATTTGCAGAAAACAGTTCTGCATGATTAATATTTATAACTAAAAATTATTCCACTAGCAGATTTGTGTGAAAAATACACACACACTTAATATTTTGTATAAGTCTTCAGAATAAATATAATTATTGAATATGGTATAGTATCAGTTATTTTATATAAACATTCAGGTTTTGAGAGTATGACACACTTTTTTTTTTTTAAGAGGCTCTCCTAGCAAATAGGTTTTAAGAAATTACTGAACATATAAAATATATTTATCATGAAAATTATATGCTTGGAGGAATATAATCCTGATTTAAATGTGGATGATATGAAAAAATATTTGCTTTGAGGAAAGGCAGGGACAGAATTAGAAAAGCAAACTCATTCTGTCTGAAATATTTAAACAATTTATCGAACTTCCTACCCTAAATCCTACTCACGATATTCAACAGGAAACCAAGTCAATATAGCTTGATAATAAAACCAGAGGTAGTGCTGTAGCTGGGAGCCTTGGGTGCAAAGGAGTAAGTTGCTTAAATGCAGAACATGGGACAGGTTCTCAGTTGATGGTCCACTGGTTTAGCTGCTTTCAGTGGGACTATGACAATTTAAACCAGCTGAAGGGCTACCCCACCATTTTGTTCTTCAAACAATTCAATATGACCCCTGCTTCAGGGAGAAAAGGAGGGCAAGATTTCTAATAAAATGAATACCACCACCTGATTTTGTGTTTTCTTTATTTTTAAAATAGGTAGAGCTCTAAAAGTCAATAATAATATCACATTGTAGATGTGGGACTGAAGTCTATAAGACACAGTAAATTTAGTTATGGGAAACAGCTCTGAATGGTTTTAATTATATTTTCCTAGAAAGACTTATAGAATGTTATTGATATTTGACCTGGATAGTTCTGTTTTCTATTACAAAGTACATAATATCAATACAGCACCATATACGTCTGCATTCAGCAGTCCTTAACCCTTTGTAGGCATCAAATGAAAGGAGAGGCAGGTGGATACATTTTTTTTTTAATCTGAGAATAGCAGATGCCACCAAACCTCTCACCTGTCATAATGCATTAAACCTCAGTAGAAGTAAAGAAGTAATGAGGTCTGAAACACCGTCACATTCTAGCATGATGAAGAAAGAGAGCAGACTATTCATTTTGTGTAAGGTATTTGTATGTTAACTGCATTAGACATCTTTTATTTTACAGTTGCCTCATTCTTTCTCTCTCTTAAAGCCGGCTCATGCGCCTGGCCTCCCCTGGAAGCCTCTGCTCTCTGTCACTTTCCAATGTGCACATTCCAGCTGATTGAATCCTTTATTAAATTAGATACCCCCATACTGGGGGGGGGGGGGCGGGGGGAAGCTATGCAGTATGAACAAAGGAATCCAGTTTCTCAGAACTATAAATTTCAAATCCATCTGGCCTGGGAGGGGGACAATAAAAATATACAGAAAGTGATTAAGAAGTACTCCACGATACCCACTGCAGCTAGTTACCGCAGGTCCTGTGGGTCCATCCACCCTGTGCATTCATACCACAGCTGAGCAGCTCCAGGAGATGCATAAATGAATATCATTGCCTCCAGCGAACGTAAGGGAAAGCAGACCAGCAGTCACTTGCCCAAGGCCACGCTTTAAATCAGCGCTAGAACTGGGAATAAAATTCCCAAATCATTCTGCTTTCCTGGTTCAGGCGCCAATCAGTAGATTGCAGCACAAAAAAAAACAAACAAGCACGCAGACAAAATTAACAGTTGGGTGTAAAGGGAAAATTCTTTCAAGATCGGAGTATTGTGGCAAGGCTGACGGCAGCCGAACACCACACATTCGGGCTCAATCAGAGTTCTCACCTGAAATGGGAGCGCTGATAAGCCTCAAAGAAAAGCGGGCAATTTTAGGAGGCCTGGGCATTATCAGCACACCGGTTCAGGAAAAAAGCAGGATTTTTACATGCTGCGGCCAACAGTAATCACCCCACTACTTACAGTATATACACTGTATATATACTTGCGTGTGTGTATATATATATATCTCCACAGAGACACAGAAGACAGCTCACCATGCTGATTCAGTAAGGTTAGAAGTGAAAAGGAGCTGCGCAGCACCTGATGTGACGACAGAAGCAAGCAGAGACAGCAGGGTTCAGATCCATGCCCCAGCCAGACATCAGCAGGACACAGAAAATCAGAGCTACAAGTTTGACAGCAAATATAGGTTAGAAATACACCGGAGTGACTGGTGGAATAGGCCAGGGGAGTTGTTTCAACACCCTGGCGCGCTGCTCAGAATGATCTTTAAAATCCATTAAAAAGAGAATATGCAGTGAGAGTGAAAAGGCAGCAAGTGTAAAAGATTAAAGAAAACAGCCTCTTGCCCAGTTAAGGCTGTGCTGGGCTGTGTCCTGCTCCGACACGGCATCGAACTGAAACCAAGGGGGCACCAACACACGCAGCAACTTCTCTCCCCGGTTTTCCTTTTTGTTTCAAATACCAAAAGAAGCTTTCTTCTGCTACACCACTTAAATGCAACCGTTAACCCTAAGAAGGCAGGGAAGCAATTTTTCATGGGAGAAGTTGTTTCCATAACTTAATAATATGGGGATTCTTGAATATTTCTCAAGAAGCTCTAAAACTAACCAGCCCGGTATTATTTGGAGGGATGTCACATCTGGGAGTGGTTTGAAGAAGCCATCTTCTGAAAAGGTAAGCAAAAGGCTCTTAGGGTAGTTTTTCGATGCTTGAGGAGGAAGTCTCTGGAGGGACCATTTACAGTGATTTTAAGGGCAGGGAGTAAATTCAGCAATCTTAAAAGAGGAAGGAAACTGCCCTCGAACTATGACAGGATCACTCTTTGGGAGTGTAAGATGTATGGCACTCGGGTAAATGCACCAGATTGAGCCAAAACGTAAAACAGAACATAGATGAGACCACAGGGTGGGCTGAGAGGCGGCTCGACAACAGCACGTCAGAAGGCGGATTGTGACCTGCGAGACGGGCTGTGAAAAGGCACAGTTAAGCCCGGGTGAGTGAGCCAAGAATGACGAATGCAGGAGAGCTACCAAAGTGCCCTTTAAAGAATAAAAATCCATCTTACTACCGCAAATAAACAGAGATCTGCACGTCAAGGAAGGCACGAGTTGAAGAGGCCGTCTGAGGAGTGACGCTGCTGTCTGAAGCAGAAGCTAGCAGTCTGGTCTCCATGTCTCCAGGCCGTGGTGTCCACATCCCACCCTTGCCTTCCCTACTGACCCAGCACCAGCAGCTCTTTCTCCACAGGAAGAACACTCTTTGCTCTTTTGGCTAAATGCCCGGCTCCTGCCATCATTTTACCAAACCTGCTGCCCTTGGTTTTCACAAAGAAAAAGACCCCTCCATTCTTCACGATGAAGGGAGGGGGCGAAGACTTGAAAATGTTCACCCTCAAGAGTTAGAAATTAAAGCCATGCATTGTCCCCCTTGCCATGCCCTTGGCTGGCGGTGGCAGGCTCCAGCTACGCCCCAAGAGACCCCGGAGAAGAGGCAAGGGGTCTCACAATGGCCTCAGGAGACAGCAGATTTCTGGGATCTCTGTTTGGCATCCAGACAAAGTTTAGTCATGGTCCAGATCGAGACCAGAGTCCCTCGTTTAAATATCTCTTCTGCAGGCACAACTGTCATGTAAACAATCATCTAAAACCCATTTTCTTTGGTAATATTTTTTAGGAGGAGAACAATAAGATGGCATGTGTGACTGTAGCCCATCTCAGCCACCCATGGGAGTGGAGCAGACAGTTACATTAATTTTTTTACATCATTTTTTGCTATTGAGTTAAAAGGGAAAATTCCTTTTCCAAACAATTTTTATGGGCAGTCAGCGTGTCCTGGACAAAGATCCATGTAGAGTAAATTACAGAATAGTTTGGGAAGTTCAAGTGCTGTAAATCACTTGCATCAGAAATTCTGAAAAAATAGCATAAAGCAGCAATGACCCTTGCTGGTAGAGCAAACGGAACCCTTTAAAAGAGCAACTACTCCTGAAAAGCCAATTATTCAGTGCCATTTTTAAAAGTAGTCAAGTTGCAGCAGAACACGACATTTAACACACCAGACGTTACCAGCAGCAAACCTTATCTCAGCGCAGGGGAGCGGAGCAAGACAAAAACATTAGGTTACACGTAATATCATACAGTCAAATCAAAACAGATTGAGTAAAGGAAAACTGAGGTTTGCGCAGCTACTGAAACCATGAGCTCAGTCGAATGACAACGTATACCTTAGACCAGTTTCCTCTTCTCTTCCAAGTGCAATACAAGGTGCTGATCACAATCTGAAACCCTAAAAAAACTGTGCTGCAGTTAACAAAGACGTCTCCCATGGTAAGTGACGAATCCCTGGCACTTCCATGCTTCACTCCTGGTGTTAAACTCCCCTCCAGCACCAAGAGGTGCCTTGCAAGAAAAGTTCAAATCTTTGCAAAGTGCACCCTCTGAAACACCATGCTACAGGGCCCCTGGGCCCTAAGGATCTTCAGTATTATACCAGTCAGCTGTATCTTCTTTTATGAGTTTTAAATATGAACTACTGTAAAAGCTTCAGAGCCTAAGAGTAAAGTGCCTATGCAAGATCAAGGCTTTCAAGATTTTTTTTATGTGCTTCTTAATTAAAAAAATTAAAATAAATCTTTGCTAGCCTTTAAGAAGCCTGGGAGCTTTGTCCCTCTTAACAAGGGCTTTCTCACTAGTCCCAGTGTCTGGTGGGAATATGAGACGTTTATACTCTGAGATGTTACCTAACACTAACTTCGTTTGAAGTTCAGAATTCTCCTGCATGTTGCTTATGGCAGGTCACAGAGTAGGCTTGAAATCTAGCACTGTCACCTTGAGATGTATGCAATAAAAGTCAGCAGGTGATGCTGTGACTTCTGCTCCACAGGCGATGTTCTTTACAGAAATTTCAATAAATTATTATCAAATTAAATGATTTTTCATGTCACTGTCTAAAGGTCCTACTATGTGTTTTTCTTTACAGATTACAATCCCTCTGTTCAACCACAGTAAGAACAAAAAACAAAAAAACCCCACACATATCATGGAAAGACAAAGGAGCGAAAAAAGACAGCCTTGCCTAGTTCACAGAAGTTTGTTGGTTTACAAAAAACTCTGATAAAATAGTATGTTCTACCTGTGGTTCATGTTTCTCATGGTCAGCCAGAAAACAAGAACTACTAAGAAACATGATGAGAAAACAGAATGGACAGGACTTCATACGTACCAAAAGGACTTTTTCCTTAATCTTTCATGATAGTAGAAGAGTTCATTTGTATTCAGAACAAAAACAACCAAAACTTGAAACTTCAACTTGTAACAGAATGAGTTATGACTGGGTTTACCTCCAAACAGGAATGATTCTTTAAAGGTTCCATTTCAAGACTTCGTAATGAAACTAGACCAATTACTAGGCTTTGAACATTAACTAAAACTCTACAAAACAACTGTAGACAAAAGGCAAGCTTCAGCTTTTCCTCTGGCTTTAGTCACGAAGAAAACTACCCTGAAATTAAGTTTTTGTGTATTTTACAGTATAAATGTAACACACACGGTACTTTCAGTACTGGGGCAAAGCTCCGGCTGCTACGTACTGCTTGTTCAAAGCGCAAGACGCTTTTCTGAGAAGACTCAGCTCAGCTGGGCGCTGCCTGGAGCATAACACACCCAACTTGTACAGAGGGAAAAAAGTGAGTGATATAAAACCATTCTAAAGACAAGCCATTTAGCTTTCTTCTGTACAAAATATAATTCAATCATGCAGATTTCCCCATGAGAAAACATCAAGAACAGCAAGAGATTCAGCTGTTTTTCCTCCCAAGGCCAAAGGTTCACCAGCCAGCCTGGGTACACCACAAGGTAAGAGAATCACGGTCTGCCAGAAGCAGCAATTCTCTTGAACAACCTACTTTCAGCTACTTAAACATTCATTTCCCGTTGGAAATAAACTACTTGGGTATGTATATGTATTCTGAATTCAGCTACCAAAACAGGGTGACCCACTCAAAGCTGAGAACAGCTCTCAACACTTTCTCATAACCCGTAGGCAAAAACAAGCGTAGAATTGGTTGTAGTTCTGTCAAATAGCTACATCCTCTTTGGCATCCCTAAAGCACCAACCACATTTGTGTGCAGGCGCCAATACTTATTTTATAAACCTGGAATGGTGGGGGAAGATTATCTAATAGTGCATTTCCCGTATCTTGATCCTAAATCGTACTCTGTTTTGAGTGATTGCCTTCTGCCTGTATGTCTGAGGTAATTCATTTTGGTGTTCCAGACATGGCATATGCACTTCCTTCAGGTATGCGTTGTATTATCACTTTGCATGAAAATAATGATGACTGTGGTGTTAAAAGACAGAACTTTGATCAGCTGCCTCCAGTCAAATAAAAAAATCAAACTGAGTACTAAAACCTATGCCTAAAAAGGCAGTCACTGAAAACCCTGGAATTAAATGCTCACTCTCAGCTTATTCTTTCCTAGACCACTGTCCTGACTGGCTTTCCTACCTGGGACAGGCAACAGAAGGCTAGATGTAGGGAAAACAAGAAAATGACTGCATGTGACAATCACGGAAAAAAGAGAGAGGCTTGAGGGTCAAGGGGTTCAAAAAATGTAAGAACAGGGGGCCAAAGGGGAGCCTCAAACAAGGCATCCCTGACACCATTTCCCAAAGACACGTAAGAAACCATCAGGTGCCACCTGGTACCTGGTGCCTGTCTGGAGACAGGAGTGGAAAAGGTAATGCAAAGAGGAGTGGAAAGAAGTCCTACTCCACTGCTGGGATTCCCCCAGTCAAGCTTCCTTCTCATGGTGCTGTACATGTCCAGCTTGTCAGAGCCCGGCAAAGGTTAATGGTGAGCTCCTTGACGCGGTGGGTATACTGAGCAAAACAGACCCAGCATGACTGCCCTTTTGTCATCTCTCATCCCAGTGGCTTTATTACGGAAATGCTGAACAAAACCTCAAGCATCTCTCCTTTTACAGCCAGGACCTCACGGGTAAGGAAGTTTTCTAAGCACTTTCAAGACTACTATAGAAGTAATATTACTAATAACATAATGGATCCCACAGGTGGAAAAAAACCCAACAAAGCCTATACGCCGCTACAGCTCAAAGGCAAGGCAAAGAACACTGGTAAGTTTGTAATGTAGGCTATGCAAGGAGAGGATAGGACTACGATTAAGTCTTGAGAAAGACCCTTTTTCAAAAACAGGGTGAGGAAATCTATAAAACATAGTATGAGGAGTAAGCTCATCAGCTGTGGTCAGGAATCAGTGGGTGTCTGCAAACAGCTGCAATGATTCAAGGACAAAAGCAGTAATCACAACTGTACATTAGAATTTATAACAGATATATTACAAACTGGGAAAGACAAAAGACCATGACGGCAAGCATGAATGTTACCACTGCAAAAGAAAGACGAACAGCTTTTGTAGAAGGAAGATACTTCAGGGTCATTTTGATGTTGATAATTTTTAACACAAGGAAGAAATTATATCCAAAAATGCAAATGCAACTTCCATTTTCAGTGTCATGCAGAAAATAAGCATGTAGATAACTCACAGCAGTTCGTTATGGTGAGGCAAAGCAGTCAGTTCTTCATACTTTATACATTCTATGTGCCAATGACATTTTTTTTTAGCCTTGTGATACCATTGGACTCAGCTGGTAAGAAAGGACACGAAATAGTAATGTACCCACTCCAAAGATCCTGACAAAGGGAGAACATGCAACCCTAGAGAAAGGTCCAAGTAATAACTTTGCTTTTAGATCTTTAAAGAAGATGCAATACAACAATGTTTGGTTTCTTCACAGAAATGCTATTAAACTCTTCTCTAGAATGTATGACCAACGTGCTTTGCGTCTCAGAATTAAGTCCACTATATGTTATAATGTTAACTGATCTGTGAAAGGGTTATGTATATGGAAATAGTAAACTGAGAAGGAAAAAGCCATCCAGAATGGGGAAAGACTCAATAGTTGTGGCTCGGAGATGACTGGAACCAGATAAGGAGAAAGGAGCCATTTAGAATTGGGCGTACATGGAAGGGGTACAGGATGACAAGTGGCTTTCCGGGGGATTTTATACCCTGCTCCTATATTAGCTTACTCAATAAACCAAAGGATTTAATCTATTTCATAGAGTAGCTCTTCACTAATAATATGACAATATGAATGCTTTTTTTGATGCATAAGATTAAATTAGCAGTCTGAGTAACTAAATGGTGGTAGCTCTATGGGAGGAAAAAGGGCTACAACTTATACATTCAATAGGAACGGCACAGTAAAAAAAAAAAAAAAAACCAAAAAGCCACACTTATGGCATAAAATCAGAGAAAAGGATTTTGTTTGTCAGTGCAAACCCCAGAGGTGTACAAATGTTAGCTGGTGCCAAATCAGAAGACTAATTAACGCCTGGCAGTACAGAATCTCTTACCACCTCCCTCTCCCCACCAGGAACAGGCATGCTTTGGGACTGCGTGCCCGCTCTGATGCTCCAGGGTTAACAGTTATTGCATCCCCAATTCCAGGACTTCTGTTATTCTCCAGCCTCGTGTGAAAGAGTTCATAATTACCCCACAGGCAGTAGAGTGATGAAGTCTGAAGAGCTCCAAACTTGTCTGGATATGTATGTCTCAGACAACGTTGCTGACATGATGACAGTTTCCCAGAAAGATCCTACGAGGTAAGGACAGCACACAGAAAAAACAATGTCTGTCTGTACGTAAAACTGGAGAGGTTTTAACTGGACAGCGTATTATTTAGTACAAGAAGGAATAGTAATGCTGTATCCTGCACAAGTAATTCATAACCCTTCCTTGATTCACACCAGGAGGAATCAGTTCGCATGAAAGCAGTATCAAGACGTGGACATGCTGTATATCTCCTTAACTTAGACCTCTGAAGCTTTATGGACAAAATATTATCCAATTTTTGATAATACTCAACAAAAGAATGCTGAAGATGAAAAACCAAGCTGAAGAAATGTACAATGGTGAACTGCATCTTGGGGGACACTATCAGGAGGGCTACAGGAGGAATTTTAACAAGTGCATGGGCTACTGAGCAGTGGAAGGGAAAGCTGTTAAATTTATGGTTGGACTCGATGATCTTAAAGGTCTTTTCCAACCTAAATGATTCTATGATTCTGTGATTCTAAATCATAAACTCATGGCTGAAAACCACAGTTCCCTTCTTATCTGGCTTCGTAAAACAAATGGGGAGAAATCCTCTAAAGCAGAGCCTGGTACGCCAAGAATTTTGTAAGAGGGTGCACGTACACTCTGCAGTGGACATATAATCACACTAGGAATGCCTCTGATCAGCATTAGCCAGGAAAACACCTTGTCATGCAGCAGGCTAGAGCGTGAAACTCAAGTGAGCAGCAAGGTTTACACTCCAGTTCTTCCTGATATTAATCTGAATGGAAAGGCACCACACTACATAGTCACACAAATGTTTGCAGGTTGAGTTTGACAATAAAAATATATTAGCTCAGCTTTTAACTAGCTGTTCCAATTAAACAAACTTTAGCAAGGCATGTGTTTCCACTAATTGGAATGCGGACACCATGTAAGATGACCACTGCCTTCTGAAGACTGAGGAGCTCCTATCAGGCCTTCGTCTTGTGCAAGGTATCACACCAATGCAGTGCCGTGCCAGCAGCTGGCCAACTTAATTTTATCTAAACAGAAGTATGGTAACACCCTTCTAATTAAAGGGTAGACATTTGGGCTGAGCATGTATTACACATTTCTTTCTTACCTATATTCTATGTATTGATCATACTGGAAGCTGAAAAATCCCTAACATAGGTAACAACCTCAAATAGACAGGAGAAGTGTATGTATTTGTAGTTTGCATAGGAGAAAGAAGATCATATACTCAGCTGAACAATTTAAAGATACAATAGAATTGTAGAATGGTTTGGATTGAAAGGGACCTTAAAGATCATCTTGTTGCAACCCCCCTGCCATGGGCAGGGACACCTCCCGCTAGACCAGGTTGCTCAAAGCCCCATCCAGCCTGGCACTGAACACTCCAGGGATGGAAGCATTGCTATATATGAGAACTAGGATCAATGAATTATATAAACAAATAATGATCAATGAAAACAAGACTCTCTGTAAGTTCTCCTGGATCCAGATGCAAGGAAGAGACACGGGTTTATCATAAAAGCCCTTCCCCCAGAACAGGTCTTAATTATTTTGCTAAAATCCATGTACAATTTCTGGGGAAAGCTAGAGGCGTTTAGAAGGGGATTCACAAAGGCCAGCACGCCAACTTAGAAGCTGCCTCAATTAGCCCAGATGAAACAAGGAGGAGAGGAACTCAAGCCCTACCTTATCTCTTTCTGTAACTTAGATACATTTCTTTCAACTACTAGGAAGGTCTTTATTCTAGTCAAAATTCAAGATTTCATTGAATCATAGAATGGTTTAGGTTGGAAGCGACCTTAAAGATCATCTAGTTCCAACCCCACTGCCATGGGCAGGGACACCTCCCGCTAGACCAGGTTGCTCAAAGCCCCATCCAGCCTGGCCTTGAACACTTCCAGGGATGGGGCCTCCACAACTTCCCTGGGCAACCTGTTCCCAGTGTCTCTCTCTTTGAGCTCTCTCTTGGAGCGAACCCTCCACCGAAGATTTATAAAACACAACTGAGGGGGCACCGCTCATATAAACCACAGATGCCCTTACTTGGGAAGCGTCTAAGACATCAAGTCACAAGGTGGTATCCTACTCGTTACACTGTGGGGTCCTATTAATATTAAACTATTCCACGCAAAGAGCTGCACCTCGCTGCCAGCTGCTGGCAGGGATGCAGACCCATCTGACAGCTGTGTGCCGCCACTGCCCATGGGATTTGGTCCCGCGGGTGAGACCGCTGGAAAAAGGCCTGGCTGTGTGTCCCGATGCCAGCCCTGAGCGAGGTATGGCACCGCCCGGCACTGTCGAGGGGACAGGCAGCCTGGGACCTGCCCAGAGCAGGCTTTGAAGCGCCCAGGGAGCTCCTGCAGCAAAAGCTGTGGTGCCCGGGGACATGGCTGTGGGCACAGCCACCAGCTGGGTGGGAAAAGCTTTAGGGCTTCCCCCTTTTTTGGATGCGAGTGCCTGCAAAAGGAACGCCCCAAGAATCCCGAGTTAATTTATACTGCAAACAGGCGGCTAGCATTTATAGCGATAACCTGACCTTGCTTTTAAAATGAGCATTTTGCAGGTGAACTCCCTTGATCCAGCATGAGGACATGAGCCAAGGGGATGATGAGAGCATTTTGCAACCCTAACTGCAGCAATCGTTGTTCAAGGGTATGAAGATGAAACTAATCTCATGTGGGATGTGGCAGAACTGGATCACAGAGAAATACATGACACTTTAATTAAACAGAAGAGGAGTAAGAATAAAGAACATGTCGCTTTGAAAAGCTGAGCAAACACAGCCATCGCCTACAGTAAATAAAAACATATTTAAATAAATACTTTCTTCACATAAAAATACTAGAAAGTACTGGTTTTCCTTTTCGCTCCAGCTTTCCTTTCTCAACAGTTATTCTGCTGAGGATTCCTATGCCCCTGCTTAAATGTAGCCTCCTGTGGAGGAAGCCCACCTCCCACCAGAGCCAGCCAGAGACCCCCAGGGCTGGCAAGGGGCTCAGTCAAGCCTTTACCCGTGTAAAGTCCTTTCACTCAACCGTAGCACATGTTTTATTAGAAAGATCCAAAGGCTGAAACAGGCCGTTCGTTAAAGAGCTCAACATATTATTAACTGCAAATGAAAGGTAAGACTTTCAAAAGCATCAGCACAGGACTAAAATTGCCTTCTTTAAAGCCAAGGGGAGCTTACCCTTGACCTTGACGGGAGGAGGGTTGGGTGAGCTTGGGTTAACTACGAGTCCTTTTGAAAATCCCAGGCAAGGTGGTGAAACACGAAGATTAAGAAGGCTGCCAGAAGAAGTGGTTCACTAATGGCAATTTATTCCCCTTGACCCCATGCATTAATGCTTATTTCCTGCACACACAAACTGTACCGTATAAATCAAATCAGCCACTTCTCTAAATGTAGATTGGAAGAAACACCAAAGCTTCCCTTCGGTTCACAGCAGAGATGTTTGTCAAAACAGCTGTACAGCTCCTTCCCAATGCATCGATATATGAGGGAACACAAATCTATTCACAGATAAAGCAAGAGCAGGAAGAAAACTTACAAAGAAAATCCGACATTATACTGGAACAATGGTTCAATGGCTAAAAGAAGCAACAAGATTGGTTTTCTGATTACACGGACAATTGACAAATAGATAAAAATTGGCTTTAAAAGCCTTGTATACAAACCCATAAATCTTCTAACAAGATAAACTGCAGCTGCATCACTCTGAGGTAACAACGAGTGATACTTGGCTGCTCTAGTTCTCGTTCATATAAACATATATATGACCGTAAACAAATCTGGAAGGAAAGCTTAGTTGCGTATGGCAACACAGGGAGGGCTTCAAGATATAATAACCATGCATAATTAACTGTACCCTAGAGGAACTTCCTGACCTTTTCCATGCAAGTGACATTTCCCAGTGAGAAGTACGTCACATCACTGCTGATATTCTCAGTCGACAGGCAAAAAAAGTGCAGAGTCTGAACTAGTAACAGCTTTTCAGCTGCAGAAATTATTTTTCTTTGAAGGTCAAGACATGCTCCCATGTCAGTGTGGGGAAGACAGCATAGCACCCATTCCTTCACCAGAGAGAACATCTCAGTCACCAGTGGCGAGACCTTTGTCCTGCTCTGGTCAACAGGACTTCAAGGGAGTCAGACTTTCACTGTGAAACACTGGTTAACATTTTTGCTGACACTGGATGGCTACGCAGCCTCCACAACACATGCAAGCTAAGGTGAACGTGTTTGCCGCTTGGTTGATTTCTTTTAAAAACAGCATTCATAGACTTAATTTATGAAAGACAATAGATTTTCCCCATGCAATGGGAATATAAAAATTAAACAAACATTTTCAGATGGAGCTCCAAGGCAATTCTGGAGGTGCTAAAAGAAGAGCTGGCCAGCTCTGAAGGAAAATATTAATGAAGAAAAATTTCATTAAAAGAAGTCTACAAAGTCTTAAGTAGGCAATTCTCTCAACCACTCTGGAGCATATATTAGTGTGTATCAATGGGCCACAAGTGCCATTAATTAGTATCAACTGAATGCCTATACTGATGACATAATGCAAAAATAACAACTGCATCTTGCTTTATCATGTTTACAAGTAGCTTTATCAAGCTGCAGGATCGGGTCCTTACAAGAAAGTTTCCAGTCTGTTCTAGAAAACTATTATTTTCTGTACAAAGCTTTTTCAATGGTTCCTTTGCCACATCCTGAGACAAGACCAACAGTGGGAAGCTGGCAACAATTAACAAAAGATCTCAAGGATCTGAGAGGACTGCAACTATGCATGTTTTCTGGAAATACAAGGCACAGGCATGATTTTATCATACTGTGATGCAAGTTGAGGAGGAAAATGGACAGAGATTATTTTATCTAATGGAAAACTAGAGGTAGTGAACTCTGTAAGCCATTTAGAATGGACATACCCCAAGATGAGAAACAGTACTATAAACTCTGGGAAACAGAGATGCTTAAATAATGAAAGAAAAGAAATGCATTTATTTGCATGCAGTAGTATCCCTGATATGATGCACATCTACATCTATGTGTATGTACGAACACAGAATTTTGGGAAGACAGGATTTCAAGACTGCAGGTGTTTGTGGACAAAATCACCACATTCACTGGACAGAAAAGGCTACATCTATATTAGCAAGCAGTACAGATCAATCGGAGAGGACCTATAGACTGATACAGACTATACACAGCTGAAAGGTTTCACTTCTAACTGGCTCTAGTCTGGTCCTACGGACTCTGTGAACGCCCAGAGTTCATTTTCCTTTTCAGATGCACCTGAAACAAATCTAATTCAAACACTCCAATAGACTTAAAAAGCACCTTCCTAATCTGAACTAGAAGTCATGCATACATATCCAAAGTATCCCATGTCAGCACCGGTTATATTTGGATTAAAATCCCACATACTGAGTACAGAGAGTGTGATGCCAAACTTACAGAATCACAGAAAAATTTAGGTTGAGAAGGACCTTTGGAGGTCACCTAGTCCAACCTCCTGATCAAAGCAAGGCCAGCTTCAAAGTCTGATCAGGTTCTCAGGGTCTTCTACTCTTGTGTTGACTGTCTCCAAGGATAGAGATTCCACAGTCTCTTTGGGCAACCCTACTCGGGCTGCAGTCTCTGCTGTCCAGTGCTTAACCTATCTTGTGAGTTTTTTCCTTATATCCAATCAGAATTTCCCTTGCTACAACTTGTGGCTGCCACTTCTTTTCCTTTGGCTGCACACCTGTAGGAAGAGTCTGATTGCACCTATTCTGAGTCTACTTGGCCTTCTCTTCTCCGAGAACAAATTCAGTTGTCTCAGCCTTTCCCTGTACTTCATGTTAAACCAACCACTTTAGTGGTGTTCCACGGGACTCTCTAGTTTGTCAATCTCTCCCTTGTACTGGTGGCACAAAGCTAGACACAATATTTTAAATACGGCCTCCTACTACCAAGTACAGGGGAATAACCACTTCTTCAGCGTTCTGGCTTTGCTCTTGCTGATGCAGTCCTGCGTGTGGTTAGTCTTCTTCATCATACTTGCTGTCCATCAAGACATCCAGCCTTTTTTCTGCAGACTTGCAACTGGCCAGTCAGTGCCCATCTTGTGTTATTTTGCATCCCAGGTGCAGGTCTTTACACTTACTTCTGCTGAACGTCATGAGATTCTTGCTGGCCCATTCATCGAGCTTGCTGGGATCCCTCTGAGAGGCAGTCCCACTCTTCTGTGTCAAGTGATCCGCAATCCCTGAAGTCATCCTGCCTTCCTACTTTAGGCACAGTTCAGAAGATCCCAGAACACAAAACTGACAAGTGTGCAAACAAAGTTAATTCACCTACAAACTTCCTGAAGATACCGTCCCTCCCATCACCCAGGTCACTGACAAAGAGGTTAAACAATTGGTCCCACTGTCAGCCCTGAGGAACACAACTCGTAACTAGCCTCCAGTCAGATGGATATTGAACCACCGACCACCACCCTTTGAGGCTGGTGGTCCGGCCTTTTTTTCAACCACTGTGCAGTCCACCCATTCAGTCCATACTTTCCCAGTTAGCCACAAAGACACCATGAGACTGTGCTGAAAGTCTTGCTGAAGTCAATTAAACAAAATCTACTTCTGTCATCTACAGTGGCAGTCATTTTATCACAGAAAGCAAGAATCAAGTTGGTCAAGCTTGATTTATCTGTGGTAAACTCATGCTGGCTGTTCCCAGTCACTTTATTGCACTTTGTGCATTTGGCTTTCCACAGCATACCAAACATGACAGAAAACAGCCTCTCAAAAGCTGTCTCCCCAGCACTCTCAGACACATCCCATCCAGCTCTGTGGATTTGTGTATGTCCACTTTACTCAGGCAGTTCCTAACTCAATTCTCTTCTACTATAAACAGCATCTCCCTCATCCAAATTTCAATACGAGGCACAGAGATCAGGGCCAACTGACAGCAGACTTTGCATATGAAGACCCAGCCTTTGCCATGCCCTTCATCAATCATTGTCTTAGTCTTCCTTCCACTGCCAATGTACCTATAGAAGTCCATCTTGTTGTCCTTCACATCCTTGAATGGGTTCAAACTCAGATGAGCTTTGCCCTTCGTAAGTTTATCCCTAAAAGCCTACAGAATACTTTTATATTGCTTCTGGGTAGCCTGTCCTCACTTCCACCTCCTAGACAATTCCATTTTGAATTTGAACTCAGCTGGAAGTTCCCCTTTCAGCCAAGCTGGCCGCCCACCATGCCTGCTGGTTTTCCCGTATGTAGGAATGGACCATTTTTGTGCTTTGAAGAGGTTTTCCTTGATGATCAGTCAGCTCTCCTGGGTGCTTTTGTCCTTCAGAACTGTCTCCTACAGTGTCCCATCAATCAGTTTCATGAACAAGCTAAAGTCCAGGACCTTTACTCTGCTACTTGCTTTCCTCTCTTCTCTCAGTATCTTAAACTTGAGCACTGCGTGGTAACTGCAGCCAAGACTGACATTAACAAACACATCCCTAAACAATTGTTCCTTGTTTGTGAATAGCAAGGCCAGTAGAGCACCTCCCTTAGTCTACCCCTCCAGGACATTCATCAAGATATTGTCCCTTCTGCATTCCAGAAGTCTCCTGAATCGCTGTACTGTGTAACATTCACAGTAAACACCAGGATTATTAAAGTTTCCCCAAGAACCAGGGCCTGCAATAGAAACACTCTTTTAAGAAGACTTCATTGTGGTCATAGAGTTCAAAGTGCCACCATGACAACAGGTGCAGAGAGGTGTGAATACGCAGAATGCATCCACCCTTTCCCACTTTTTCTCCCTTGAATGGCAGGATGGAGAACACTGCTTGGGCTCCATCCCTTCACATGGGATCACTGAGCCCCGTAGTCATCCTTGATCTGCTGAAGTACTACTAGTGCCCGCATGAGAGAGTAGCAAAGTCTGATGATTGGCCAGGCCTTGGCAACCTCTGTGATGTCCTGGATCCAGTCTCTGGGGAAGCAGCAACCTTTGGAAGTCATCAGGTGCAGTCAGCAGATGGATGTCCCCGTTCCCTACACCAGGGAGTTTTCAATCCCAATTAGCCATTACCTCCTCTTAGTGGGACTGGTTATGAGTAGCTGATCAGGCATAGCTGGTGCAAACACCTCTCTTGCTAGAACTCTTCCTCTCCTGTTTCCAGGGACTATATGTTTAATTAAATCATTATTATTATTAGCCTCACATATTTGTGTTACTGAGGATGACACCAAGTATGGTTATATATTTCCATTAACTTATCTGACAGAAACTGTTTGAGACTGTTCAGAAAATGTTATAGTTCTTAACAGTGATGCCTAAGATGTAGGCTTCTCAAAGGGAAAAACATAGATGTAAGCAGCATAAACACAGCTGCTTATTAACACGGCAAAAAAGCAAATATCCCTTAAACTGTTAAAAAAAAAAAAAAAATCTTATGTTCATATACACATTAAAACCAAAATACATACACAGAACGCTCTGTAGAACCAGGGAAGTTGATTACTTGTCCATGTCACGATGCATGCTGTTATTATTGAGTGTGTGCACAAACCTTTAATGCCAGACTTCACAGATCTCGCTGCGGTCAGGAACAAAGCCAAGGCTGTAAATGTAACACCCGATTTTCAGGGGAGATGGGAATGTGGAAAAGAGTTTGGGAAATTCTCCTACGAGGATGCCTTTGAATCTCTCCAGAGAACCAGAGAACATTTTCTATAGCCTCCAGGCACTGGCATGTGGCACTAGGGCATTCCTTCGTCTCCAGGTCAATCCAGTGCGGCCAAGGCTGCTAAGCCCATCCCTTTCCTTCAGACATACATGGGAGGAAACTCCCCCTTCTGCCACTGGACTATACAAGAGAGAAGAGGGAAAGGGAAGAAAGAAGAAAAAAAAAGAAAAGCACCGTCTTCTGTCCACCATTTTAGAGAGTGAAAAGGAATTAATCATCTGCTCTCCTATCTGACATCCAAATGGAAAGGCAAGAGACCAGACTGTTTCCTCGCTGCACTAGACATGAGAGGAAGCAGGATAGGAAGAGGGCAGGAAGCAGCCAACAAAAGGTAAGAAGAGATGCTAAACTTCCCCGTGTCCTAATGCTGTTGCATTTGAATCTGAATTCTTAAAATCCTACAACCCAGCTGTGGAAAAAGGACTTTGGGAAAGCTGGGGGGCGGAGGGAAGGATGATTTTCTCAGCAAAAGTACATGTTTTGCTTTGTTTTGTATTTGCATGCTTCATCCAAAGTGTTACACAACATGAAGCTTTATATAGCTATATGAGAACACACGCTCCCCACACATCCAGGGAAAAACCCCAACCACGCCAAAATCTGTTCAAATAAAAAAAAAACCTCACCCAAGTCTAACAGGACCCTAATGCAGACTGCTGACTAGGTACCACAACAACAAAATCAGGCATTAGAAAATATTTCTTGCTTAGTTGCGAGAGAACAGCCTTCCCAAGATGGTTCTGTGTAACTCTATGCCCCAAATTCACTAAGATTTGCCAGAGAGCAACGGCTGCTGCAGGATTCCTTTGGCAAACGCTGTATCTCAAACTTTTCTCTTTCTCAATATGCTGCGATTTCGTGTGGAATAGAGAAATCATCTATACTACACAGAGGTGCAGTACTAACACTTTTGGAAGTAAATCATTTTATAGCAATGTATAGTATAGAGAGAAATATAATACTTGGGCAGAAAAATTCCTCAGTGGAGAGAGATTAGAAAAACATTCTGATAAACAAACGCTGTCAAAGCTTGTATTTTTTTATGCAATGCAAAAAATATTGGGTAACTGTTTGCTGTTCCTAGAAAGAATGGAATTCTGTTGCCAACAGCTGTAGTTTTCCATAGGAATTATAGTACTATATTGAAGATTTATGTTTCTGACAAAGGCATAAAGTTATCCAAACTAGGGCAGAAAAAACAGAATAGTCTTTTCCCAATGAAACAGACCCACATTATTTTTGTTAACTCTTACTACGGCAGAAGTTTTGATCTTCAAAACCAGGAACTCACGCTGCAGTTGATGTTTATAATGATTAAGTCTTGCAACGCCACTCTGCAGAGGGTGAACTGTTTTATCACAGGTTCTTACACAAGCAAGAAACACACCCTATCACCTTGAAATCAATTAAAGTCATAAACATTTACCTCCAAAAGCACATGACTTTATATTTACCTCTGGAGATTCTGGGGTTTTACAATGATGCTTTCCCTACCTTAAGAAAAGTCTTCCCCAAAGCTGTGGCCATCCGCCAGACCCATACGAGAGAGGAGAAAGGTGACCCTCGGCAAAAGGCTGTCCTGTGCATGAAGTAAACAAGCAAGGGGAAGGAATTTTGTGTCTCTTTGCTGCAATTATACAGAAGTAAGTAGCCCTACCTGCCTGCACATCACTCTCCTGATTCCCATGGAAAAACTATTCCTTGTGCTCTGCAGGATTAGGGTCTTCCGTGTTTCTTGGAATTACAGCAGATAACAGTATACAGAAATATTATTTTTAAGTCAACTGACGTTAGGCAATAAAACTCAGGATATCACAGGTTTTAAAGTTCATTTATTTGCAAGCAGCCAAACTGCGTACTCTGGGTTGAATCCTGGGCCAATTTACAGTTACACTCTATGCTGCTCCATGAACATTACACCAAGTTACACAACTCGGGAATCAATAAATCCATTGCCTTGGAAGAATATGCCCAAAGGCTCCTGAGGAGTCAGTGGCAGTCAGTTTAGGTCTCAGACTTTGGCTTCCATTTTGTAGTTGCTCGGTCCACCAGATCATATTTACACTACATCACCAAAAATGTTTTTATTTCTGTCCTTCTGAAACTGCTGTTTGTTTGGTTCAGTTGGTTTGTTGTTTTGGTTTGGGGTTTTTTTACTAGGGGAAGAAAATAAATTAAAAGCTTCTTAACAATTACAGTTGTGATTTATTTTTTTTAACTGGGAACTAACAAACTATATTTCTCAGCTGAAGCAAAGATAGAAAGCCTGATCTCTTCGAACAAAATGCACAATAATCCAAAGGCCAACATAGAAAAATCACTGTGCATATGCCACAGTTTTTACACTCAGATAGAGAAAACCCAATAGTTTGCTTTTACTGACTTTAAAAATCCTACGTGTAGTCAGTGAGAAGTAAAAGACTACAGAATAAAACCTTCCCTCAAGGAACAACTTGCCACCAGTCCTTAGTCCTGCAAAAGATCTGCAAAAACTGAGGCTATTTTGCTTGAGTAAACAGAATTTTAATTGAGCATAAACAAGTGAACAGCAGGAATGTGATTTCCATAGGTATGCAGGATTCAAAGGAAAAAAAAGATTTAAAAATCTGGGGCCATAAAACCAATTTCAGTTTTAAAAGTTTTAGGGTCTAGAATAAGGTAGTGTGTATGTGGCAGGCTTTTTTCACTACAAATGGATTCTTTAAAAGAAATTGCCACTGACAAATCATCATTTATAAGGACTGTTTCCAGTAAGGCAGAAGTTAAGTTATCTAGCATGGCACTAAAGAACACATTTAATTTTATGTATGCTTATAGTTTTATTAGAGCAAATGGCTTTTTCCATGCTTAAGGCCAAGCATATGCTCAAGCACTCTGCCGAGACAAAAGCTTACAAGCTTGTTGTTTAGAATGCAAAGCTAGGCTTTTTATCCCAAACCACATTTTCTTGCATGTAATCAGCACTGATGATGCCGCCATAGTTTCCAATTCATCCCAGGGTGCACTCAGCGTTTATTAGGGCACAGATGGTGCTCTTTCTTTGGCTACTAAAGAACGTGCCTAAATATTAAAACAAACTTGGCTATCTGCCTCTTACCGTGTTCTTACACTCTGTATTGACACAGTAAAAATAACAGTAACCTTTGATCTAATCTGGAAGCCTTTTCTAATTTACACACAAAATTTGGCAATAGGATTATCAAGTACAGTCAGCCCACTTGAAACCGGAGAACCTGATAAGCATAAACCCAGCACGTTAGTCACAATCGATCAAGAACGGGAACGAGCAATCCACAAAACAATCAAAAGAACAAATATCAGAAACAATTTTTCTACTGACAAAGTACGTGATCCTGACTGTACTCGATGGCTGTGTGTGCATTTCTGGAACTGTAAGGACTATTTCACAGCTTAACCAGCAATTAGCAAAGGAACAGGCTGATTTCTAAGGCAAATAAAGAGCATTAGCGTGACAGGATTTGTCATAACAGCAAGCAAGGTCTTTTCCAACACACTCAACGCTGCAAGTTTGCATTGTGCTGAGAACTTGCAGCGTTTTCCCCTATGGGCAGCACAGGACGTTTATTTCCCAAATTCTGAAAGTTATTTACCCATTTCCGAGCAAGCATAAAGCAACCTCCACAGAGACCCAGCAGAAAGACAAGCTGCCACAATATTCCATTAAAAATGTCCTAAGGTAAGATAATGTCAGATTTGTCCAGCAGATCTTGACAAAATGTTCTTGAACGTGCAGCTAACTGGGACGCAGGTGCACAGGGCAGTCAACAGGTCTCAGTCACCCATCTTCGCAGGCTTTCAGTCTCAGGCAAAGCACACTGCCACTGGAAAAATCACACGTCACGTGCATCAAAATACATACGACCAAACTCAAATGGGGCGGGGGTTGGGGTGGAGGGCTTGGAGGAAGGTTATCAGACTTGCTTGGAAACTATGAGCCCAAGTGAGGACTATTTCACTATCTCGCTGGTAACATGAGGTTAGCAGCCAGTGCATGCTGCCAAAATCTAGGGCAAGAAACGTGCATTTTAAGCAGTCGTCTTGACTTTAAAACAGCCCAACAACTGCGTGCACGGATTGGCAAAGAAATCACTTCTGAACAAACACCAAGTCCAGAAAACTAGTTTTAGAAGTACATTTAAATGTCAGAAAGCCAGAGATTTGACTAAATAAGATTATCTAACACCCACTAAATCAGTTAGCTCCTAAATTTGTTTTAAAATTAAGCAATGGCTAGTAATTTTGGAAGTAATGATCCTAGACATTTGCACTCCAGTAAACATAATAAAGTATATAAATCTAAATTAGCACATGGTACTAAATTACATTAAAACCATAATAAAAGTAAGTAAATAAAAATTCTGTCAGTATGTACAATCCAGAAACAAACCACTGTAAAATACGCATAAAACAAACAATAATCAGGTATGGATAGTAAAAAGACTGTTCTGTAGCTAGTCAAAACTACTTTTTATAGCCTCTTCCCTTTGAGGTTATGGAGTCTGGGTCCTCCTACATCCTAGCCTCTCCCAAGGCACCCTCTCCTGCCGTCTCCCGATCTCCTGAAACTCAGCCCTACTCACTCCCCAAACTTTGCAATACTTCCTGGGGTTTGGCTGGCTTCCCCTTTTGTTGGCATCCTGCTCCATATCTACATGACGCATAACCTGAAATTACCGGTACATTCAATACTTTCAAAATTCCGGCTTGAGAACCAGCTTCAAAATATCAGTAACAACAATCCTGGCCTTACCTGCAGGATCTTGTACTGTCATTTCCTTACGCTTCATCATCAGCTTCTCTTTAACCCACGGGAACTCCTGCAAGGAATCCAAGAACGCATCAAAAGCCTTGGGTCCTCTGGTGGGGAGAATATCAAGAAGCATCATGGTTTTCCTCTGACTGGTCGTTTGGGACTTTATTTCTTGAACGTGACTGTCCGTGAGAATCCCTTCTTGGTAGAGATATTGAATAACAAGTCCATCCACCAGCACCTCTGTGCAGAGCTCCAGGCGCAGGGAGCGTAAAAGCTGCTTGTCTCTGGCATCCATCTGGCAACCTACACCGTGAGAAAAGGAGTAGGGAAATGCATGAAGGTTAAAATACTTCAACCTTTAACATCCAGAAGTGACGTGTGATACCTGGCAATCTTTAGAAAGAATGCCAAACTCAGAATCACCAACCTTGGAAAACTATTAATGATCCCCACCATCTTCTTTCCGCTCAGATTTCACTGTCTCATGAACTAAAATGCAGCCATATCTGGGAAATATTAGACGGGAAGAGAACCTTTGGCATTGTGAAGACCGGTCCTTTGCTGGAATAAAAACGAAGCCAAATAATCCCGCTCACTAACTGGTCAAGGTCCATGCTAAAGGCAGCTGGAGCATTTGCCCATCCTTAAGAGACTCTAGCCCCAAAAAGTCAGAGAAATGTCATGCCTGACCTCCGTTACCGATGCCTGTGACGCTACTGCTGTTGCAGCACTTTTGCTGCAGCAGTGCAAAAAGCAGCGGCCGGACTGGCAGAGGCAGCACAGACAGGCAGCAGTGGCAGGGACAGAGTCAGCAGGTAGCTTTGGCCTACGTGATGCATTTTAATTTTGCAAGGGGTGGAAACGCACCTCAGGCACCAGGTCGTTCTTCCCCCTGACTCATCCTGGAAGGCTACTCTGGAACTCGACTGATTTGATGATGAGAAACTTTCTTTGAATTTCCATCTCAAATTTATCCACCTTCTATTTATAGGCGATTGTTCTGCCAAAACTGTTCTTTAGCTTAAGTAGCTCTTCTCCCTCCCTGGTATTTACCCCTCTAATGTGTTCACAGGAAGCAATCGGATGCCCTCTGCCAGCTTTCATTTCACTTGACTAATAATCTGACTAGACAAAAGCTGGAAATGATGCATTTTATAGCCACTCTACGGAAGAGAAATCAAGGTCCAGAGAGACCAAGCAACTCATCCAAGATCATACCAGGAGTCCGTGCCAGACCTATGAACCAAATCAAGATGTCTAGTCTAGTCCTTAACGACAAACATATCCCTGGGCCCATTAATGGCACTTGAAAAGGAAAATGACAGAGTCATACAATTAAATACTTTTTCATGACTAAATAATGAAGTAAAAAAACTGCAGCAGGTGTTGAGTGTAATTGCCAAGAGAGTTTCTGATAATTAAACTAGAAGCTGCTGTTCAAACAGCTAGACCTTGCAGAAACTGTACTCGATTTAGCTTGAGGATACAAGGAGAGGCAGAGGTTTTCAAAGCTTTCCTAAGAAACCTGTTAAAGTCTTTATATCATCGCAGGTGCCTACTGACTCCCAAGGCCCCAGCCAGGGCAGGCAACCAACAGAACATATAGGCATGTAAATAGCATCTTGGACAGAATGCAAGAGCATAGGACCACAAGAGAGAGACTGGAAAACCCTGTCTGTGACCCCCTCTGATAAAGCCACTTTCCAAAAATGCTTCCCCCAAGTGCTGAAAGCATTGCTGGATGTTACCTTCCCAGGAGGACTCCACTCCATCTTTCCTGGGCTACTCAGTACGTTTCTTCTATACTGAAGTGAATTTTGAGGTGCCTACCTTCTGCCTAGGGGGGTCATTCAGGAATCAAACAGCTATCCTGGCACATGTCCTTAAAAAATGTGTTCGCTAAGCATAACTCAAACATCAAACTCCATCAGTGAGATGACAGTGCAAGCAAGGAGATGGAAAAAGAGCAGGCAAGAAAGAGAACTGGATTTCCCCATTTGATGTTAGGATGCTCATCTTGGACAGGTGAAGCTGCAGATTCTGGTCTCTAACACACACTACCTTTACACCACCAGGAGCAATCACTGGACTAAAGAAAAACCAGATAAAATTCAGGCAGCAAATCCCCGCCATTTCTCCCATCCAGGATTCCCTGACCATCCCTGAGTCATGAAATGCTCACAGAGTCCAAGACAGGCACCCAGTGGCAGCTCTGAGGGCCTTATCTCAATCCAGGCAGAAAAACCCAGACAGTTCCGGACGAGGAACATCGATTTCTCCAGCCACTGTACAGCACTTCACAAGCTCCCCTTCTTCATGACCAAAGCCGTGAATGCTTTTCAAAAATAAGGCCTCTTCAAACCACCTCAGTTTGCACCTTTGCGCACTGAAAAAATGCCTATCAAGCCATGAATCTGAAGGGGGAATTTCTGCTGAAAAAGGCCTTTGGCTCACTGGCTGCAGAGTGAGCACAACTGAGGTTTTGAAGCCCTTAACACCAAGGCCAGTGGCCCAGTAAACTTCCAGGATGGAGTGTACTGATTTCTAATGTCTTTTTTAAGATTAAGTATTTCTTTGTGTGTGTTTACTGTGAGAAGGAAACGTCTGAGTCAGGAACTAAGCTGCCCAGATATGTGAACGTATCAGGATTTTGGTGCATAACAGTGTAGGAACGGATTTTAGTGCAATGTAGAATTAAATTAAAATAATTTTAATCACAGCCTATATCTGGAGATCCAAAGTTAAGCTCTAAAATAAATTTGCTCTAGTAATGCTGGTGCTAGAGGGAAAATAAAAAGATGAGACCTCCGTTTACCCAAAAGATGACATGGCTCAAACCTTCCCCAAATACTTCTAAAAATGCATCTTTTCCACAATAGAGACAAATTTTAAGAAATCTACCCCCACGTCCTGCTCAATGAGCACAGCCCTTGACTTATCACCACACCAACACGGGCACGTTTGCATTTTTCTGGATCCGACGCAGAATGTGTCCGTGAACGGGAATAAAACTTCTGAAAGCCTCGACGCTAAGAATACCCCTTCTGATCCTAAAAAGAGCATTCACTCAGTTTTTGCCTGGAAACACCTTGGCACCTTCCCAAGCACCAGCTGCGCCGGGCTGCCCGTGGCTCCCGGTACGTTCCCATGTGCTAAGGATACGGTCCACCCCGCCTAACTAATCCATAAGTGATTTTGGCTATTGGCAGCACGCCTACAGGTTAAAAATCCGCCCCCCACCCCCCCAAAAAAAAAGAAAAAAAAAAGAAAAATAATCAAGTTTAGCTTTCAACTCCTCCCCCGTGACCGAGGTCTGGAA
>VYZM01010429.1:296379-308825 GCA_013398915.1 Dromas ardeola
GGGGCGGGGGGTCCCCGCGAAGGAGGCTCCGTGCCGGGAGTGTGGAGGGAGCTGCTGCGCTCTCAGCCGCTGGGTGGTTTTTTTAGAACGTGGAGGAGTTGTATCTAAAATTAATTTAGAAACTACAAAACCCGCAGTTTTCGGGGCATTAGAAACAGCTGATCTCATCGCTCTCTAGGGATACTGGTTCCTATTTGCAAGCGTATGCGAAGCCAAAGCTTCGTCCGGGTGCTGGTATCAAACATACAGCGATGTTGTGTGGAACGCTATATATATTTAGCTTCATTACTTTCATCTGAACAGCCTAAAAATGAAGAAGCTTTCACAGATGAAAACCGCTGAGTAAGATCCAGCCTGTGTCTACCACGTTTCAAGTGCTGCGGATGTTCTCATAGTTTTCTTCATCCATTACTGAATACAAAACCATCTCTTTCACATAATTTTATATGAATATTTGAAACCCAAGTACGGTAGAAGAGGGGAAAACTGTGATTCGTAGAGCTATAAAAACGAGGTGGTGTCATTTCCTATCGCATCTCATCGAAGAACTTTTTTTCCATCTTTACGTAGGAGTCAGGTGCCGCGTGGGCTTGAGCAGTGTCAGCCCTTTTCTTTCATGTCGGGACTGCAATAGCGATGAAAGAAAAGTTAAAAAGAAGATCCTGCAGAGCTGGAACGCGCTACCTTTAAGCTGACGGCAACCACGGCGAGCCGGCTGTGGTCTGCTGGGCTTGCAAATGCCAACCCTCTGGAAAAGCAGGGAAGGTGGTTGCTGCAGCTGCTGCTAGAAATGCTGCCACTGTGTGAATCCCGTTTGTACATTCAGTGTAGACAAATCGTACAGATTTAAGGGTATTTGTGGGATTTAAGGGTATTTGGAAGTTAGTTATGGAAACCTTTTCATGCCATTCCTTGATGTTGTACCCAGGAAATAATTGCCATGGAAAAATATAACTGAAAGTGTTATTGGTAGAGCTCGTGTGCTGCATATGCTCAAGATGGTACTTATCTACAAGGTTTTGCATAGAGATACACACTTAGGCACGCTCAGAAAGCTTAGATCCTTTTCCTTTGATTTTCCTGTGGCTGACAGCGAAGTCAAGAATTTATGCAGACGCAGAATGTAAATCATAGTCTTAAAGGCAAAGTTTGTACGCTGGATTTAAGAAATGCTTAAAAAATTATATACGTTTTTATGTGTCCAGCTTCTGCAGAGATGCTAGTTATTTGGCACTTTTTAAGCAATATTTTTGGTTTAATTGACATAGTGCTTTTATCTCGGATCATTTCCAGACAATACATTTGATACAAGGGGGTTAAATTGCTTTTAAATAGTTGATAAATAATATCTCATTCCAGTACATCTGTTAAACAAGGTAAATGTTTTTTGTCTCAGGCACACATGTTAGTCTTCTAGGAACACAGACATAACAAATTTAAATACTCCTATGGGTTGTTTCAGAGTGATGCATTAACGTATTTACTATGACCTTGACAACACTGGAAACCACACAAGTAAGTCGTCGTCGGTAACTCTAAGACAAGAAGTATGCTGCTGTTGTAGCCAAAGTACAGCAGAGGTGGTTTTAAATTTTCATGTCACGGATAGTTTGTAATACTGGTTGTGAGAAAAATACATTTGTAAACAACACAAACCGGCACCAGGGAGCAGAGAACAGCACAAACCATCTATATGATCATTCCTCAGCACAGCGCTGTACAGCTACTGAAAGTTTCCTTTCTTAGCTTCTTGTATTTCTGATTGCCAGCTTTTTTTCTTTTCTTTTTTTTTTTCAGTCACGATCTAAGGAACTGTGTTGTATCTGGAATTGGAGTGACCAAACTTGGAGAATTAAAATATCACATCATTGTGATCCTGACAGCTGCATTTAATTGCAGATAATGTGCACATTAAAATAGAAAATGAAGACAAGCAGTTACATCATTTGCATTTACTGTATCTTTTTGCCAGATGAGGCAATTAGGATTATTTATTTTATACTGTCCAAGAATATCTTAGAAAGTTAGCAAAACATATGGATAGGCACAAAGCAACTCCGATTCCTGCTCAAGTAAATGGTAGCAGTCGTACAGCCAGCATTTAGCCACGTCTTTGCTTACAGCCTAAACAGAGATGCAAGGAAGGAAAGCAGTGAAAGGAAACAGATAAGCCTGGGAAGGAAGGCGATGACAGCAGAGGTCCAAGTCTAATTAAAGGAAAAATCTGGCGTTTCCGTTTCCTTCCAGGAGTTTATACCTAGCGCTGTGAATTCACTAGCGGATACTGTAAATGCGCTACTGGTATTTCATCTTTAGCAGTTCCCCCCAGGCTCACAGATTGTACTCTGCCGCTACAGAGTGAGGATGCCGCACAGGTAATACTTTTAAGTTCAAGGGGAGAAGCCCTTAAACTTTTCATTTCGGTTCTGTTTGGGTTCAGCCCTGACTAAAGTTCTTCCAGTTCAGTTTGGTCCAAGTTCAACAAAACTTCAGAAGTACAGTTCAGCTATATTCCAGTGTTAGGGGGGGAGGGGGGGGGAAATTTAAAAAAAAAATATATTTATTTGAGCCAGTTTGGGCTCAGCTCAGCTCTGCACTAACTCTGCTCAAAGCCATGTAAATTAAAAAAGTATTTCCTAGACTTTGTGGATCAACGAACCACAGTCAGTCCTGCACATCAGTATCATTAGATTTTTAAACTTAAAACCTTGTTCTTTCTGGTTCTATGGATTGGGGAATCGCAGGTGGTTGTCAGGCCACGCTTTTGAGGACTGCTGAATTTGGGGTAGCAAGTCTGAATCTGTAGGAACCAAACTAAAGCGGCATCTCTTCTGACAATGCTCTTCTCTTTAACGTGGGTTATTCCAGGTCAGAGTACCAGAATTTTAAATATACCATACACTTTTTTTAAAGCTTACTTAAAAGTCCCAAATCTTTTTAGAAACTCTGTATAAATGTAATGAGACTTGGGGGGAAAAAAAAAAAAGCTTTTGAGAGGATCCTTTATGCTAATTAAAGTCAAGCTGTATCCTAGCATGTACGTATTTTCTTTGTTTTCTATGGACTAATTTGTTTCTGCTGATAACAAGAGCCAAAATGTGTTTTTAAAACTGGTGCAAGCAGATGTAATCTATTAGGACTACGCTGTTTTCAATTGTCTGTAGGACAGCATTCCAACTTTAAGGACAAAAGAAGAGAAATATGAGCCTCTAGATTTGTTTATTAAAAACACATCTAATTGGTTAAACCTCTGAAATGAAGATGGAAAAAAACATGTATTATATGGTTGCCTGTCAGTTTTAGAAAGAAGAGCACAGAAAACATTTTTGAATGTGATGTATCTCAAAAACTGCTAAAATATGAGTTGGGGTGGACCAAACTCGGTGGCCTGAAGACCAGATTGAGGGTCTTGCAAGCCATTGCTGTCCCAGGCAAGAATCCCTTCCCTTCCTCCCTCTCCTCTTCCTCCTCACCCTGGTCCCTGTTGTGCTCCCTTTTGCCAGGGTGGCCCTCCCTAACGCACCAGCCACCGAAAACCAGGCTGATGCCAAGGAAGGGAAGGTTTTTGGTATGGGAAGAGTGTCCAACTTGTAGACGGAGCTTAGGCGTGCGGTGCTGGGTGCCGGCAGGGTCTGAGGGCACTGGGCTGTGGGTTGGGAGGGGATGTCACTCTTCAGGTGGCATTTGCTACTTCAAAAGTGATTCTGTATCGCTCCTGAGAAAAGATGATGGGCAGGACTGAAGGGCATCAGCCCCTGGGCTGCAGCTTACATTATTCTGATACTTCGTAAGGTCCCACCCATTTAAATAATAAAGGCTTTACATTAAACACAGTTCAAAGAGAGCAATGGCTACAAAACGAAGGTGACACGTCATGAACTTCCTTAAAAGTAGTATTTTATTAAAAGGCATGTCCAGCATGTAGGTAAAGTTTCAAAACATCTTAAACCAAGGGGTTTGAAGTGACCGTGTAGCGTCTATACATTTACATTTGTTTCAATACTGAAAATGCTTATTAGCAGTACTGCAATGATTTAATTCTTAATGCTGTTTATTTTGATGCAAATAATCTCTAGGCAAAAGTTGAATGCAGAATAGTTATACGAAAAGAAGCAGGCATCCAATGCGAGACTTTTGTATTCATCCCAGAAAAAAATAAAATAAATCTCTGCAATGAATTGTAATAAAACCCCCGCAATTAATATTTGCAAAATGTGACTTAGCATTTCTCAGAATTTTTAGTCCATTTTCTTTAAATATATGAATAATGTAGTTCTCTGTTTGTTTTTGAAGTTTAGTTTAAAGATGCTTTGAGGAGACAGATGAAATACTGCAAGCCTCTAAATATTTATTCCAGACTTATGAAACTAGTTTTTAAATGGAAAACAACCATTTTAATAACGTGAGAACAAACAACGAAAATTCACAAATGAGCCTGAAAATCAAACATTGACAAATAAGTAAAAGGAATTTAAGATTCAAGTCTGAAACCTTTTTACAAAACCAACTTCTTTTATTTGCAAATTACAGCATATGAAATAGTGGTCTAGCATTTTAGATAAAAGACTGGAAGGTTGGTTTTATTTAGGAGGAGAATAACTACTGCTTTTTGTAATCTTCTGTTTCTTTCCCAGCCTTTGAACTGGACAAACTCATAAACAGTACTTACATTTTTAAAGGTTCTTACTTTCAGATTAAACTTTTCAGGAGCTAGTAGGGATTCATGGAAAGAGTTTACAGGTAGCCTAGCAAGAGATTTGCCACTGCTTATACTTTTTCCATAACATCCTGTTTTCAAACAAAAAATACCCTTTGATTAAAAATTTGCTTACTCAATTTTGTTCCCTTTCAAAAAGAAATCTGTCTGCACGCATGGTTACAGTGGGTGAGTTAAGCAGCCTGCAGTAGGCACTGCATCCTCCATCAGGGGAGTTAAAAGAAACATGAATTTCCAGAAAAGAGTTCTCTTCTCGCAGGCAGTTTCCCTCGCAGACGACACACCCCTGAAGCGCTTCAGCTCACCAAGGAGCTGCGGTGTCACTTCCACTGCAATCGAGTGAGACAAGAATCTCACTTTCCTAACTTATTTTCTTCCCTCTTCCGAGCAGTGCAGCCATTCAAAGATATTACCATCACTGGTAATAGTGATAGTAAGGTAAGTAGATACCTTAAGTAAGTAGATAGTAAGGTAAGTAGATAAAAGATAGAAAGTAAGATAGATAGGTAAGTTCCTATCAACGTTAATTGAAATGTAAGAAACTTTTCACCCCACGCTGATAAATTACAAAACGTTAAGCCTACTTTGCAGACAGGGAAATTGCAGCTAATGTAGGCTCAGTCTTGTTTAATATTGCTCTTCCTAAAAGAAAGCGAACCAGCTAAAAATCCCATAAACAATAACAGTTGCTCCACAACTTATTTCCACCCTCCAGACTATGTCAAGGAGCACCGAGCTAGGTAAGAAAAAAAGCAAATGTATGATGTGTGTAATAGAGGTGTCCAGAGCAACCCCTCAAATTTGGGGATTCCCCCTGGGACAAACTGAGCGTGGGTTCAGAGATTCAGCTATTTCAGGGCTGCAACCTAAAGAGATACGATGAAATCGTAACAAAGCATTTTGAAAAGTGATTTTACAGCCTTCAGATATCAGGCTTGCAACTGTTTCTTAGATAATACTTGTTATCAAGCCTGATCCAAATAACCTCAATAAAGTCAAAAAAAGAATTTGCGCTGGGCTTTGAATCTTTTCCCACGTTTACCTTAACCTCTGCATTTACTATTTTTTAACCAACAGTGCACAAATTGCAATCCTCAGCTATGAAACATCAATTATGGAACAATTTGACTGTAAACAAAAGGGTTTACTTATATAAACCCTGCCTGACAGTGAAAGAAAACTTAAGGCAGGCACACTGAATTTGTTTTTTTTTTTAATGTATTTTGTTCTTTGCAGCACTCGGCACTGAACTTTTCCTAGGTATTATCTGTCTGAACTTTTTCCTAATAAATGTCATCTTGTTTCTTATGCTAATGTAAATAGCTTTTGTTCCTGCATTTTTTTTACTCCTAATATCATATAAAGTAATTATTCTGGTATTTCAGTTCCTGGAGAGTTAATGGTTCCAACTCTGGATGAAAAAAAAAACAAACAAACCAAACCAAAACACAGGTGCAATCCTTTTTTTAAAATAGGATTTAAGTAGAATAAAATCCACAATTTATCAGGGAGATTAAGCACCATAATTACAGTGATATGTTTTTACATTTCCCTAGACTTTCTCAGAAGCACTGGCTACTTCAAAGCCCTGTAGATAACCCAAACACAGTTAATCCCTTCTCCCCCTTGGCAGCCCTGGGACCAGGACAGACTGATTTTGATAAAAGCTTAATTTTTTCCCTGAAGTTCAGTTATCTAGCCAGACTGTGTTTATATGTGGTTTCAAACCGCGTTGATCCCAGTTACTCCTCCGGAGCTTTCAGCACAGCACTAGTCCCGATGGTTAGTTATTTGATACACCATATGAGAAGTGCCACCTCTCACAGGAGCTGCTGGCTTTTCCACGTTCTTTCCCTTTGGTCCCTTCTCAGCCACCCAATAATGACCAGCGATGTCCGGCACCAATGCCCTTCACAGCCCCAGGTGTCAACGACTCTGCCTCCCAGTTTCGTGGACCGATCTTCAGCCCCTTGTAGAAATTACCCCATTTCGGCAACACTGGCGAAGCGCCATGTTGTTGTAAAGCGAGCTCAGACCTTGGTGATCTGAAGTTAACGTGTCAGTGGAATGTTGTTTCCAGGCCCTTTCAGTCACGCTAAGGGCTTAGCAAAATACGGAGACCTGCTGAAGGCAACACTAATGAAGAAGTGGTTTTTAGGAGCTAGGCTGAGATACCAGAGTAGCTTGTCATCCCCATTTCCTTTGTGTATACAGCACTAACCAGCTCAGACCTTTCAAGTAATTTCTGGTTATTCTATTTGGAAATTTTATGGCTTATGTACTAAATGTTTCCCTTACTTCTATAGTTTTTTAAAAATAAAATTTCTCCTTTCAACAGAAAAGCTTCTTGTAATTATTGAGAATCAGTAATACAGCCGTTAGAATCCCTCAAGCCATTACTTCCTCTAGCAGTCAATATGATACTTAGATTTATTTTAATGACAGCAAAGTCAGCAGAAGTTTTATTTTACTTTATTTTAAATAACTGTTAGACATGACACCCACGTCTAAAGGCATCTCTTCCCATTTCCATCATCTGTTTTGGCTTTAAAAGAACAAAGCCCAAAGAACAAAGACCTGACACCTCTCAATTTACTTTCTGCTAGATCCTAAGCTTATAGACAAAGGAAAAATCCATAGGAATTTTATCAGAAATACAGGGAAAAGCTCTCGAATAGCACATATAAGTAAATAAAGCTTTTCTATGATCTTTAACAAGGTAATTTACCCACAGAAACACTTTGCTAAGGCACGAGAGGTGGCTAAGATACAGGAATTCATCCAACTATAGAACCCTGTCCTTCTTATCATATGTAGATTCTGCTTTCTTAAGGTAATGAGACTTAGTAAGAGTCTCAGACTCTAAAGCTCCACAGTTTTTGGTAAGGAGTAAATTCTGGATTGTTTTAAGATGTAAAAACTCCTCTCCCCCCATATTCTCGTGAACAATTTTTCCTTCTTGCTAATAATTGTATATTGTTTATCTAGAATGTGGTTACATAAAACATAATTAGGACAATACTGAAGAGATCAGATTAAAATAAAATTAATTACAATGCAATGGGCGCAGCTGCTCGGTTACATTCCCACTCTACCCCCCCAGCTTGTACTTGGACCATTTTCTGCCTCTGGTGATAGCACCAACAGCAGGGAAATACCCATACAACTAAAACGGAGCCACAGTTCACACTTCTGCTAGGTTTAGTGCTAAACCAAATACAGTAACCAATTCCATTTCCATCATTCATCTGCAATTATTTTTTTTATTATTTTATTCAAGCATCACTTTTAGGATTGTGGGATTCTCGGCTTCCTTTAATTAAAATGAAGAGGTTTTCAGCAACTAACATTATAAACTGGAAAATCTGAAACCTCAAGCCTCAAAAATGAAAAACCAAACCAAAACATGGGATGAAACAAAAGGCTTAGGATTAAAATCCTTATCATGATTTTCGGTTGACTCATGGGCATTGAACCTGTGAAACTGGCTTCACTGAACATTCTACTAGCAATTCAAGATGACATATATCAGTTAGAAGTCATTTTTGGAATCTGAAGAGCCAGCAATTTAAAAGCTAGTGCTGTGAACAAGCCACAGCAACTTCCATAAAATAAAAAAAAAAAAGCACTGGCAGTTTGAAAAAAATGTTTGGACAACATGATCGTGCCTGAAAATTCATGGGGTCTACATGAAAGATTTTTGTACCACTGTTATCTAATAAAGTGCTATCCTTGGATTTTTTGTACCAGAACAAGTTATTCCTCTGTGCTGTGTTAGAATGAAGCCGAGCTTGCAGCAAGCTATAGTGTGGTTTAGTTTTACTTGTGCAATGCATCAGCCATAGGGCTGGCATCCTAATGAGGACAAGAACTATGCTTTCATACAAAGAGGACTAGTTCCCCCTCCAGTCTGTTCAAAATATTGTTCACTGCTACGAGCACACCATAGCTACAGACCCTACTTATTCCTCGCACTAACCAGTACAAGTGATAGGAAGCGTAAGTCGGTATGCTCAACGTTCGGTGACTTGATTCCACATCACAGTAACTACTCTTGATTATTTACAAGAATCATCACCTTTCAGTTTACTAGC
The DNA here is from genome assembly GCA_013398915.1 of Dromas ardeola. Classification (NCBI taxonomy): domain Eukaryota; kingdom Metazoa; phylum Chordata; class Aves; order Charadriiformes; family Dromadidae; genus Dromas; species Dromas ardeola. The sequence continues at coordinate 305,191 of VYZM01010429.1, forward strand.
TCTCCCTGTCTTCAGCCTGCCGTCTGCCCTTGTGCTTTGGCGAACTGCTAACAAAAAGCCCAGCAACCTGCCCTGCATCTGCCCCATGTTGTTCCCCAGAGCTTGGCTCTGCTGTGGGGTACACCCGGCCTGTGTCTGCTTACAGCAGGCTGACAGCAACGAGCCATAAATCATTTCTTATATGTACAACATGACTGTCTCAGTGCACCCCAAAGCTCTTATCTTCTCAGTCTGCTTGTTCCGGCATTGGTGTTCAGGATTTTATATCCCCAGGCCAGGGGCTAGCCTGAAGGGAACTTATTTCAAAGGACCCGAGTATGACGTGTTCACCACTGAGACCCCAAGCATATCACAGCTAAGTATTGCCTTGGCTAAAAACACCCAGCAGTAGAAGGTTAACGTAGCAGTGGTTAGCGCGTTTCCTTACAGAAGTTATTCCATATAGCAGCTATCTCAGCTCAAGGTAGAGCTAGACAAGAACTGTAAGAAAACAGATTCATCTGAATGAAAAGGGTTCCCAGGAATACGGCTCTTTCATGGGCACTGCTCACAGGAAATGCTCCTCAGCTTCAGGGTGGCAGTCCCTAGCAAGACAGATGACAAGCAGAGAAGAACCACGTGATTACGACACACACCTGGAATACAAGAGCTCTTCTGGGCTGCGTTACGTGAAAAAGTTCCAACAATCTACATTTTGGCAGGGCATGGGGAAAAAATTTACATAACAAAAGCTTTTGGTTTGTTTTTTTTGGAGAAAACTCACCCCATTTCTATACTAGAGCTTCCATTACAAACGGGGAGAGAGAATTGAAGTTGTGGAGGAGAAGGGAGAAAAGCCAGGTAGCTTTTATTATATCAAACACTTGCCATACCAAGGGACCATCCCCTCTGCCTTGGGTTCTTGATGTCTTCCTTGTCTCAACGGACCCGCTACTCATTTCTGCCAGCATGTTAATGACAAAACTGTGTGCATAACACTGGGAGTTTACATGCAACAAAATAAACTGGTCAGTGCCCCAGAGTTTATGAGAAAGGACGGAGCATCTTGACTGTACCATGGAGAGGTTAAATCACAAGGAAAACAAGATTATTATATGCTGTTTCTATTTCAGCCTGGGCAGGGCTAGATTACAGCAAGTCTTGACAACCCTCCTTGTTCAAACACAGGTCTATTTGCTTTAATTAAAAAGTAAGCTAGGGAAAGAGTTAAAACTATGAAATTGTTGACTGAGGATGAATCTAGGTCCTTGTTTCTCTCCTTACTGCTCTCCTATTACTCTCATCCTGGATAATCCTTCTATTAAATACTTTACATTTAGAGTGAGGAGAGGGTACTGAGGGTCTTAGCCCTTTCTTCCCATTTGGAAGACTGCTGTACGAGAAAAAGTGATGTCCTATGCTAATACCTAACTACAGGAATTCAGCAGGCAGCCTCCACGCCACTAATCTGAACGTAATCCAGCTATACCTTGGAGCAGCACCACAAAGGCAAAGAAGGGGTATTCATCCTCACCGATAGGTGTGCATTTATTTGAGTAATAGCTGGGAAATTATATAGATTCATAAGATTGCTGTTTCCTGAATAGCAGCAAGCCCATACATACAAAGATTGGGAGATTGTTGTGCAATTTTATTTACTTTATTGAGTAATAGTCTGATAGCTACAATGGTGAATTAGAAGAAAAGAAAAAAAAAAGAAAGAAGAAAAAAACAGGAAAAAAAAAGAAAAAAACAAAACCAACCCCCTCCAAAAACAACCCCAAATCCGTACTTCCCCACATTTTGGGAAACGAGCTGAAGAAAACATTCTACACTGTAGAAGACAGCTGTAACTGCTGATATCCATGTTTTGGATTGGAACTCAGCAACTGCAAGTCTGCAGCGTACAGTCCTAAAGCCTCAACAAAAAGAGGCTTAATAGTAATAACACGGATATATCACCACTGGGAAGATGTTAACATGTTAACAGAGATTCTGGGATACCAATCTGGTATAATCAGCAACATACTGGGTTCCTATGAAAGATGTGGCATTTCTCCTTAAGGTCAGCTTTTAGAGAACTTTGAAAAACAATGTTTTAAACTGATTACTTACAGTACTCCTTTGCTTGCAGAAAAGCACAAGAATTATAGTTCAATAAAAACTGAATAGATGATCACTTTTTTGACTGGATTTGATTAGTTGCATAACTTTGGCAAGATTATCACAGTGTGATCCAGTTAAGCTTTCAGGATTATACGAACACCAGCACCAAATTAATCTTGGAATCAGACAACTGAGATACTTATGCGCTCTCATACATCTGACCACTTCTGTAGTCTCTCCCAGTCTCACTGCTTCAGTTAGCATTTGATAGTGCAGTATTTTATGCCATTGACAAAGCAACACAATCTGGACAGATTCCTGGCTTCTCTCTCCTCGCAAGAATAGCATGCCACCTTGTTGAACTCCTGAGGATGCAAGCTGGGATTATCCTACATAAAGTCTCCCTTTGTGGCATCTGAAATAAAAACCTTTCCCCAAGAACTGCCACTGTTTTGATAGTGAATTCCATGCCGAGTTGTACAACTGGTTACTCAGTTCTTTGGCTGATTTTAAGAATTGCATTTAAAAGTTACTCTACATTAGAGGCATTTAGAAGAGATATTTATACCTGGTATTGGTACTCTTTCAAGTACTCTTTTAGTCTTGTTGGTAATGGCAGCTCCCAGATCTGATTTGTACATTTGTTTATAGTTATTCTGCAGCGGTGTTGCAGAGATGGAGCAGACGTATAGAGAGGTTTGTTCAAGTAAAGATGAACAGTTCCATTTGAAGGCGTTTCAGTTCTGTCCTTGCACATAAGAACATAGTACTCAATCAAATGCACAACACTGTTGAACTGTTTAAGTCTAGATCTGACACAAGTGATAGAGTCCAGTCTAAACTTGCCATCTTGATATTCTATACGTAAATTGGTCGGTCCTGCTGATGTTTTTACCGAAATAGTCAGTAGATACTCTGAATGTGAACTATCCCTAACCAAGAAGGTCCCTTCGGGGGCATCCTGTAATCTCTCCTTGGCTTCAGCAACAGTCATGTTGCCCCAGTACCACCCTGTTAAAAGAGGAGACAAAGAAGGGTTTTGTTTATTCCTGTTTGCTTAAGAAGCTGCTCTTTGGCTGATATGCTTGTACTAACCCATTTCCTTTGTTGTTTGAAAGCTACAGTCCTGCAGGCATAGTAAGTTTTTATTTGCTATTCAAAATCATTTGCTTTACAATGCGTCTCGTTTTGACAGACCCTTTCAGGTCACCGTTTATTTTCATATCTACGCATACACACGCACAAACTTTCCTGCAGCGTCCTGCGAGTCTAACGCCGAAGCCCGCCGACCCCGCGGACCGCCCGTAAGGGCGCGTCCCCGCGCTGCGCACACGCCGGGGCGAGCGCTGCGCCCGCACGGTACGCGCCGGCAGCCCGCAAAATGACCGCTTTTGGTAACTCTAGGTAGGCTGTTGTTGAAATGAGCTTCGGTTAACAATCGGAAACAGAGAGGGGTAAGAAAACAACTTCGGCGGTGCCGCTGCGGTCCTAGCGGAGAGGCGATGAAGACAAAAACCCTTCTCTCCGCCCGCGGATAAGCCCCGCATCCT
>VYZM01010429.1:312796-347994 GCA_013398915.1 Dromas ardeola
AGGACCGTAGAGGACAGTTCCCGAAGGCTTTTGTAATAGATATTATCTAGAATTTTCAAACATAAAGTGAAGAACATTTAGAGTTAATAGTTCTCTTAAAAAATAAGTGCTGTATTTAGTAATTAAGCAGATTCATCTGAAGGGAAAAGAAAAAAAATAATTACTTTGTTAAGTGAATTGGTCAGCATGTTTTCATCTGTTTGTAATGCCTGGGTGCTTTTGAATTTAATTTATTCAGTTTATAAAAAAAGGTGGTTTTAATCACTGACAGTACGGCAGATTTAAAATGAGGTTTGAGAAACAAACATGGGCTTTCTTACTTAAGCATTCTCAGAAATGGTTTAAAACAATTTAGGTCTTGAAGGTCATTCTTGTTCCTGTTTTCATCTGTGCAGTTCGGATAGCCTCAGATTCAGCCTCCAGTGACTCTTGTGGAATCCCCACAAACTTTTCACTGGATAGATGTGAAGACGGGAGAGAATAAGTCTGTGTCCTTTGAAATTTAGTTGACAGTTCTGCTACCCATGATGTGAGAGCTTGCGTAAAATCTGATTTACTTTTTCAGAATTGCACTGGCTTCACTATGCTCAGAAGAGAAAAAAAAAAAAAAAGGAATACAGAGCTATTTTTGTTACTAAAATAATTCCCTATATGCATACGCAGACAGAGCTTTTGCTCAAAAATATGTTATTTTGATAATAGTGTTTAGATTAGGGCTATCCCTTCAAAGTTCACTAATTCATCTTGGAGAAATGGAATGCATCTTGTCTAGATACAGAGCTGCTCTTTTACAGCTTTGCTGTAGTTCCTCTTCTCCTGTGTTATTTATTAATGGCATTTTTATGTGGATAGTATCTCAAGACTTCCTGTGCTTCTGCTGTTTATTCGTCACTTGAAGTCATAATAATTTGTTTCTAAAACCACAGCTGGCTGCTATAAAGGCAGAGAGAGGAAGACCATGATTTATGTGGTGAATGAGAAACAAGAACAGAAGAATGTAATAAATATTTGTTACTTAAAACTTCAGGTATTGTTATGAAAAAGGCAGAATAAAAATTAAATAGGCAGTATATCAGCAGGATCTTTCCTAAACAGAGTTCTGTCAATTTATTTTCATGAGAAGTTAATGTCTTTTAAAAATAGTACTAAAGATCTGATAAATTTACAAGAGTAATGAAATTCAAACTTAAAAACTGCAAATCAATTTGCAGTTTTTAAATGACACTTTTGGCACCTCATAAGAGTACTTCGGTTCACAGTTACTTTTATTCTCTGGTATGAGACTTCTGTAAGTACTATGGGCTCGGTGGAATAAGTTAGTATTTCACTATTTCTTTCAACAATGTTAGTTAACTGGTTTTCTTCTCTGTCTGTGTGAGTCTCTCACACAGTCACAGGGGAGAAAAAAAAAATTTAAGTGTAAGAAAAGGTGATTAAATTAAATTACTTTTGGGATTATGGGCCACATGTGGTGAATTAAACTACTTTAAGCTACTTTTTAGCTTCTTTGGCATTAGGATGTTTAATACATACTTGGTCTGCCTTAAGTGTTTTACTATATAAGAAATTAGAATGGAGTAGGACAAAGATGTGAAATGGAGAAAGAGAAAATAAGCAGCACGGACATGTCAGACTCTGGAAACTTAGCTTTCCATCACGTAAACAAAATAAGGTTTTTTCATTTGCCATATAACAAACTAATTCTTCTAAACAGAGTCACTGATATGAGGAGAAAATTAGTATATACAAATCGGGATGTAAAATTTCTAAGTACAGTTCAAGCCAAGTTCTTTATTTATTTTTAGTAAGTATGTTTTGGGTTAGCAATTCTAGGACAAATATTGCCTGTATGTATACAGTTCCGAATTCTTCTGAGCCAGTTTTAGAGGCGTATCATCCAACTGGAGATGAAAGGCACAAACTTAAGGAATATCTGATTTCTTTTCCAGATACTTTCTACTGTGCCTGAATGTTTTGGTTTTGGCAGTATATCATCTATATATTAGATATTTTTAATCGAGATTTATACTAGTAGTGAAAATATGAACATTAAGAGTTCTTGAAAATGACAAGCAGAATTTATTATGTTTCTGACTTGTTTTCAAATGTGTGTGCTCAAAAAGAGAAGGGGAGGGACAAGTGAATTTATTTTTTATTTTTCTTTTAGGCAAAAATCCCTTTCATGACCAAGGAAGGAGGCAGCAACGTTTTTACAATTGCCTGAAGTGCCTGTTGCTAGAAATGCTTTTCACTTTGTTCCTGAAAAGTATGCCAAATTTACTGGAGAGCTAGCACGCTGATTTATTTATATAATATGACGTGAGTGGAGGAGGGGGTAATGCATTTTTGGCTCAACTGCTTTTGCTAAATTTGCTTTTATTTGCTGAAAAGGTTTACTGATTTATTTATCTAGATTTATCTAGCTGCCTGAAAGAAAACAAGGGGCCTTTCCTTGCTCTCTGCATCCTCACTGATGCAGAGAGCAAGGAAATGCAAGATGCAGCACAGAATATCCATTAACCACACCATTTGGTCAGATAAAATCTCCTTTAGTTAAAAGGCCAGCTATTGCTTCTCACATATGTCTATTTATTGACCATGTTTTGACCACTGTTTACCTGAACTGATATAAATAACAATGTATTACTGCCAGGGTTCCTCCCTGTCCTGTGATTACAGTGGCCAGGCAGCACGTCTGGTTCTTGAGCAAAGAAATATGAATATTGAGCTTTTATCTCAAGCAAATTAGAACAAGTTAATTGTAGCTCCGCACCACAAACAAGGTCCACAGTGTGAGCCCTTAGAGAATTTCTCACTCAGCAGTCAGGAGAAAGGTTTGCTTATTTCACAGAGTACCTAAAACGTAATAAATACAGCAGAGAGAAGACAAGTATTTTTTGTAAATGGGATCACTTGGCTCTTTCCAGCTCCCCAAAGAACAGAATGTTTTGATTAAATAAATTATGATGTATACCAAACAATTTTACTCTTAACCAGCTGCCACCTTATTTCCTGCCATTTTTATCTATTCAGATGTGAATGCTTTATCTTTCCTGAGAAAATACATTTGGTAAAAGAGAATAATCAAAAATTCAGTGAATAATTTCTATGAATCAGTGGTGTTCTAAAAGAAAACCAGCACTTGTAATTTAAAAGCAAACCATCAAGCGATAGCACTATGAGAGCAGTACTTTGAAATAACATCTAGATTATTTTCTTTCAGGGATGGTCCAGAAAAAGAAGGACCATTTCCTTTAGTTCAGTGGATAGGTAGATGGATAATCACCGGCAAGCATGAAACTCTGGCATTTAAATCCTGCTCTCATCTCGTCATGTGCTTTATACTATTTAAAACTTACGGTAACATCTAAAGGCCTCAACCGCATTGAGTAAGTGGTTATCTAGCCACACTTAGCATCTTTAATTAAAAACATTAAATGTAGTGCTTTTATAGTTTCTCTAATTCACTATTTACAATTTAAAGTAAAAAATAACAATAATAACAAAAATAATTTAGCTGAACTTGTTAAGAAGAAGTGGAATGTGGCGACACAGGGTACAAAGTATAAAAAATATAATTTACACAGCAGTTTTCACCTTGTACTATGTTAGGCTTCTTTATAAACAGCGAGCAGAGTTCTGTTCTGTCACTGTTATTCTGTGAACTATGCAATTTCACTCTGACTAGAACTAGCTAAATATTGCTCAAAGTTACCCGAGGATAATTTGTAAACATACATGCTTTGACAGCATTTTCTCCCATATCATGCTTCCTTTTTATGAACATGATAGAAAAAAAGACTACGGGCAAGAACCATTTTGATAGTAGTCATTTTAAACAACTTCCAGGGGAATATTTGCTATGGATTTTAATATTCAGATTATAGTATAAGATGCTGTGACTGTAATATTTATTTACCTTGTTTTTTTGGCTGAGAAAGTGTCTATATGCCTGAGAAAGAGTGTATAGATGCATATATACGCATACACCTATACATACACATGTTCACAACCACCCTCTTTGAAGTTCTGGATTTTTGGAGAAATGTACACTCTTGTCTTTGTTTTAGAAAAATCCTAGAGATAGCACAGCTGAAAGCACTCTGAAATCTTGCATTCTCGTCCTAGGTGCTGCCAGAAAAAACAAGCTTTTTATGCCTGAGGAGGCTTGAGATGTTTTCTTGCCAGTTGCGAGTTCTACTTCTCAAAGTAAAAGAGAGCAAGTAATGTCTGTGAAAAAAGTTTTCCTGAGACGGCATGCAGGCAGCAATCCTGTGCTCTGCCAGCCCATAAGTAATTAAAGTTCCTTTGTCGGTGAAGAGTCAGTTCTGAAACTAACAAGGAAAATTAAAACAGGTGATGCAGTGGCTATCTCCAAAGGAGAGTTTTGAGTGCAAAGTAAAATGAAGATGAAGAAGAAACTGTGTTACATGTCTCTGAATAAATGGTCTCCCATCAGAAAAAGATTAATTTTAAATCACTGTTCTAGTTCTTTTATTAAAGATGGTTTAATTCACCCAGAGCTATTTGGCCTTGAGGATGAATTCCTACAATTAAGTGTTTATGATTGAAAGTGCTGCCATGGAAAGCAGACAGATGAATATCATTTCAGGAGTACTGTGAATCATTAAATGAGTTGTAGAACCTTTTCCTGGGCATGAGCCACTTTTAAATTTCAGACTAAGGCTATAATAGACTTGAGCATAAGGCCTGGCGTGTTGCTGTATTTAGGAGTTTGAATAACAGGAAAATCAACGTGTACTAATGTGTTTATGTAATTTTAAACTTCTTATAGTTAATAGAAAATATGCTGCCCGTGGTACGTCTATATGCTGCTTGGATCAAATACATTTTTCAGATAAGTGCATTAAGTGTTAGTGTCGGGTAATGAACTTAACCTGCCTCTGACGCGTTGGCTTCTTTTGGCTCAAGACAGGCATGGCTGCTTTCCCTGCTTCAGCATAAAGAGAGGCTGGACGTGGAATGTCATACAAACCTGAACAGATGACAAGAAAACAGCGCTAGCTGCCAACTACCTTCTCTCTCTTTATTTATTGTGATTGGTGCTTGTTTCTTGTCAGGAAGGCTCAAGGCACCGTCCTAGAACTGATTGGCATGTTGGGAGGACGTAAACTGAAATACGTGCCCGACAGACAGACTGGCATTTTTTGGGCTCAACAGAGGAAACAGACACAGGGCTACTCTTCCTGGTTAAGCAGAGAGCATTGGTCCACAGCTCGCCTTTTCTTGGCACTGCCTGCCCATTCTCAGGATCGCTCGCTCCTCCTGTAAGCAGTTTTGCCAGGTATGTGGAAATTAAAGCTCAAACAGTACTAGATAAAATCGGATAGACTGCTTGAGGCAGTACTATCTCCCCTTATACTGTACCTGAACCGTCCTCCCTGTGTCTCTGACAGAGTGCTGCCTGCAGCAGGGCCGAGAAATTAACTCACACATCTCCTAAAGAACTCCAGCTTTTAGCCTGGTGTGTTAAGATCAACCCCAGTTTCAGCGTGGCTCAGAACTGCAGTCGTTCAGGAGCAGCTTCATGAGCTGTTTGGTTGTGAGGTGGCAAATTCTGTCGCGGGGTGGGGTGAATGGTTGAGGATGAGAGTAGTAACTCCTTCAGCCATCTGATTTTAATCCCTTACCATATGTGACTTGAAGTCCTTAGATGCCCTCTACTGCCATATACCAGAATTAACAGATGGCTCCGTGTAACCAAATTCAGATTTGCTGAAGTTTGTTATTATCTCTCTGTCTTCATAAATGAACGGGGGAGGGGAAATAATAGCCATAATTATTACAAAATACACAAAGCCTTTTTATAAAGTGTGAGTTTGGGCTAGACATCTTTTCTGACTTTCAGTGCCATTGCCCTGTATTTCAAAATGTTAACGCTATTTTTAGCATTCTCTAAAGAGCTCACTTCTCTGATAAATCTTCCCTCTGGGAATAAATTTGATCCAGAAAGATGCCTGAGGCACAGCAGAATTTCTCCCCAGCATTTCAGGCCACATCATGCTAGACAGAAGGAAGCTGCAAAACCTGCTGCTGTAGATCAGTCTCTGTTCTGGGAAGGAACTAAAGGATGCAATTAGCCATCAGGTGTATCGTTTGCATAAGACAGAACAGCAGGCAGGAGTCTGTGTCTAAAATGGAACAAGAATGAAATTCCTGTCCCATGGTTGCCTGTGTTATGGACAGGTTTTGTGTGCTGGCAGACACAAAGAAATCCCAAGTCAAACAGAACTAATCCTGGAGGGAATCACTCTACAGGCTCTAAGAATCAAGTGTTTCTGCGGTGCTTGAACTTTAGCTGTGTTGGTTGTATCAGCTCCTTTTCCCTTCTATAAGGAAAACCCAGCAAAACAATCCCACCTTTAATTCCCCAGCCCAGGTTCCTAATGCTGATTTGACTGAGTGGGTTTGGTCCAAATGAAATTAGCAGCTATGTTTTGCGTACATTTTTAAACACGCCTAACCTTTTCTGAGGACAGTCTATCACTGTTCGTTTTACTCTAGGTGGTGGCCAGTGACGTTACAGATAGAAGCAGCCATGGCGGGAGGGAGCGTGAGCTTTCCAGGGGAACACGCGGCAGCGGGGATCTGCTGCAGGTAAGTGAAGGGGGACGTGTACAGAGGACATGCAGGAGGGCCTCTGCCAGGTGAATACAAAGATAAAGCCTGGGTTCATTGAAGGGTTGAGCTTTCACTCTGTGCTTTCTTTTCCCTCCAGCACAGTCCTCCACTTTCAGGCACACTGGTCTAGAATATGCTACTTACATTTTTCAGGAGCTTTTGTAATTTTTCCAGAATGTAATCTCCAACGAACGGAAGTCCATAGCAAAATCTTGTTGTGAAAGGGGGCTTTGTTCTGTGAGACTATTTCTGAAAACACCTGGCGCTCTGTGAGCCGTTGCATAAAAGGCTGAAACATGAATTTGTTCATATGCTTTTGTTTTCAGCATGTTCATTCTTTCACCCCCCCGCCTTTCTTCAAGAAATACGTGTAGCTCTTCAAGTCCTTCTGGCAGGTGGGCTATATATAGTTACGGTGGCAAATCTGTGAAGCTATACCAATTTATACCATTTGACAATGTGGTCCATTGCATATATTTTTACTAGATCCGTATTTTTCCAATTTCTTCATGTTCTTTCAATGGTATTTATTTTTCTGTCCATCAGGAAGTGGAATCCTGTACCCAGAGAATGTAAATAACAGCTGTTTCCACTCAATTTGCATTTAAATACTTAACACTTCAAAATAGATTATTTCTAGAAGCTTTCACAATCTAGTCAAAATTCCTACTTAGAGGTACTAGTGAGATGTTAATGAAATCCCTTTGGACTGGCTGATGGAAAAGATGCAGCAACAACAATGAAATTCCCCAAACGACTGATCAGTTACGCATCTGACAGTTAATCTTCAACAATGAAGTGTGTCTTTTAATCTCCTTGGGCATTTTCAGGATCAGTTCCTTGGGCTGTTCTAAGGGGGTGAGAGTATGCTAGGTAAGGAGATGAATTGTTAAAAAACCCGTGCTGAACTGGTAGTGTATTTCTAGCAAAATCAATTTATCATATGAGAACAGCTGAAAAGCAAAAAAAATCCCAACACCTGGCAAGCTATTTAAAGTGAATGGCTTATTTGCCAGTGTTACAGATTTTTAAATAAATAAATCCCTTATGTCCTGAGAATAACAGAAAAACAGCTCTGGTTTTTATACCACTGTTTTCTTTTGTTGACATTTCACTAGCCCTGAAATGGAAACACAACATTTTTATTTAGTAATGCCTAAGTGAAGATTGTAAGAATTATGTCCAATTACTGTTTTTTTTTCCTCCAGAAAACTTTGAAAGCCTTTCACCTCATTATTTTGCCAAATGCCTCAACTTGAACTATTTCTTTAGATTTCTTTGATCCTCTGAAGGCTGCGAATTACAGAACATTGACATTTAGTGACCTTTGGTATGGTTCATTTACTCCGATGTGGACTGTTGGAGAAGATGCTTGCTCCTAAATCCAGATTTTGTTTGAAGTTACAGAAATGCATTTTCTTCTCTGCATGTTTAATTTCGTTTATCCAGAAGAAAAATCCTTTTGTTTTTACAGGAGTCTCAATTGGAGCACCTCTGAACTGGATTGGACAATCTTGATGACTCAAGTTGCTTAGAGAGAACAGTAATTATGTGTGTGAGTTGCTGGTTTTGCCTATCTCGATAAGCCTGTACCAGACTCATTCAGATTTAGTAGTCTGAACAAGGGCAATCTGAGCTCAGGTTATCTGTAACAACAATGTGGGTCCCAACTACCTGATTTCAGAGGGCATGCTTGTATTTCTAACTTAAAAAAAAAGTCGCTGAGGCTTGGCTTATATTCACACTAGCCAGAGCTAGTTCCCTCTGGAGCAGACTCCTATATTTGCATCCCACGGTTCTCATTGGACTCTTCCTGGTGCCCAACATGTAATTCTAATTTTTTTGTGTATCTTTTTCAGTTTGAAGTATCTGAAATTATGTGAAACTGTACTGCAGCCTGTGAGAATGGTGCTTTCCTAGCATGAATGTGCGGGTACGTATTACATGTTTTGGAACGTGATAATGTTTGAGGGCACACAGTCAGCTTGAGCAGTTTAGAAGAGCACATGGGGTAAAATCAAACAAGATGTGACCTTGGGAGCAGTGCTTGGTGTGAACTCTCCCTGCAGGAGTGCGCAGCCATTGCTTTAAAAAGGATAGGCGGAACAGGGGGAAGTAAGGAAGAGGGTGTGGGGATCAGCAGCTGGAGCTTGAGGTTGCTCCCCAGCCTCCAGCAGGAGGGACGTGCTCAGAGGGACCCTGAGTATCAGTCTGCTGCTGGGGAACACCTGCCCGAGGTAAAGTGTAGACACGGCTATTTTGACTGCAGGATAAATGCTTCACTCTTAGAGAAATTTAAGTCTTCTCATGTATCATTTCCACAAAGTCATGAGTTAAAATCTTGGTCATACTGAAGCAAAACACTCACCCAGTTGCAGCGATCCAAGGTTTTGCCCTCCGTCTGGACAAGGGCTGGCTAAGCACTGTGTAGGTGCTAACCACAGCTGCTCTCCATCAGAACTGCCACTGCTCTTCTTGTCACAGACCACTGTGTCACCTTTCAGCCTTGCCAGTGGCCTCTTTGGGCTCATTTCAATTATTTTTCTTCAACAAATACGGCCATATAAAGTCAATGAATTGTAACCCATGCAGCCAACATACGGCATGTTTATTTTAGATTTGAACATACAAATACATGCTCCAGAAAGGGAATTTCTCTGCTGTTTTTCTTATCTGCTTATGGTGCACTTACCATGAGTTTTGTTTGCACCGTGCCTTTACTCTGGATAGGAAATCCTTTTTCTTGATCCAATTCTAAAATTTGTGGAACTTGCTGCCACCCTCAGTTTCCTCATCACTAATGCCAGGATTTTAACTGTATGAAAAACAGCATGGGGGAAAGGGAGTTTTTATAAAGATATGAGGTGTCCTTGCAAAATAACAAGTGCACCCATATTTAAACCACTCAGGATTAAAAATTACAAGATAACAAAAAATATGAAGAGGGATGTGAAGCCTTATGCCTACTGCATACCGACCGATTGTTAACTAATGAGGGAGGGGTCAAGGGAGGGAGTCAAGGAAAATTTTTTCCTGGCATTAGTTTATTATTCAATTGAAATCCTCAGTGTGTCTTAACTAAAGCAGAAGGTGAAGAGGATGAAGCTCTGATCCAGTATAACTCCTACAGGTGTTGACTTCAGAAAAATGCTACTGGCTTACTATTTGTTTAAACAAATACCACATAAATGTGAATAATGAGAAAGACTAACAGTATTTAAGAAACACTAATCTTTACAGGAAATGTATTGTGAATTTACGTGAATTGTTAGCAACAACTCACTTACTAGCATCACTCAGTAGGAAAATATATGTTTGTACAGTAGGCTCATGCTTTAATAGCTTTATCTTTTACTTGAGTTAATTTTTATTCTACATGATAATGGCTTAATGCAGTAGCCTAATTTAACAGTCATTTTTCACTGTTCATTTAAGTTTTCTATGATACTTACATGGTTAAACTCTTATTAGCTTTGGCAGAAGAGATGTTAAAAAACAGCTCTTCCAGATTTTTTTATTTCTATGCTATCTCATATTTTGCTGGTAGGGAGATTCTTTTGCTGAGGCATTGTAAACTTTGGTAGCAGTCAAAGCTGGTCGTAAAATGGTAAACTGCCTCTGACCCAAGACTGTTTTTCATCTCGACAAGCAGTAAAGCTGAATATAAGCACAACCGTTTTCTGTATTTAGTACTTATTTAATATTTCAGAAAGACTAGTTGGCAACGTTTCTCGGTTTTATTGGCCATTCCAGCCTCCTGTGGTGCCTCTAGGTGATGAGCAGCTTTGCGATACATTGATTATTATTTCTCACCTACATCAGGACACAGAATAAAGTGGTACTCCAGGCCATAAACTTCTGCTTCTCTAGAAGCATTGCAAAGTTGCTGACCAAACACGCTTTTTGGCTCATGCAGCTTCCACACAGCTCCCGCCTTCTGACGTGCAGTGTCCTAACTGCTGTAGTTAAATACAGTGGAGTTAAAGCTGTAGTTAAATACAGTGGAACTAACACTTTGTGTAAATTGTATTTAAATTTTCAAATAATTCTGTGCACATTACCCAGTAAATTATCATTTATTGTGTTCATTTTTCTAGAAGTACCTAGAGGTAACAGTTGGGATCATGAGCTCATTAAGAGGTGCTATAAAGATACACAAAATAAGTAACTACCTTATTTCTCCTGTGACTACACACTGAATGAAACAAACAAACAAAAAAATCATGCTTGAGTATTATCTTTCAGCATTGGAGGGTTGATTAAATAAAAGGTGAGATTAAAAACCTATACATGATTTATTCAAAATCACAAATTAAATGCGTGTGAATTAATCTCTACAGAAAACAAAGAGTTCCTATATATGGACTACCTGCTATTGCAGGCTAGCAGAAACAGCAACTATGTTTTTATCTTAAGTGCAGTATTTTACATATATGCTTTCTTAAATTAAAAAAACCCCACAAAACAAAAACCAAAAACCAAATTGTAAGACTGCTTTAATTTACTCTGATACAGGCATCTGAATCTCAACTAAACTTCATCCTCCCTTCATAGAAGGAAAGAGCCCCTCCAGAGAACAATGTGCGCGACACATTCTAGAAAATAAAATCTTTAAATAAAATCAACAGCCTTGTATAGGTGGTACTTTGTGTCCGTTGACTAAAGGGAGCCTACAAAGACTAACTCAGCCTTAGCTGTCTCATTAGTAGCTGTCTCAATCTTAGCAATGAATTCAACTTTTATGTATTGTAGGTACACAATTTGCCTGACGTTTATTCTAGTGACTGGTGGGCTTTCAGTCAATTTTATTATATTGTAGCATTAAAACAAAATATACATCCCCCATTACAGCAGAGGAATGCAGTCTACATCTATCTGATCTCTTCATCATAGAACTTTGTACTCGTTTTGAGGCTGGAATGAGCATATGAGAAATTACAGCAGAGCAGCTGCTGAAATTCATAAAGATGGAAATAAGTGAGAAAAGCCGCATTGGCTTTAAGTAGCGATCATTACTGTGACTTAGAGTGGAGCTGCAGCGATGATTTCTTCTGGTACAGCAGAATTTAGACGCAGCAGCTGAAATTCAGACCTATTACAACAGTAAATGGACAAGGAGGGAGCTTTCCTCCAAGGCTGGATAACTGGGGGGCCATGAAGGGACAGATAGAGGGATGGATGGTTGCTCCTTCCATAACAGTCATGAGGAACTGAGGCATGAAGACATGGCACTTGTCACCTGGGTGTATTTGGCAGTCGTGTCCCATTACTGCTCCACTGCTGGCTCATTTTTTTTTCAAAACCGTGAGGGTGGGGCTTTTTTTGTTTAAGCCAACATCCATCTCCGGTACATGTTACAAAAATCAGATCAGTCAAAGCAAACAGGCAAGTCCTGCAAAGAACCTCTGACCCTTTGAATCCAACCACTTCCAGACCTGCTAGGGAGTTCATTTTACAAATTTAATCAAAAAATGGCTAATCCATGTCTCTCATCGCGTTAAATTTGATTAGATAGCAAAATCCTCTACAGTTTCAGCCAAATCCAGTTGAATTACTGTGCAAGATTGCCTCCTGGTGGTAGCACCAAGAAGCTGCAGAACAACATAATTTGCACACAAAAAAGGCAAAAACCTGTTTTAAAAGCACGCTTTCTTTTTTAATTCAGGTCTAACGAGAGGAAGTTAAAGAACTTTCATTTTGCTAGGACACCAAGATAAACTGAACTGCCATTTAAAGGATCTGAATTGAGGACAAAGTTTGATGCTTGCCTGACACAGTTTTCTAGTGGCACACTAGCAAGCAGAGCCCGAGAAGACTTTTAGCCTGACATTAAAAAAAAAAAAAAAAAATCAAAAATCAGTAAGATGTATCCAACTGTATATTATCCACAGCAATGAGCCTAATAAGGTCTGAAACACTTAATAACTACTGGACACAAAGCAAATGGCCAAGTGCCTAAAATTGGATACAAAGACACCAGAGCAGACTTAACGTTGCGAATTCTATGCAACTGAAGTTTTCAATTACAAAGAACAAGAGTGACAGGAAACAGAAATCCCCCAAATTAACTTTCAAATGGATTATTCCTGTGCATAAAAGTTGGACAAGAATCAAATCGATGGATTTCTAGTTCCAAGTTTTCAAGTGAAGAGAAACAGATAAAGACAGCTTTATGTAGTTGTTCAAGACCTAGAAAATCAGGAAGGCAGCTTGGAATTACTGCGTGAGAAGGATTTTAATTAGGTCATGCTTCAGATGACCCAGGAGAAAGATTGAGTAGAACAGAACATTGAAAGATTGAGAGCGGCAGCACAATGCAAGGAAAGATTTTAAAATACCAATTTTATGAATTAATGTCATATCAAAATGGCAGAGGGTACGTGTAATGACCATGTGTTTTAAGCTCAGTTTTCAGTGACTGGTCAGAAGAGGAAGTACTTTGAAGATAGCAGTCCAGCACATCGTAGATTTTTAGCCCTCAAAATGCCTGAAAAGCATCCAAAAGTGTTTGGGAAACATTGAGAAATCCAGCATTTCTACAGTGATTGTGGATGTTTGATCATAAACAGGGTCAGACAGGCAAGAACAGACAAATGTGGTAACAGAAGGTTTCTGTACAGCAAAATGCCTTAATAGTATCAGGCAGCAATACGCAAAAATATCGGAGAGAAGGAGGGGTGAAAAGCAAATGAAAGTTTAAATTAATCCAAGGATATCTTTTCTTAACACTGGAGTAAAGTCAAACTGTGACAAATTAGGTCTCAGCTTTCCAAAAATAACAGGGTCTCGATTTTATGCAGTGGAACATAACAAAAGTGAGCAAGAGCTGTAACCTTCTCACTTACAGACCAGTGTCGGTACCAGGCACCACGAATTGATGAAAATACTAAAATTTGTTGTATTACAAATTACTAGAAACTATTTTAAAAGGCAGATTCTAGGCAGAAAAAAAATACAGTTATTTTCATGCGACTGAACTTGCAGAGTAAGCAGCGATCCTTTTCACAGACACAATAGACATTCCTTCCCGATGGCATGTTTGTTATCACGCAGGCAACACATCGTATAATAAGGAGCCAAAAATCACTTGGCTGATGTGGGCTTAAACATGGACTGGGCTGTCTTACAAGCAGAACAGAGAGAAAAAGCAAAACGATGTCATGCTCTGCCATGACAAACCGTTGTCAGCTAACTGGCGTTCGGATTTAAAAATGCATTTTTCAAAATAATACCAAGATAAATACTTAGACTAGCTTTATGTAAAATTTTCCCAGAAGTATTTAAAGGCAGTCCTTTTACATGTATGCAATATTATTTTGTCACAGTTGAAGGAAATTTGAGGGAAAAAGGTTATTTAGTAATAACTTTAGAAAAGTAAGTGTCCTTTATCCTAACAATGACCAGGATTAGAGACTTTACATGGTACTCCACTTCTAGCAAAATGCGTGGATAACACATGCTGGCAAAATGACACCAGACTAACACAAGAAACGAGAACCTGCCTGTCTTATTCAAGCTGCTCTGGAAAGGAAACACAATCAAAATGTATGACACGTATGGGATAATTATTTTCTGATTATTTAATTAGGATCTGCTAAGAAGGCTTAATGAAGTCACTGGGATCTCCGCAGAGGCACAATGTTCCAAGATAGCCCTTTCTATCAGAAGGCTGATGCCTAAAGCTGTAGACTGGAGTAAAGAAATCTCCTTTTTGCTGAGAAAAAATGCTAGATGACATAGAATATTTTAATAGCAGAAATATTTAAGCACTACAAAACGCTATAGCTATGAAGTAGAATCAAACCATATTAATTTAAAGGACTTTATGTAATAAAGGGCCAATCCTTCCCCCCAGGTAAGCTAGAGAGATCTGCGAGTCTTCACGGATTACCTTGCTGAGGCCAAGAACTCTTCCTCCTCTGAGCTACAGCTATTCCCGTTTACATACGAACATACCATCCTCACAGAATGGTAGTTGGGGTGGGGTTAAAAAAACAGAACAAAAACAACCCCACAAACCACAAATGCACACAGAGGTTTTCAGATATTTGGGAACGCTGGGTGATTTAAAAGGGCGAGTTAATTATTATGCCTTGGAAGCTAAAATTTAACGAAGTTGACCAGTTTTCAGTACATGACAATAGCCTTAAATACAATCACTTGGCTGATGTAGGCTTAAACATGGAATCAAATATTTTACAAGCGTAATAGAAGCAGGAAAACTATTTTGTTTTCATGAATACCTCTTATACTATTTTTCATCAATACTATTTCATTAATACCTCAGTATTCTAGCTCACCAGCACGTCAGTTACTAGATTTCTTAAAAAAAAAAAAAAAAAACAACAAACAACAAATTACCCCCCAAAATAACACCAAACCCTAACGTGTCCAGTTCTCGACTTCACATTTTGAAGTAAGATTTCTATGCATTCACTTTACCAATGCCAAGCCTCTGACCAAGTTTAACCGGAGCAGCCATCACCCAGTTCTAACACCAGCACCTTCCCTGACTGCGCGTGTGCAACAGCCTTCACTGGATCCTTGTTTCATTAGTGCAGTTTTGTTGTTTTTCTGTTAACTAGTTGAAGTAGAAAATTTACTCAAGCGTGTTTTAGTTACAGCACTCACACAGAATTGCCAAACATCTCACTTTCTGTAATTTTTATTTCCAATAAAGATTAATAGCAAAGTGATGATGAACAAGAAGTTATCTTAATTATCGGTCTTTAGGGGGATTAGGATTCTTGCGTCTTCTATGATACCTAGAATTAAAAAAGGCTGCAGTGAATGCAAGCTTTGGACAGTCTTTGATTCCCCTGACATTTCCCCCCCCCGCCTTGCCCCCAGTGAGAGGTCTGGAGGTTACACAAATAAGCAAAAGACAAGATGCACAAGCACAACCCATCACCGCTCATTAGATGTCATCTCTGTTGTTCACGGAGTTACATAACACTACTCATTTCTACCGCTACATCTGCTACAAGCACACAATAACCCAATCCGTTCTACAGCTGAGTAGGTACAAAGGCTGCTGCTTATTCTTAATCCTTTGTGTGAAGTTAATTTTATTACGCGGTCAGCTTTTTCTTCGGCTAAAATGATTGCTACAGAACAAAGAGACTTGATGTTTAAAGGAGTTATGCCAGACTGTACGTTAAATAGTGTAATTATTTTGCAGGCAAACTAAAAAACAGATTCTTCACAACAAAAATGATCCCTACTTTCCTCTTAATTACCCACCCTAAACCAAGGAGGATCCTGTTTGATGCTTATTAGAACAACAGCTACCCTTTGGCCACAGAAAATTCTACCATTTCATTCCTTTTATCCATTCCTGAAACACAGTAACTAGGAAGTTGTCTGTGGACAAAAAAAATAAAATAATTCTGCCTGTATCAAGTCTCCACAGCTATAAATTAGCAGCTACCAAAAGATGTAGTAACACAGACTGGAAAAGAGTAACACAAATTAGAATGCCAAGTGTTCCCAGTGGTGTATCTGAATGTGTGTAGTTCCTCTTTAAGCTCCGTTGTGCCTATTTGTATCTCTCCTCCTCCTTGCTTTCGGAGTACAAAGCACACCAAGGTCCACTTTTCACCATTTCAAATGAAAAACTTCTACTATTCTTGAGTCTGAAAATCATCCTCCTTAAGTTTTTTTTTCGAAAAGTTGTTCAGGAATAGAGAATGCATGTTTCCAGGCTCTATTTGGTTATATCCGTTGAGAGTATTTTACATACTAGATTCTCTTACGCTGACTTCACTTATGCAACTTTAATAAATTACCTGAACCAGTAGCTAACTAGATGCTATGAGAAATTTCTACCCTCTGACACATTTTACAAAGAAAAAAAAGTTGCAAGGTCTACCAAAAGGACAGCGTTAAAAAAAACCCTTACGAAATATAGTCGTCCATTTACACAATGCTGCATTTAAGATTTTATTTAGTAGCCCATGGGCTAAGAGTACCTTGTGTCACGTGACTTCTCTTAGGTTGAATCTAGTCATTACCTTATTCCTGTACCTCGTTTTACATCCCAAAGGAACAAACATTGAAAAGAAAATACTTACTGTCCCACCGGATACCAGCGATGTTTTGTTGTGTAAAACATTTTGCTGAGCTCTTCAATTGTAGGACCTCTGTTGTTCTTCAGCTCTTTTTCATTCAATCTGGATTTCAGAACTTGATCAAGGTTTTCTTCTTTATTATTCACTGGATCTGGCCTTGGTATGGGCTATAAGAACAGCAGTGTATATATTTCCTTTTTCTCCTTTTTTTGGTTTTTGTTTTTTTTTTTTTAGAGAAAAATCAAAAAGCCAAGCTACATAGATAGCATTACAATTTACTCTTGACAGCTAAAACCGAAAGCATACAGAAGAATGCCTGTTTAACATCCGCCCCCAGCCCACCCTGAACAAAACCACAGCTCTGTGCAGCAGATGTCTGGAAACCTCTAATTACCCCAGGTGCTACAGCTGATCACCCTACCCCTAAAATCAGCACTGCTGTCATCATTATTGCTGATCTCATCCTTACAATTCACTAGCTGAATCATAAGCTTCAGTTCTACTCATACAAAAGTACTCATGCTATTCCTACTTAGAAATTTATTCATAATGATGATCATCATCGCTAAAAAAGCTTTTAGACGATTTGTACCTTGGAGAAGAATGTCACTTCCTAATTGTTTGTGCATCTACTTAGACCAAGATGTTTGCTCTCAACCTGAAACCTAACTACTCGCACCGTTACAAGTATTTTTCCTTGTTTTAGTCTTTTAAACCTGTTTTTCCTGAGGCGCGCAACTGATAAATTTAAAAATA
The DNA here is from genome assembly GCA_013398915.1 of Dromas ardeola. Classification (NCBI taxonomy): domain Eukaryota; kingdom Metazoa; phylum Chordata; class Aves; order Charadriiformes; family Dromadidae; genus Dromas; species Dromas ardeola. The sequence continues at coordinate 330,265 of VYZM01010429.1, forward strand.
TTGATAAGTAGCTTGCAGGCAAAGAGCATTAAAATGTTTTCAGTTTTCAACGGAGAATTTTCACATTGGGTTCTTCAGCAACCTAGCTACCATTTGCAGTATTTTACTAGCACGTGAGAACTGGAAATTGAAACAAAAAGCGTACACTAGGAAACTCTAGATTATCTAGACTCACTTTCGTCAGTGTAAAGAACACACCGAAATTACTACTGATAGATAAAAATTCAATATCTAAATTTTTTTGCGGCGTTTATGAACCCAGAGCGCTGAACGGAATGTAAAGCTTGGGTTGAAAACAGCAGCAGCAGCACTTTATATCCCCTTGCCCAAACTGCTGCATCTGTACACAGTAGGACGTGTGATCTATAACCTGCATTTCAAACATCCTCTTTGCAAATAATGCTCGTAGACAGACACTAATTTTATTTATAGTGCACAAGTGTTTGAGTGCCTCGTTTAATTCTATCTGAGTTACTATATGCTGTGATATCTGGGTATTTCTTACTCTGCAACCTTCCCTGAATTCAGCTAAGAATAAGGTCCCCCTCACGGCAGCAGCTACATTCATCATTCACTCACTTCACAGATATACTGATCACAGACTAAAAAGTATCTCAGTATTTCAAATTAAAAAAAGATGCCCTAAAGACTCAAAATTACAAACTACTTACGCCTTTACAAGAGTAAGAAATATAAATGTGTACATTTGGACATACTTTTGTATGCTCGTATGGAATCTCAAGTGAAGGGTGGTAGCAGACGATGGTCTTCAAATCTGATGTCACTGCAAGTTCCACTTTGCTACAAAAATAAAAACTTATACTCTTAAATATAGCCCTTACAATTTTCAGAAATGCTGAGCAACTGAGGAGCCCGAGTCCCAAAGAAAACCAGATTTGACCCTGCATTTATGAACCCTTAAGAATACCCTATAAAATAAACCCTTATAAAATAAAGGTCATGAATACTTGATCTGAACTTCCTTCCTTCTTTTTTTTTTTTCCCAGTCATCTTCATGTTTCTTTTTTGGATGGAGAGGAAAAAAGGGCTAAAATAAAGTATTAAAGATAGCTGGAAATATGGGCCGGAAAAAAATCTTTAACACTTTGAATAATTGCATACAAAAATGTAGCAACAGATGGGGATTGTGATCTCTAGGACGACATGCCTTTAGAAGAAGTATGGCACCCACAAAAGAAAGAATAGGAAACAAAGCTCTGTTTGGGGTTCCAACTTTTATATTTGGTAAGAGACGATGATCATGATGAACAAGAAGTTCTACGGAGAGGTTCCTTGAGGGAATATGACTTTTCTCACCTTCCTCCCCCTTCCCATGACACATAAGCTTCCTAAAATCTTGTATGACACGGATCCTGTGCTTCTCAGTACATTTGTATCATCTTTTCTGGTTTCTACGCAAGTTTCCCATGCAGCAGCACAAAAATCCCTGGAATTTGTCTTAACAACATGCATCAGTGAAAATGCCTGCTCATAGCTACTTTTGCTCTTCCACAAATAAAACTGCAGGGGTACTGGGGTCATCACCATGTTTAGAATGAGTCCTGCATGATTTTTCATTACGCTTATTTTTTGAAATATTAACTTCACAATCATGATGACAGGAACCAGTACTTTAGTTAAAATTACTACATATATCCAAAACTGGCAGAAGATGTATTTGACACCATTATATGACAACTTCACAACAGAGAGAGTAGCCCTGGAATAAACGTCACATGAAAAGGACACACGTCAAAGCACGTTTAAGTACCAATTGTAGTCTTCAGGGAGAACAGAGTATGTAGATTTATGGCAAGCAAGATACACAGCTCCATCTGCAAAAAAAACCCAAACAAGTAAAGAACACTATTGTAAAAACAAGCAGAGCTGTGCCAAGTTTAAGAATGTTTACATTTTCATTCTGTTTTAAATCTTGATCGGGGATTATAGTCATACTCAGTTTTAGATTAACAAAACACAAACACTGTCTAAACAGAAGTTCACTGTACTACACAGATTTCTAGTGCAATCAAAAAAATACAGTATCTAGGTAGCTATGGCCTACACTTACCTTTCTAATTGTATTGTTTTCCTAAGAAAAAAAATCATAGTATGAACAAAATACCTACAGATTTCACCATTAGAGCATATTCTTTATATATGCAAAGAATATTACTTTATGATTTACAGGGAAGATCATAATTTCATCCGTAGCAATATTTATTATAAATATCAAATTTGTACTTCGCTGGCAACAGCTATATATGCTATACAAAACACAAAACTATAATGTCCTGGCTGCTGTAACAGTGGAGAACTTTGCCTCCTTCCCCAGGTTCCTGTTGCTCCAAGGAAAGCAACCACAAGAATTACAAGTAGTAAAGAAGACCTGCTGGCATCTAGGACTGTACTATGTGGACTGAGGGAAGGGATTATCTCCCTCTACTCGACACCTGTTGGACCACATCTAAATATTATGGCGAATTTGGGGCCCTTGAATAAAAGATAAAACTTGAATGAGTTCAGCGAAGGCCCACCAAGATGGTCAGGGGCTGCAGAACCTGCCCTGTGGGGAGAGGCTGAGGGACAGGAGCTGGCTCAGCCTGGAGCAGAGAGAGTTTTGGGGAGACCTAACAGCAGCCCCCAGTTATGACAACGTATGAGGATTGGGGTTACTGAGGAGAGGAATCCAGTCTGCTCACAGCGGTGCACGGTGGGAGGACACGAAACAACACCCATAAGTGGAAACACGAGGCAACCAGTGGGACTGGGGCCCAGGCAGCTCTGTGCAGTCCCTGTCCTTGGAGATTTCAAAGACCCAGCTGGACAAAGCCCTGAGCGAGCTGGTGTGATCGCAGAGTGGAGCCTGCTCTGAGCAGGAGGTTGGACTACAGACCACCCGAAGGCCCTTCCAACTGAGCTTCTCCACGATCCCATTCCCATTTTTTCATAGAATCATTTAAGTTGGAAAAGACCTTTAAGATTGAGTCCATTGAGTCCAACCACAAACCTAACATAAGACATTAAATAGTCACAGTCCCTTATATAGGAACCATTCCATAGGCATTTTGCCTTCCACAACCATGTGGGTGTCTGTGCCTAAGACGGGCCTGGAAGGCGTCTGGAGTTGACCTGTACTGGCAAACCCCTTCCTTTGCTGCCGGAACCTGACGCAAATCCACATGTAAGCTTCCAAGTCCAGTGATGCTGCTTCCACCACTACATTTTAAGAACTGAATTATAACCACAAGAACTAAGTCTTAACATATTCTGAGCCTTCTGTTTTCAAATAAGTCAAAAAAATTTTCAACTTTTTTCTGACATGTTATTTTATATAGCCCATCTTTAGCTTTAATACAATTAGAATTCTTCTTGGCAGTTCATAAAGGAGGGGGAAAGCATTCAGCGTGTCAAAACTGTGAAAACTGAAAGAACGAAGAAGAAACTTTTGTGTAGCTGTTTTCCTCTCAGAAATATTTTAGGTGTAAAATTATTAAATTTAAGATATAGCTAATATATTTAAGTATATATTTTAGATATAAAATTCTTTAATTTAGAATTTCTGTTAGCACTTCCCATGTTTCAGTTCTTCCCATTAAACCATTCTTAGTTATTAAGAAGTTGAGTTCTGGTAAAATATTACTGAAAATAGTTCGTATTTCTTCCTAAGATTTCTTTCCCCTCCTTGCCCACTAACCTCTAAAATGCAACATGTCCATTATATTTTCTCGATTCCTGTCTTTTCTACCACCTTTACTTCCTCCCCCACATCTTTCTATTGACATGTAAAACATGGACACAAATCTAAGAAATAATATTGTCTATTTTCACTTGTTCTCTGTTTATGTTAAGTAATGAGATTTTCCTGTAGCCTTTTCTCACCACTGTTTGTAAGTCTGAAAAAATAAATTTAAATATTCAAATATAATCAGTGGTAAGAGGGGTCGTATTTACAAGCTAATTGATAAATTAGAGAGAAGCATCATATATGAACCATGGAAAGTTTAAAAGAAAAAAGGACAAATCAAGATATCCTTTAATTATTCGTAGAGAACACAGAATATCAGATTTGATTCTGTTCAAATAAAAATTCATTTCCATGCTTCCATTACTTTAAGCAGTACAGGAAACAGGCTCTCAAAGAACAAATTTTAATATAGGACTTCTACAGTTTCTTCACTACTTACTCTGCAGTGGGGCCTGCTTAAAGGTTGCTACGGAACACATCTGAAAGAAGCTGGAACACGCAGTTCTAAGAGATGTTGCCATGCTGACAGCAGAGAGGAAACCAGTCCTGGACAAGATGGAACTCAAATGGACACCGTATCGTTTTTTACTGCAGAACACCCTCTGAAAGAAACAAGTTTCGTAACTGTTCAAGGTACAAGAGACCAAGAATTTAATTTCTTGACTATCTTAAGGATAAATAAAATTTGCGAAATATATTGTTCATTATTTGTCAGTTATTTAGAAGTCCTTATTATTTGAGATACTGGCATCTGCCTCCTTCGCAATTAAATGTGGTACAAGACTTTATTTACTGAGAGGTACCCTTTGAAGGTATGTCATTAACTTTAAAAAAAGTTTCCAAGCTTAGGTCTTCTCACAGTTTTTCTACTGGCACTCACCCACCTAAGTTTTGCATCCTTCCTTCTGCACACTCCACAGAATTATTCCTGAAACATGCTTTTCTTGTTCACGATGCAAATATCTTCACCCAGTATAAAAATGGAAGTACTTATAAATAACACTTGCTGTAGTTAACAAACTGTCTAGACACAGTTGGTTTCATCCCTCTCAAAAGCAATACACCTAAAAGCTAAGACACACCATAACTTAAATATTACCCCAAATTTCATAGAAGCAGAAAGACACATATAAACATCTTAAGTTTTTATTGTCTACACCAAAAAAAAAAAATTGCTTCGAAGAGGAATGTATCATGATGCTCAAAAAAGCATAACTGGAGATAGTTTAAAGACATACTCATAAAAAAAATTAAAAATGAAAGAAACAAGACCTCTTTTCATATTTAGCACTTCAGAACATCACCAGAAGTGTGCATTTTCCAATTTTGACAAATAAGTATTATTTTCTCTAATTGTGACCCGTGCTGCTGAAGTCAGAGAACACTAATGCAGCATCTACAGAGCTGCTCATAACCTGCCTCGTAAAGCTCATTAACAAAAAAGGCTTGAGGAATACGGCGGACCTGGACCGCCTTGTGGAAGGACGGGGTTCAACCACCGGCCCATTCTCGGCCTCACTTCAAGGACCACCACAGTTTAAATCGGGGCATCCCTGAGGCAGCACACAGGAAACTCTTAAAGGCCTGTCGGCAACAAGCAGGGATACGAAACCCGATACATCTATTATTAAAGGAAAGCCGAAGCGGCGCGGCCCGGCCCTGCCCACGGACACGAGCGCCTTCACGCCGCAGAGCGCAACAGCCAGTCCCAGCGACCGCGGCCAGGTGGGAACCTGCCCCGCTGCCACCTGCCCCGCTGCCTCCTGCCCCGCTGCCTCCTGCCCCGCTGCCTCCTGCCCCGCTGCCTCCGTCCCTGCCTGCCTCCGGCCGCAACGTCGCAGCCGTTACCTGTGCGACCGCCGCCGCGTCCCCTCAGGAGCCCGCCGACGGCCACACCGGAAGCGGCGCCGAGCGCCCATCCGCTTCCGGCGGCGGCACGCCCCGCGGCACGCCGGGAAACGTAGTGCGGGCGGGACGGCGGGTGGGGCCTACCCCGGGCGGGGCCGCCACCGCTTCCTTCTCCCTGCCCGCCCAGCGCCGCCCCGGCCCCGGCCCCGGCGGCAAACCCTGAGGCGCATCAAAACGCGGCGTACGGCGGTAGCGAGCCGCCCCTTGGCCGGAGGGGGCGGCCCTGATGGCGGCGGGCAGGGCCGGGGGGGAGCGAGGGGGCACCCATCGCTCGTGGGACGAGTTCCCCGGCCGTCCCGCTTCGGACTCCCTCTGTTCAGCCTGCCAAACCTTCGCAGAACCGGTAATACCTTTTCACGGGGAAGGCCTGGGCTTTATGTACGTGAAACAACACATTTCAGATACTTAAGGTGTGCAGAAAATTTACCTGAATGCCCCAAGCTCGCTGCAGCTCTGGGGCTGCTTGCTTTGCTTCTTACGGAGACCGAGTCACGAAGCGTTTCAAAGATAACGTTATGTTTACACAACATTAATAAAAGACAAGAAGCAGAGACAAAAATCAATGACCCGACCTGCTGCTGTCATGCCTGAAATGGCTCCAGCACTATGAGCTTTCACGCGCCCGTGAAGCGTCTCTAAGTCACATCAGTCACTGCGTCTCGGTTCCTTTCACAGAACTACTCTTTCTGAGAGCCTTGGATAATGCCTCCTGAAACGGCTGCAACCTCTTACAGATACCTTCAAACCGTCGCATCTTTTCTGGTCATTGGCAGTGGTACAGCAATTTCATGCAGTCGTTGGTGGAAGCCTCACAATTTCAGCGATGTCAAACTCTGTTCTGTAGCTGCAGAGTTGTGGTTGCACGGGTAACTTCCAGGAGTGTAGCAGAAGCGTAGCCAGAAATCACTAGTCAAGAGCTGATCGATCCCGTTAGCAGTGGCAAAGGTTTCTTTTTGAATGTTTTTCCTTACAGTGGAAGGTGGCAGACATCCATTCTGGGCTTTCTTGCAATACTAGACTCAGCAAGTCATAGAGAGAGGGAGCAGAGATGGGCCAAAATGTTTTACATACTACTTGGAGAGATGCAACCAAGGTGGGAGACCACATCTCCACTACAAGACTCCTCCATGTTTGTGGAGATCAGCTTTCTCCATCATTCCCGTCAAGTTTCTAGATGCAGCTACAGAGGGGTCTGATCTGGACTCAGGCACCAAACAGAAACAACACAGTTCTATATATCTTCTGCTGTGTACCAGCTCATATTCCCACAAGGAAATCCTTATAGTAGGATGAGGGCAGCCCTCGGATGAAGAACAGACTTTTGAAGCTGAATACAAGCAAGATAGAGGTTATACCGATGAACAAAGAAAAGATGTTGAGGATTTTAAGCTCAAGGAGAGTGCTGACAATAATAAATAAATGGTTATAAACTGTCTGAAACAAGTGCAGTCTGGAAATTAAAAGAAAGGAGTGAAACTGCATTTAAGGAGTGAGCTTCAGGAATACCTTGTCCACAGGCATGGGGGGTGGATAAACAGAGTTACTTCAAAGTTTATGGCCAGGAGCAGATTGTGACAATGGGGGAACTTTTGCTCAGGATTCTTGCCTTTCTCCTGGATGGCCGCAGTGTGACACACCTGTATGCGAGTGCACCTTGCCACAGTCCCTTAGCACAGAGCACTGTGGTGTGCACTACGTGTGTGTGTTTGCGTGTGAACCCGTGTGTTTGCGTGTGAACCCATGGCACACGCACATTTGGCCTTGTTCTAGTTTCCTAGGAAATATTAAGTAAAATTAAGGCTTCTTTGTCTTACCTTGAAGGTGCTGACGACTTAGTTGTCATAGCTTCTTTAAAAGATTGCCTGAACTCAGTGATGATGATGGCTGTGGTTGGCACCTCTGATTCCTAGATGCTTTCTCAAAAGGATATCGTTCATCCACGCAGGAGACAAAAATCCTTTGCTGTCCAGTGGAAACCTTGAAATTAACTCCCTTCACAGCAGGAGACCACTGCAAATCCCACCTGCTTCTTGCTCAAGTGTAAGGCACTTTTTTTTTTAACTTATCTTCTCTATATTGAGCAGCATCTGTTGGAAAAATTAGTTTTTAAAAACCTCTCACTAGCCTGTTAGAAAATTGCCCTCTCCAGAAAAAATACTAGATCTTCATATGCTCAGGTATATTAGTCATCACTGCAATATAAGCCATCTGTTGTGCTCCTACATTAAAGTTTCCTGTATCGATTCATTTGCTCACTCCTCAGAGGAGAGCATACAGACATACACGCACAGGTATGTGCTCTCTCTCTCCTCAGACACAAGTTTGAAAAAGTAGAGTTTCTGATGTTACTGATGAATGTGAACAACAAGTCTTCTAACAGTGGGATTTTATAGGCTGGCAGTATTCAGTTCTTAACAGCTAAGGAGCTAATTCATCAACAAGATTGTAAAGAACAGCAAAAGATCTTGAAGTTTTTTTTAAATAAATGTTGCACCACACACCAGTCTGTACTGTTTGTTTTCAATTATTGCATTTTATTTCCACGTAGCAAATGCTACATAGTTCTCTGGGAGGAATTTCTGATTCCAGACAGGAGGGCAGCTAACCAGGATGATTACTGGTATCTGTTGCCTAGTGATACCACATCTTTAGTCTTCTCTTTCACATCACCGCAATGGAATATCACTTGCAAGGTTCATCAGAAATTGTTAGCAATCTTCTGTCCCTTGTGTGAACTCATTGGGAACACTTGATAGCCCTCTGGAATCTTGATTCACGAAACAGCCTTTACTAGATTTTTCAGATTCCCTGCTTTTATAGCCTCATTACATAATTAGTTTTAAATTAGAGGTAATCTGTGGGTATTTCTGTAATTATTTTATTCTGGAAATGTGTGCTTTAAAAACATCACTGTAATGGCAAATCTTGTAACTTAAATCCTGGTTCTAAAAGGTTGCAATTAAAGGTACTGCAGAACTTTATTTTTATTTTTTAAAAACTAAGCCACATTCCCTGTTAAGCTTCCAGGCTATTTTTAGACGGTTTCTATAAAAAGATTCTTTAGGAGACGGTAGATGAAGTCTACCCCCTCCCTGACACATAATGTTCTGCGAGTCTATTCTTAGAACCATGTTCTGACGGATTACAACTTTCTGGTAGGGAGATGGGAATTGCTTAAGGACAGCTCAGAAGCGTGACTACACACTTCTCCAGCATGTCTGGAGATGGGGTTATTAATAACTGCCAACAGCCTTGCTTGCTTCAGCAGGTTGTGGACAGCAAAGAGGGGAGCTGCTCACTCTGTATTGGCTCAACAGAAAGGAGGTCGTTCTCTCCATTAACTGCGGGGATGCTGTGGAGGCACTAATGGTGATGGGTTGCAGACCTCTGGGACTTCATGCCTTTGAAGACCTGGAAAGTTTCGTTTCTAGGTTGCTCTCTCTCTGAAGAAAAAATCATCATCTCTTCTTACTCAAACAGTCAGTTACAAACTTCTCCAGGAAATACTCTAACTGATAAATCGGTTGCCCTGTAGTTAGCCAACAAGTGCTGTGTAGTAATGAGGGCAGGACTATGTTGTTAGAAGAACAAATTCGTAAATCAAAGCTGGCATCTGGATTGGTGTGGGTTTTCTGTAAGCAGTAGCACACACCTCCCCCCTTGTGAGAAATGGAAAATTGGGATTTGGCTGTTCTACCTCTTCTGCTACGGAGGCATATTTAGGAAATTGTTTCTTAGTAAAATCATTCAGGCTGCTCATTAGCAAACTGAACATAATAAATATTTATTTTTTTCATAGAAACCAACGTTTCAAAATCTTCCAGGAATAAGCATTTGGTTTCCGTTGTTTCCTTTATATCTGGAGCAGAAAAGATACAATACAAACATACCTTGAAGTAGAACTGAATTTGTGAATGGATGGGTTTGTTTTATTGCAAAGGTGGTGTCTTAACAATGGAGATGGACGAGCCCTCACTCCTGAAATAATGTGTCTTAATCTTTCTGAGGTTATTCTATAAATTTAGGATGCAAATTTCTAATGAGACATGGTAGTTTAGTTATGGTCTTAATTCTCAAATTTTCCTCAAATTGTGCTGTAGCCAGACAGATTTCTATTTTTTAAGTCAATCTGCAAACACCCAGGGTAAATGCCAACACTTATGTCAATAGGCCATCTGCAGTCTTTAGCAGATCTCACGCCATCTCGTTTGTCACTGGTCCATCCGTCATTTACCATCCTGGCAAGGAGTCAAGCCGCGACTGTAAGTAACAGATGACAAAACTAAAGTGCCCGTAGTGGTCATATGCAGCCTAAATAATTCATGTTCCTCTTGATTACTGTAGTTCAAGTGAGCAATATTGTGCCTCTAGTCAAGCAGCCACTTAATGAAAAAAAATCAAAAGTTATTTGCTACAGTGAAGGCTGCTACTCACACCATCCCATTCTGATGTCCTAAGTTGTAAAACATGCAACTGGTGGGTTTTTTCCTTCTCTCGGTACAGTTCCACCCAGTGCTGCCAGTTAAGATCATTCAGAAATTGTCCAGTGACTCTTACAATTAGTGCTAAGTGAAAAACACTGGACTTTCATGCCTCAGTTTCTCCATTTGTACATAGGGATCATAACAACTCTTGCAAAATACTCTGGGATTTACTGAAGAACATTTTTAATATGAAATCTAGATATTACTCTGATAATTCATTCTCTGTGTGTAGATCCATCTGTTTTTTGCTGTTGAACAGACTTACAATATTTGACAAAAATATAAAAATGCTTTTATGCAAAATAAAGAATCTGGGGTTTGAGATAGAGTTGTAATTGCAGGATGACTTTTATAAGATTGCAAAGAGTGGGTAGGAGGAAGAAGTAAGATTAGTCAGCCACAGGCTCAGCTGGCCTGGATGCACCCACTCAGTGAGTAACTCGATGACAGAAAAAGCTGTCACAGGAAGATGGTCAGCAGCTGTGTTGAATTGTTCTGGGAGTATTAATTGCATAATTGCAATTATTTATTTACCTTTTCTGCCTACAGTGACATTATAGAGTGCTTTGTTGGTGAATAAGATGGTTGCCTAACATTTTTTCTCAGAACTGCTGTAATCCCAGTGATAATCACGGATTTGTGGGAGGAGGATTGTGCTCTCCATCCTGGCCTTCGCATCGGTGCGGTGGGACGAGATCGGCTCAGCCAGTAGAACAGGTCACTGCTGCAGGAAGGGGGAATCCTACATCTGCCACATCTCACCCTGTTTCCTGCTGCTTCTCTTGTGACAGCTCTGATGCCTCAGTGAGCTGGTCAGAAAGGTAACTAACTCAGCCAAAAAAAAAATAATCTCTGCACCCCGACAGATACGAACCAAAGGAAGGGGGGGATCAGGAATACAGGGCAGAGTGCAGGGAAAGGGAGCAGGAGCTCGGTGTTGCCTCCAGCTTCTCCAAAAGGATAAGAGGCATCCAAAGTTGGGTTAGTAACTCCTGGATACTACAAGGGGCAACTTCACTCCCACTTGTGTTACTTATCTTTTGTTGTCTCTAGTGCTTGCTAGACCCCACTGTAAGCCAGATCAATTCACTGATTTACCAGTCCAGCAGAAGACCAGAGTAAATGGCTGGTTTTCTGCCGAGTTAGTGCATTGAATCAGCTCAGCAGAATCTGACAAGCCCCAGGAGTGAAGGGTGGAGGGAAATGCTTTGCATGAAGAAGGAGGGTAGAAGGAGTGAGATGGGAAGGGGAAGTGAGAAGTCCTCTTTTTGACAGATTGACTCAGCTGCCTAGTATAACTTGACCCCAAATATGTGGTTTCACACTGCCCCTAATGCAGTGAACTACAGACAGTCCCCTTCTCACACCCTCAGGTATGGATGGGTTCCTGTCCCCTTTCTCATGCCAGACCTACACAGCTGTGTGACTGCCTGTGATTCACAACAGCTCACTGCTCACCCAGGAACTAGTCACGCTTTTGATCAGCTCGTCTTCCGTGAGACCATGATGTGAGCTGAGGGAGCAGCGGTGTGTGGCAGAGGAGGAGGGCAGGAGCCCTCTTCAGCAGTGATGCAAATACAAAGTGGCGTAACCCTGACATGAAACTACACCCTAAGTAACCACTGTGGAGGCAGGTCTTGGTGGAGCTGGGCTGTAGGAATGAACTCCGGTTTAAATGGGGACTACAGGTGTCACCATGTTATTGAACACTGTACCTAAATTTCCTCTCATATGCAAATATAAATGTTACTTTATAAAAGCCAACCAAACCTACATTTGCAGGCTCTCTGAACTCAGAAGCAAAGCATGAGGGCGCAGCAAGGGTGGCACAGCCGCCCCAGGGTGGGGGAGCCAAGGGCACCCCAAGGCAAGCCAAGTGGTGACCCCACCACTGGGGTGCAGCCCCATCGTGCTAGAGGCAGGTGAGCGGAGCAGGGTGGCTCCTGCAATGGGGCCCGTTAGTGGTCCAGGGGTCACCAGGTGGGACACGATAACAGGCCAGGTCCGAGGCTGGTGCAGGGGGCCCTGACACTCAGGTGGGCGCAGTTGAGGTATAGCTCAGGAAGGACTGAACACCGAAGCCCATCAGAGGGTGAGGGTGGAGGCCACCATTGAGGCCATCGCAGCAATTAAGGTCTATTTGTGCACTCATCGTCCTGACACAAAGCTGCGGAGTCAAAACAGCATCTAACAAAGCCTTTACTGATCTAAGAGTGGTAGAACCATCCAGAGTCCTGTCTGATACACCCTTGAACTGTTTATCAGCGTATATCTGACAAAATATAGGTATATAATATGCCCAGATTTCCTCACGTTCTGCCTGAGGTGCAGGGTTTATTTCAGGATCTTAAGGGAGCAAACAGCAATTGCCACTGCTAAGAGAGCATCAGACAGAACACCAGGCAATGAGTCTAATGAAAAAAATCAATTTAATTTAAACAAAAATATCAATCTAAATGACTTCCAAACACATAGCATCTAAATCTTTCAACGTAGCAAAAGAAAAATACCAGGTTGAGTCAGGGTGGGCAGCTGTCTAAATGAGGATGCATGACTTCACTAATTACAATTCTCGTGATGAAAGCAGATTTTTTTTTTTTCCATCAAACCTTTATGTTACCAAAAAAAAAAAGATTGCTGAAACACTCTGCAAGTTTTGACAAACTACACATGTAACACCCTGGAAAGCTAGTTTTTCAGATCTATTTTTTTTTCTCTCCTTTTCTCCTCTCTGTCCCCCCTCCCATGCCCTCCAGGAAACTTTTAGATTTTTTAAGGTGGTTTCAATGGCATTGTCATATGTTTAATGGTATTGTCATGTGTTTTATGGTGTATGTGGCATTGAAAAACTGTATGGATAAAGAATCCCTGTGCCATACTACTCAGAGAAGAATATACACATTTTAGCAAGAACCTTGAACACCAGAGCAGGAGTAAGTACTCTTCTGCCCAGGGAAGCGGAAAGCAGAAGCATGCTAGGCTGGATCACCCATGCTGCTTCTCCAAGGATATCTTCCAAGATACATGCCAAACGGAGGATATGCACACAGTGTGGTGCAGGCTGTGGTCCAGAACCCAGTTACGGTAGCAATAATGGCTGAGTGGAAAATCCTGAAGGACAGGGGTGGACACTGGAAGGTCACTGGGTTGGGAAAGCACAAGGAAGATGCAAGAACTTCCATAGGGTGTGGCCAGCTTGAGGAGACGAAGCTCCCCTGGCACTTACATGTCTTGTTCCATCTCTGATTCAGAGGATTAAGTTGCTTCCTTTGGAAATTTGAGAATGCTATAAAAGAAGGACATTTTTTACTATAGCTTCTCCTGGATGATATCCCTTGGCACAGAAGGAGTGCAAAGAAGCAAAATCTAAAGCCAGATTTCTGGAGTAGCCAGATTGGATGGCTTTTCCGGCACCTATATGGACACTCAGGGATCTCTTCATCAGTCCTTGTAGGAGCTAGAACAACTTAACAGAACAACCTAAATCTTTGTAGATATGACAACAGAAAGCAATGGGTTTTGTTCACTGCCATCTCCTGAGCAAGTGGACTTCAAAAGCCCCTTCCTAAGAGTAGCCAGAAAGAGAGGTGTCATGAAAACTGCAAATTTCTCAGGATGTGGCAGGGCACTTGTTGAACAACGAAAACTATCAGAACATAATAGCATGCCAGATTGACTTGCTGCAACTCCAGACTGAAGCAAGATTCCTGGTCTATAACACTTGAAAGGGAACGCTGAATGCAACATTCATGAGCACTTGTTTGAGCCAACTATGCTCCACTTTGTTGTTGCATCTCGCAGACATAGGCCAAGGTTCACAGAGCAGAAGTTCCAGCACTTTCAAGAAACTGAGTGGCATCTTACTTGCATTTAGAGCCCAAAAGCATCTTTGGCCTATGTTTTCTTCCACTTAGGCCAGTACTTTAATGGTCAGTATTCTGGCAGAAGGGTAAAAGGGAAAAAAAAAAAAAAAAAAAGAGTGGAGAAGGCAGAAACAAAGGAAATGGAGTAATTCTGCATGCAGTGTAACAAAGTACATTGGCTTCCAATTACTTTAGTCTTAAGGATATGTCCCAGTGAAGATTCTTTGATGTCTAATAAAGTGTTGGAGTCATGGAGTCTTTCTCCTAGTGGGATTACCAGAAACATTTTTTTTTTATTGTGTCTTCCTACTTTCATAAAATTCACAAGGAATTGCTGTCTTTCACAAGGAATTGCTTCACCTCTCCAGCTGTATCTTCATGTTTATTTGATGCTGGCAAGTGTATACAAGGGTTACTAACGTAGGACAGAAGGGTGAAAAGGAATCATTTGGTTTAGGTACCATTTCTGGTCTTGGTCCCTAAAGTGCCTATTGTATTATGTGAAAATTGCACAACACGGAGAGAACAGTTTTAAAAATAACCTAAATATTTGCATTCTTTCTACATATGTCAGTACACCCGCTAACTCAAAATGAAGGCTCCCAGTTATAACTGGGTGTCATAGCAACATGATTACAAACATCTTCAGTTATCCACAAAGTTTCAAGATTATATGAATGTTGATTTCCTCTTTTCACTAACCTTCTGTCCTCATTTTTTTTTCCTGAGTCCCTAAGCAAAGTTCACTGTAATTCCATTCCTCAAAAGCGATTCTCTACCCCATGCGCATGCTGCTCAGTGGTAAACAGTTATATGCAGGTCAGCACTGTATTGGGGTCGTCACTAGATGTTGTTAATTAATTTACACCAACCTCACAGCTCTCCCAAGTGACAGACAATTTGAGAAGGCATTACTGTATTTACGCCTTGTAAAATTTATGGCAAAGTAAGCCTTCATTTGTGAAGATCTGATTTCTAGAAACAGGCACTAAATAAAGCCTCAAAATTCTTCCAATTGAACAAGGATTTCTCAAGAGGCGTTCCTCAGGGGTTGGTACTGGGACCAGCACTGTTTAACATCTTTGTTGGCGACATGGATGGTGGGATCAAGTGCACCGTCAGTGAGTTTGCCAATGACACCAAACTGTGGCACTGTTGACATGCTGGAGAGAAGGGATGTCATCCAGAGAGATCTGGACAGGCTTGAGAGGTGGGCCCGTGTGAACCTCATGAACTTCCACAAGGCCAAGTGCAAGGTCCTGCACCTGGGTCGGGGCAATCCCAAGCACAAATACAGGCTGGGCACAGAATGGATTGAGAGCAGCCCTGACAAAAAGGACTTGGGAGTGTTAGTTGATGAGAAGCTCAACATGAGCCATCAATGTGTGCTCACAGCCCAGAAAGCCAACCACATCCTGGGCTGCATCAAAAGCAGCATGGCCAGCACATTGACGGAGGTGATTCTGCCCTTCTACTCTGCTCTGGTGAGCCCACCTGGAATACTGTCTCCAGCTCTGGAGTCCTCAGCACAGGAAGGACATGGACCTCTTGGAACGGGTCCAGCGGAGGGCCATGAAGATGATCAGAGGGCTGGAGCACCTATGCTATGAGGACAGGCTGAGAGAGTTGGGATTGTTCAGCCTGGAGAAGAGAAGGCTCTGGGGAGACCTTATAGCGGCCTTCCAGTACCTAAAGGGGGTCTACAGTAAAGATGGGGAGAGACTCTTTATCAGGGAGTGTAGCGATAGGATGAGGGGTAACAGTTTTAAACTGAAAGAGGGGAGATTTAGATTAGATATTAGGAAGAAATTCTTTACACTGAGGGTGGTGAGACACTGGAACCAGTTGCCCAGAGGAGTTGTGGATGCCCCATCCCTGGAAGTGTTCAAGGCCAGCTTGGACGGGGCTTTGAGTAACTTGGTCTAGTGGGAGGTGTCCCTGCCCACAGCAGGGGGATTGGAACTAGATGATCTTTAAGGTCCCTTCTAACTCTAACCATTCTACGATTCTATGAGAGCAATTTTAGTACCAAGTAGGTTCTGAACCACTCCCTCCCCCCTCCCCCCCCGTATGAACCCAGGCCTGAGGTTTACTTTTGCCCATATAAAGAACATCTTGAATACCATACTTTCCATATAGGCTATTTGTTTCTGCAAAGGGCTAGAAAGTTGTGCTATAGTCATTTGGAAGAGGTTTCACATCTCTGTGTGATCTCACCTATCTGAAAAAAAGAACAACCCAAAACCCAAACCCAAAAGCAACCAAGTAGAAAAATCACAAGGGCTGCTGCCACCAGAATCAAACAATAAGATGCTGTGCATCCTCAGGAGGAGAGCTGTGTCAGCCCAGATTATAACTGTTTATTCTAAGGCATCAGTTGTGCTATAGATAACTTCAGTACCTGTGAAGCTAGGAAAAAAAAGCAGGCTAACATCCAACTGATAAAACACATTATCTTATGAGTTTTTTTCTCTTCCTTACAGTTCTTTTTTCTAGGGAACAGCATTTCACCTTTTTAGGCTAGACGGCAAGTACTGTGAAGGTGCTGAGTATACAAAAGTATCTCTTCGGTGTAGTTTAGTAGTAGCAACAAGTTGTAATAATTAAGTAAAAAGAAAAATCTACAATTAAAGAATATTTCTATGTGTAACTAGGAAGACCAGACTTTGCTGAAGGACCACATCTAAACATGGCCACTTCATGTGCTAACGTATTCAAATGAACTGACCTGGGTCCACTGTAGAATGAGAGACTGTTATTGATGAATGCTGAATCCAAACGTGTTCTCATGCACTTCTCTTGCTGCGTGTCACTTCATTGTTGATTTGACTGCAGAGAAAGTTACATCCAGAAAGTTAGGAGAGCAACTAAGTGCTTGAAGGGCTGAGGATGTACACAAGAGTTCACATGGATTTACATGGAGTTTGGAATTACTGGTGTATTCAACAGCTGAGGATATCAAATAGCATAGAACAACTCTGACTGACAACCCTGTACTTGTTAGTTGCCTTCTATAGTGCCAATGGCTTAGTGAGGAGGATAGAGAAGGAAAAATAGGTAAGTTTTGGGGAAGTGTTGTGGGGAAGGTGAAGGAGGGAAGCATACCACTCTTCTGACACATGCTTTGTGTTATTGTAACCATTGTGTAATAATACAATAATAATACGGTGCAGATTTTCAGACGTAGAACATGTTTGTAGTATCTGTGATAGGAGCATATTAGCAATTACACAGTCCAGGTTTGCCACTGTTGGAGAACTTTCCATTCTACCAAAGTGTGAAGAAATGATGTAGATCATCTAGATGTCCTGTTTTTAAACCAGAGGAAAACACTTGCAAGGGAATCATATCCACAGGGATGCACCCTAGGGATATAGCCTGCTTGGTAACCTGTTGCAAATTGCTTCATCTTTCTGTGCTTTTATTTCCCATCTCTACAGCAACAATGATTCACAGTCCTAGATCTTACTATTTCTATGCAGCTGTAGTAGCGTCACAGGATGCTCGTGTGGTAATTATACTCTAACTTCTACAACATTCTTCTGCTAAAAAAGAAGGAGGTTCACTAACGAGATGTTACTAAGATGAAGATGTTCTCAGATGTCTTTGTGACAAGCTCAGAGGCACTCACACTGACTAAAATCAGGAAACGATACACCATTACGGTGCACAGGACATGCTGATGAAACCTTAATTCTGTCAGATGACCCCACACGCTTATTACGAT
>VYZM01010429.1:349009-401268 GCA_013398915.1 Dromas ardeola
CCCATCCCGGTAACCATACGGGCGGCGGCGGCGCCTCACGGCTCCCGGTGCTGCCGTTCGTTGGGTGCCTGCGCGCCCTTTCCTGGGCCCGGAGCTTGAGAGGCACCGGGCGCGCCCCCCATCCCTTTCGGCCGGCGATGCGGCCCCTCACCGGGGTGGCCCGCAGGCGGGCAGCGCCGGGCCCCGGCTCCCCGGAGCAGCTCTCGCCGTGTCTGGGCCGGGGGAGCGCGGCAGAGGCGTGGTGCTCGGGTTCTTCCTCCTGTGCTCGGAGAGACAGAACACAGCGAGTAGTTACACTGGGGCTTGAATTGTAGGTCGGGGGTATCTGTGCCGGTACAGGCCAGGCCAGCCTGGTTACTGCTGAGTGTGCTTCGAGCTGTTGGCCCGTACGGTATTTGTCTGTTTATGCTGGCCGTTCAGTGTTTTGCTTCAACTTCCATTTACCAAGCTCTGTAAGGGCTCTCAACTTTAGGGTGCTTTCAGCTGACCCTCCGAGTGCCATTTCAGCTTAAGACCTGAATGATTTGGAGCCATTCAGCAGAGATACAGGTAGCTGCGTTGCAATACCCGTGAGTCTTTTTGATAGCTTGGTCCTATAGCAGCCCAGCACAAAAGCCCACATTACCCATCTCTCACTTGATTTGCAGTGATGTGAATTGAAGCCCTCAAATTGGCGATTGCTCCCTTCGCAGAAGTTACTAAGTGATTCCAGTAAGGTTCGTTAGCCCTCATAGGAAATAAGAGCACCCTTATTACCTGTTGAGGTAGACAACTGTCACAAATAATTTATAACGCTCTAAGCTCTCTTAGTTGAGCATCAGTGTTGGCAACCATTGTAAAACACCTGAGTGTAGAATATGTTAAATAGCGGATGGAAAAATAAAACTGGATTTTCTCTAAAAAAATCAAGTTATCTTAATAGGTGATAGACAAGATGAGGTAAAAATGAGGCAGGAGTAGCATTTATTTTGTGTGAAACGGACTAAACTGTGATTGTTGCTCAGAATTTTAAGCAGTAAAAATAATGAAGACAAATCTTACAGAATGAGTTTGATGCTCATCTAGCTGCTTTAGTGGACAGCATGCAAAGCTGAATATATTTCAGGTGTGAGAGGGAACACTGATTTGTAATACAGTTGAACTGGTATTAATCACAGAGATGTGGTGGGAGCTCAGTCATGAGGCTGGTGTCCATGCTAAATATTTTTAATAGCTCTTGACAATTCCCCTGAAAACAGCCAAGAAGCCCACTCACTTGTAAGCTGATACATAAATTTCCTTCTTGGTGCTTTTGGTTTTTTTCATGCTTTTCTAGGTAAAACCTGGAGCACTTCACAGGACTCACTTCAAAGATATGTGATGGCATGGGAATGTTTCCTCTCCTCCTGGAGAGGGGAGGTGGAGGGCAGCAGAGAGACCTAGGAACTCCAGATTTCCTCCGGAGGATCCCTCTTAGAGTTTTCAGGATTATTGTCTCTTATAGCCATGTTTGTGTTATAAGTTGTCTGCAGCCAGTCTAGAGCATTTAAATCCTGGATTGGTTATGTTAGATGACCAGTTCTTTAGCTCCTGTGTTGTGCATGTGTTAGGTTGCCAAATGTCTGTACGGTCCAGGACTTGAATCTTGACTACAGCCTCAAAAATGTGCAAAGTCATATTTTGCAATATTGCAGCTGCAGAGGTGCAGACCTAGAGATGTGTCTGCTTGAGTCTTCAGGAGTCTCGAGTGAGACTTATTTTGACCTTTTCTAACCTGCCAATCTTGATGTTAAGAGTTAAATTTCCTGTTGCTAGTTGCCTTAGATGGAGGGGAGTAAGTGAATCTGCTGCTAGTGAGAGTTTGAAAGATCAAGAAAGGAAATGGAAGAGAAAGAGAGATATTAGGAAAGAGCTGTAGAAAGGTGAAATAACTCCAGTAGCAAGAAGATCCGATTTTTCTTTATGCATGGTAGTGAATTTGATGATAAATAAATGGCTTAGGTTGCTGTTAGGAAAAGACCTTCTCCCTTTGATCCACTTGTACCTTTTGTGTTGTCATTGGAGGGAGACCGATGATGGCTTATTTGGGATGGGAGTGCATATTTGGACTGTAATGAAGTACAGAATCTAGCTAACTGCTCGAAATGCAGTTGGCGTTCCTTGTCTTGACCGACTGCTGGCAGATGGCCTGGCTCTCAGGTTGACTAGCAGCCCTGTACTCCTCAGCCTGCTTCTTCGCTATGTGCAGGCTGTCATCTAGCCCAGTAGGAGAGCAGTAGGCTCTCCTTCTCTCAGCAGAGAGCTCCGTCTATATTTTCAGTACTTTCCCCAAATTCAATTAAAAGGTGACAGTATAGATGTTGCAAAGCAGTTGTTACAGAAGGTACAGAATGTCTTCTGGTTTGCTGTCCTCAAATTACTTAGAAACACAAACTGTAAACAACTGGGGGAAGAATGACATGTTAGCTCAAGAGATGACTTGCTTGAGAGTTATAACTTAGTGTTAGCACATCGCAAATGGTGAGTCGAAAATGGTATCTTTTTGAATCTTTAGAAGGTTTTCCAATTCAGATTATATCTTTATCTCGTGAATAGAGAAGAGGTATTTTTATTTCTTCAATAGTCCAAAACCAGGGGTTCTCTGAGAATCACCTTGACAAAAAAAATCTGTTAATGTAAGATAAAATAAAAATGTGGCATGGCACATTTACGTAGATGTGTATGTTTGATGCTGTAAAGTTTTCTTCCTACTGCAGAGTATTAAAAAGTGAGCCTTTGCAATATACACAAGAAATAAGCCCAGAGAATTTTACTTTAAAGCACTTACTACACCGGTTCTCTCCAATGTTGCAAAGTCACGTAGCTCCAGTCGAGTAAGGAGTTGAATTGCATCTGATTTTTTTTTTTTTTTTGGCTGACATTCAAACCACCTCATTGCCATGTCAAGTGCAGTCGGTATATCTGAATGGGACGAGCAGTGCTGCCTCCTGTAATCTTTTCAAATGTTTTTTCTTTGTTTTCACTGCTGCAGTGATCTCATCATTCATAATTTGATGTCCAGGTCTACGCGTTAACTGTGTAGCCAGTTGTTAGTAGTGCTTCTGTTACAAGCTGCTCCTATCATGAAGTAAACCATCTGAAGCAGTATCTGAGACTCCTCCAAATTTTTTTTATTAACATATTTATCAGGGTTAAATTGCTGAGGCTTTGATTTCCTCCCCTGCGTGGTAGCATGTTATTGTCTGAGATATTCCTTTCTTGCTGTTTACTGTGAGAAGCTATTTCCACATTGCTGCCAGTGAGCTCCTGTTTGTATTTTTTTTTTTCATAATTTGGGTAACATTTGAACTGCTGAGTTATAAAATGCTGCCTGAAATTGTAAAAATTCTGGGAGGTTTTATGGAGATTCTCATGGTGTATGCGATGATAGGCACCTACAGTGTTCCGTATTAGAGGTCCCTACAGTCAGCTTTATATGTTTTTTTTTTAAATATCAATCATGTATTTAGTCTGCAACTTCTGAAACTTTCTAGAAGTTCTTAAACAGTATTGCTGGCAGCCAACTTGAAGTTTCTCACTTTGTCTTGGAAGCTATCGTCTTCTGGGGTATGGACATCTGTCTCCACATGAAAATTTAAGTCGCCGTTACTTTTTGATTTCTCTGATGTTTCCAGACATTTTTTAATAAATAAAATTTTATTTAATAAATTAAAAAAAAAAAGACTGGAGGTAAACTTAATACCTTTTTGTGGTATTTTGCATTTGTTTGGGTGATGGTTAGGCATAGAAAATATTACTTCTGGGCAGTGCTGTTCCTTGGCATTTGTCAGAGAAGCTGTATATTTGGTCTCTGTAATGTCTTTTTGCCCCTTCTGTGCTGTTTGAATCTTGTGGATAACTTCAAAATTGACAGAAGGGTGAAAACTTACGGAATTTTCAGAGGGTTTTTTGTACTCTTCTTAAAACCACTTCCCCTGCATCTCCCCAACAAATGTAGGAAGACAATACATATGCTACTTTGAGACCTTCTTTTGAGTCTTCTTGCCAGGCGGCTAGTACAACATAGGCTGGCTGTGGTAGTGGGAGGGGTGTACAAGCATGTACTGGAAGCCTAAAGTTTGGCAGGACAGGTCTTTTGTGGAGGTCCTCAGGCCCAGAAGGTCACTCAGACCCAGAGGATAAGAAAACTTTCAAGTTAGACGAAGGTACCAGTTTTAAAAGGGAAACATGTAGTCTTAATAAAAGGTCTTAAAGAGGGCGCTGATAACTTTCCATAGCCTTTTCCTTAAAGCTTTCAGTAGACACCAGAGAATAAAAACTGAGGAAAAAAAACAGCAAATAATCCAACTAGAGGCAAAAATCTTGTTTGGACCACCTTCTTGTATAACATTTGAGCAATTTTGAGGTACAACTCTATAGTACATCAAGCTTTCTAAGTACTGATGCTAATGTTTTTTTTATCGCTTTGCATGCACTTGTTTTGTACTGGACTTGTCGCTTATGTTTAATGGCTTTCAGTGTATCATCAAAATTTGTTTTGTGCAATAGTACAAACACATTTTCATAGTTACACGTGACTGATGGGTTAATAGTGAGAAGCAAGTGGCACAATTTGCCATAGATGGCATTTGGACAAAAGCTCTGTATGAATTATTGTTTGCTTTAATCACACTTTGATAGTTGACTCCACACTGTATATTAATGCAATGGTCTAATGCAAATGTGCTCCATCAGTATAATCACAGGAATGGTTTACACTATTAGCTTAGTGAATTTAGTCATGCCTCACTTTACTATAGCTGGAGATGCACCATGAAAAGCTTGATCTGTGCTGGTACGTAGATAATCCTCTAGGAATTTGCATAGGATCTCAGCTTCATAGTTCCAAAATCCTGTAATCTGATGTGGAAAATTCGAGAACAAGGTCATTCTCGAGGGAGAGCAATGCTGACCTTAAAAATGCCCCTCTTCATGTTACTGTTGTTTGGCAACAACGTCTTATTCCATGAGTGGAAGGTGGATGGGTTTGGTTTTTTTTTTTTTTTGAGTTGGGGGAAGGTGCTGTTACCTGGGGTATATTTGTCTTTATCTCAGTGAGTCACTTTGCAGTGGTTAAAATTGTGTAGTGATGGGAACTGGAGAACCAGAAGTGTGTGCGGGAAGATAGTGAATGGTCCAGAGTTCATGGTGTGTGCTTAGCAGAGTTGTAGTTGCAAATTGCTAGACAATTGTCCATAGACTGAGCACTAGTTAAATCTACTGTACTGCTATTCTAGTCTGTCTTTTTCACAGCAGATGCATTTGACATGTTGACACTCAGAATGTTTGTTTGTGTTGGTTTTTTTTGTGAGGTTGAGTGGAAGGGTAGATACAGTTGGGGCTGGTGATGGGGTCTAGGAACCTGCAGGGTGGTGGAAGCATTAGTGTACAGGTTCATTATCCCAGTAATGAGTCCAGGAAGTGGAGGCATGTGGGATGCTGACGCTTGGGGATTATATGGCAAGGAAGAGAAGAATTCGTGCGGAGGCCAGCTACTGGAATCCACAAGTGCAGCTTTCTATTTATGATGTTTGACCTTAGGTTTACAGTTTAATGGGCTTTATTGCTAATTCTTTTTTTCCTAAGAGACAGACATTATTTTCAGAAGACTTTCTCCAATGTAGTTGTTTTACAGTGATATAATTTTAATCTAAACATTCTGAAATCTCTCTGACAATATGACATCTGCTTAGGTAACCAATTTATTTTCAGTAATGCTGGTTATAGCCAGTTCTTTACATAATTGTAGCTAATAAATTGATAGACCCTGTAAGAATTTGTGCCAAAATGTGATGTACTGTTATAAAAAAATCTTTGAATTAAGTCTTTGTGGTTTTCTGAGGCAGCTTTATCCCTATATGCAGAAGACAGTTTTGACTGATATGTTTTACTTTCTCCTACTGCCTCCCCCTCAAAAATCAAAGCAAAAACATGCATGAAGTTTACCTTCTTGTGTGCAACTTACCAGTTCTTGGTGAAGATCAGTGTCATCTTCCCCCTTATCCCACTCTGACAGAGTAGGAAAGAATTGCCATTTGGCAAGTAATTAGAACTTGTCCGTATGCCAATATGCTGCTTTGAGTTTCTCCCTATGCAGCTGAAACCTTTAGTTTCCATTTCATACCCCCAAATTAACCCAAACTATTACATGTAGTTGGAAGATAACGGCACTGGTAGCTGGCGAGGCTTTCCTGCAATCAGAATAAAAATATTAAACAAATTTTTTGTTTGTCTGAATTGAAATGCTAAAGTTGGTGGTGTACTGCTGTGGTTTTTGCAGAGAGCCAGCACAAGGTGGAAAAGTTACCACCTAGTTAAGTTAGATTAACCAAAAGTTCTCAAGGTGATTAGCCTGCGGTTCACGTTGAGCAGCCTTGCTGTACAAACAGATTTAGCCTGGGCTGTGCTGGCACAGAAGTTTTTGTGCTGCTGCAGTAAACTTGAACTGAGGGACTGATTTGGCTCAGAACTCTGCACTAAAGGTTATTTCTTAAGCCAGATCAGTTCTGTGATCTCATTTGTTTGACTTTGTAAATGCTTGGGCTGATGAAAAGGGTGTGTGGAACGGTGACTGTACATGTTAGTGCTGCTGCTGAGAAATTAGGGCTTCCCACTCAGGCAAACCCTGACATTTTGTGAGGAAAGGAAAAGGTGGAGTTAGTTACAGATGTGAGTGAAGTTGATCAAGAAGAACTGAGCACCAGGCTGAAATGGTGGGGAGAAAAGCAGTTTGACTTGATTATAAACTCAACAGATGAAGCCAATGAAGAATGAGATAAAGGACTTGCACTAATTTTTAGTCATTGACAGTGGAATTTAGGTGTAACTTCTTATTTTATTTTTTTATATCTCTTTGCTTTTAGCTATTGGTAGTGACTTTTTATCTGCTTTAGAAATCTTCCTGGAGGACTTGGCAGCAAATGTCTGATCTCCCCCAGGAAGCAAATATTGAAGAGACTGATGAGCAATCAGTTAAACTGAAAGACATTTCTCTTTCCTCATCACATCTTCCTTCTCCCACATAAATTGGTATGTGTGGTACCCTCCAAGTGATAAGTGTTATCATTTCAATTATAGCAGAAAATGGAGCTACTGGCTTTCATTTTAAGTCTGTCATCTCTTTTTGAAAAACTAATTTGCTATATCATCTGCAGAGTCTGAAACTGTCTACCACATCCTCTTTAAAAGTGCTTCTGGATACAACAGTACAAACACATTTTGGTTTAAAAGTTACCTTGTTGATTTAGGCTGTTGTGGGTTGACCTTGGCCAGCTGCCCACCCAGCCACTCTCACTCTCCCCACCTCAACCAGGCAGGGGGACAAAATAAGATGGAAAAGCTCATGAGTGGAGACAAAGACAGGGAGATCACTTACTGAATGCCATCACAGGCAAAACAGACTCAACATGGGGAAAATTAATTAATTTATTTCCAAGTAAAATAGAGTTGGATGGTGAGAAACAAAGACAAAATGAAATCAATGCTTTTTGCCCCCCTTTACCTCCCCTGTCCCTGGTGGATGCAGGGGGATGGGGAGTGGGCTCTCCTCTCTGCTGTTCTCTCCTCCTCACGTTTTTCCCCTGCTCCAGTGTGGTCATCTCCATGGGCTGCGGTGCGGATGTTTGATCCACTGTGGTCCTCCGTGGGCTACAGGGAACCTCTGCTCCAGTGCCTGGAGCATCTCCTCACCCTCCTTCTCTGACCTTGATGTTTACACTATTTTTCCTCACACTTCTTTTTTTTTTTTTTGTCCTCACTGTTTTCTCTGTGGGATGTTTTCTGTCCTTTCTTAAATACATTTTCCCAGATGTGCCACGAGCTTGGCTGACAGGCTCAGCTGTGTCCTGCAGCAGGTCTGTTGGAGCTGGCCGTGTCTGGCAGGGGGCTGCCCCTGGCCTCTTACCACAGAGGTCACCCCAGGAGCCCCCCTGCTGCCAACACCTTGATGTCTACAACCCATACATATGCCTAGATGGTTATGCAGTTAAATTAGGCCATACCAAATACAAGTTTTGTGTCCTGAAAAAGTGAAGCAAGCTGATGTGTATTTTTTTTCAGTCTGAGTGCCTCCTTCATTTTACCACTAACTTTTTTTTTTTTTTAGGCCATCTTGGGACTATTCATGCAGTGTTGCATCTTACTGTTCCTTTTATAAATGGCCAAGGCTACCAAAGAAGTTTATGTTGTAGCCAGCTGTTTGGAGACTCTTCTTTGTAGCACCTATGGAAGAAATATGTTGAGAGATGCCCAGATTTCATTCATTTGTACTGGTGGAAGATGTTTTACCTACAGCCAATGCCAACTGTTCATCAGTTTCTATTGGAAGTTACTGTCCTCTGCTAGATGGCAGCAGAGTTTGTATGCTGTCAGTCAACATTTTTTGGGTTAAAGATCTAGTTAATAGAGTGCAGCTCACTCTTCCTGAGTTGAATTGGGAATGTTGACAGGCTTTACTTTCTCAGTAGACTTGCAGGATGGTGATTTCTGGCAAGGGGGCAGCAATAAGCACTGGGAGTTGGGCTGTAATTCCTGTTGCAGAGTAAGTCTTATTAAGACAAAGGTACTCATTCATCATCTGTCTTCCCTGATCTGTTCAGAATAAAACCACCTAGGGGTAGTTGAACCTACGGGTAAAGGTGGGTGATACCTAAGTTTTTTACTGTCTGAACTAGATTAGAGAGGGCTTGTGACTTGCCTTGGCCTGACAAAGTTGTAGGGGTGTAACTTCCATCTTAGTAGGTGATGCTGAATGTAAATTACTTGAATATTGCATAGAGAATTGAGCCAGTAAATGTGCTGCTGAAAATACAAGGAAAGAATCATTCCCCTGAGACTTTGCATAAAGATGTGGTATTGTGCCATTTAAAATATTTAATAGCTCTGAGACCTGCAATATTTTCTCTTTGTGTAAAAGGCCTTATTAGTGTTTTCTGTTTTGAAGTTTCAGAGTAATCTTATCACAGCTATGTTGACCTCTGAAAGTCTTAATGATGTTCTCTCTCTTTTTAAGTTACTAGCATAAAGCTGCTAGTCGTAAGGATGTTTTTCTGTAGTCTCAACACTATAGAGGGTTGCTAGATAACAGTTTATAACAAGTAAGAAGATACACAGAGTCTTGGTGTTGAAGACTTATAGATGGGTGAAGACTTTAATTTAGCAGTTTACCATCTGTTATTGAAATTAGCCTTGTTGGTAGTTAAGCTTCTTCCTTTGGAATGAGGCGGTAGCCTCTGCATTTCCTTTTTAGGTTGGTTACAGAATAGTAATCTGTTATGCTAGTATCTCGCTGTGATTAACGCTGCAGTCTCAACTCTTTAAACCAGCCCTTTCACCAAAAGGAGCAGTCTGTTCTCCCATCCTTCTGGCTGCATGTGTTTGCACCCTCCGTTTGGTTGGCACAGCTGTTCGCGTGGACTTGTGGTGAACTGCATCAGGAACTTCTCGCTTGCATGATTTTTTTTTCTTTTTTTTTTTCCCCTTCCATATCAGCTACATGTTACGTTTCACCACGAGGTTGAAAGAGAGCTATACAGGAAAAAGTGAAGGTGCATAATAGGCTGAAGTGGAAAGGTGGCACAGCTCTTTTTCTTCCTTTCCCCTGTAGTCGCTCATTTATCAGTTTAAAATGTTCAGGCTTTAATCTTTTGATAGCAAGTGAGACTTCTGAAGTAGCTTTTTGTTTTTCAAATGTAGCATACAGAAATCTTTTTTTGGTTGTTTTGATTGAGGCCTTGGCAACTTGAGGCTTTTATAAACACTTCTGTAAGTCTGGAAGTGATAAAAATAGTGGTATTTTTCTAATGGATTCTTTCTTTGTATGCTTGTTCATATCTCCATATGCGCTAACAATTGATTCTCATGCATGTCTGTATGGAAGCATCTTCTGGGTTGTTCAGTTCACTTCTTTAAAGAAGGTCTCTGTCTTGTTCTAGGTGTGTGAACCAGGAGAATCCTGGTGATTATGTCTGCTTTTCAGTAAGTTTTTCCTTCCAATGAAGGCAGGATAACTAAGCAAAAGCTTAAAGAATGAAACGCATCCCCCCTGCATATCAGTCTCTCGTGTTTGCATGGCTTCTCTCAGTCTTCGGCAACCAGAAAAACCCTCACCTCCACCTCTTGCTCTGCTGGTGTCTTCTAAAGATCACAGCTTTTTCTCTTCCTGAGGCTTCTTGTCCTCACAGGTTACTGTAAAAACAGGTTGAGGGTTTCTCCCCCCTCGGGTACAATTAGTCTTCAATTTAATGTCTTTATAGAAGAATAGCTGTGGAGAATGTCAGCTACACCATCTGTCCCATCCATATCATCTGTCACTCTACTTCAGGCCACCTGTGTTAGTAAGAAAAGCTTTGCTTTTGCTTGTCAAAACACCTTCAACACTTCTGTGTTTTTTAACCACCTAATTAAAAATAAGATAGATAAAATTGTGGGTGGCATAACCAGTTGTGAATGACAGTGTTGTGGCTTGTTTTTTTTTTTTTTGGTTTTTTTTTAAAGTACTGACTGGCATGCATCTTCATTTTGGGTTTATTAATTTTCTTCAGTCAATGGAAATTATGACATTAGCTTGGAATTGTTAAAAGCAGGAGCGAGAAGACATCTCAATCTAAAAACATTGCAGAGTATGACAAGTAGAAATAACTGCCTATGGCAGCATGGAATACTTCATTAAGTGCTTTAGAGCTCAAAATATGTCCTGAAATCTCTTCTGTGGAACTTACTTCAGCATGCTAGAGGAGACTTAATAAGAAACACTATAAAGTGCTGTTCTGGAACACTTATTTGACGGAAATTTGTATTCCCATGAAGACAAAATTAAGTGCTGTATTGTAAAGACGTTTATTGTGAGCAGCAGAACTGCAAAACGTAGTTTTCTGTGAATTTGTCCCTTTTTCTCTTTAGCATGTTAATATTTGGGTGTCCCGGTCTGTTTTTATCATTATTGGCAGTATTTTTTTTAATTTTGCCAGGCAAGAATAGTACATACTTGGTTGGAATAAACTGGCCAAACAACATGTAATTAGAGTTCTTCATGTCTTTTTCTTTGATAGCGTTGAGCTTGGTTTTTTGTCCTAGCCACTGAAAGCTTACAAAATGTACAGAGAAGCTGAAATTGGACAAAAGGTTCAAAGGCAGTCTTGGGGAGAAATAGGGAAGTAACATATTGCACAAAACTCACTTTCTCAGCTAAGAAAGTGTTAGAAAGATTTTGCCAAAAACGATACTGGAAAGTATTGCATATGCTTGGTCTTCCTGATGAGTTAAAAAAAGTGGGAAGATAAAAGTTTAATTAGAAGTGATTTATTTATTCATTTAACATGTTTGAGAGACTGTTTTTCATTGGGTAACCATCCTCTGGGGAAAGTAATATAAAACTACAAAATAATATCAACATGTAGTTAAACATTTCCTTGTTTGTAGATTGAGTCTGCATCTTGTGGCTCTCTTGTGGGTGACTTACAGGTTTGTTTTTTTTTTTTTCTTTGAGGCAATGTATACTTACCAATAAATAAATAAATCTCTAAGCAGTTCGGTTTCCTGACCTGGGGCATAGTGTTGCCCTGTATACTGACAACTATTTATCTCAAATATGTCTTATTTCTCCAAGTCTTGTGGCAAATCGAGTTGATTTTATTATCAGCATGTCTTTAACTGGCCATGTTACTGTAAAATGTGGAAGTCAAGTCCCTGATGTCACCTCAGAACTGGACCTACTTGTATGTTTAAGCGTTTTATATGCTTAGACCTTAAAACATAACTTTTTGATTATTTTCTTCCTTTTTGTTCCTTTTCCATGGTTTCCCCCAAAATATAGTGAAGATACTATAAATTTCTTCATAATTGAAAGACAAAAGCATTATTTACTGTCAGAATTTAGCAGGTGGTGTTGATGTATTAAAGTACAAACATTTCACACTTTTAATAAATGGCATCTTTCTTGTGTTTTTCATAGTCTGACAAGCTTGTCTGTGTGACTCTGTTTTAAAAAGATGTCTTTCCTGAATCGAAGATGCTTCTTGGCTTTTGCATAAAAACGGTAGTGATGTATGTTCAGAGGAGTCAGGACCTATCGTTTTGTGTGTGTCAGACAAGTTTAGCCTGGTGCTTGCTCTCTCGGCGTGATGGCTGCATCGGAGCCTGGCGGGTATGAGAGATGAATGTCAACCCGTTCCCTCACCGATTTCTTGCAAGTGTTTCTTCTCATCTCTGTTCGAAAACAGCTTCAATTATGCTGATAGTAGTGGAGCTCCATGCACAGCGCAGGAAGCGAGGCGTGCTTGCTTAAAGCATTTTTCATCTAATATTAATGTTCCACAGGGGAGGGGGCCTGAATGGGTTCTGAGTAGCTTCGGCACTAGCGTAGCTGTATGCAGCATAAATGCTTTTCTTTGCACTCCCCTCTTCTGTGGTGTTTTATAGCAAGATAACCGCATAAGAGGCAAAAAGGGCTCTCTGAACATGGTGACATACTAGCAGTGGTATAAATCCTTCAGTATAATGTGGTACCTCGATTAAAAGAATCGTTTTACATGATGACATACTAGCAGTGGTATAGCCCCTTCAGTATAATGTGGTACCTCCATTAAAAGAATCGTTTTTCTCATACATGGGCTCTCTCATTGTGTATTGACAAATGGTTTTTAGTGGCAGAATGTGCAGCTCTCAGCCAGGCGTTGCTCCCTCAGTGAGGCTGGCAGGTAGAAGTGCTGATGCTGCTGCCAGAGAACTGCTGATTCTGGGTTATTTTAAGCCAGGGTTGGCTGCCCAGTATGGTTACAGTCAGCATACTGGCATAACTAGGGAGGCAGTCTGGGGACCAGATGAGCGATGGGGGGCTAGGGGCTGCTGAGATCAGGCCAGCTATTAAAATGTGTTTCCCTTAATATTTAAAAGAAAAAGGAAAAAAAAAAGTCTTAAATTTGAGCATGCCCACAAGAACCAGAGCCACGATTTACCTACTAGTGTGAGTATGGCAAAGTCCAGGTGGTAGCAGCTGTGAAGAAGTTTAAAAATTGGGTCTTTCCGTTTTCTTTCTTTTTTAATTTCAAGTTGGCTTGCTGTATTAGTTTGTGTTTGGCATAAGATGCTCTTCCCTCTGCCAAAACTGTCAAACTGTAATAAGTATATGATCCTTTACAGGTGGAAATCCAAATTGTCCCGTTTACCTGTGGCAGTACTCATACTGAAAACTTGGTGAAAGAAATGGAGAATGTTTTATGCATTTACAGGGATAATCTGTAGTTTCGTTGTCACTGACTTTTATACCACTCAAGTAAAGCTTCAAGCATTCGTTTTAACCACTCTTCTACAGAATTATTGTACAAGTAAATGGCCAGCAGAATATGAATTCTGAGTATGTTATAAATTTATATGTATCATTTAAAATAAAATATACTTGCAGAAGTGAATGTAGATAGCTCTAAGAAGCCTGAATGGCCTTCCAGTAAGTTGTGTAAGTGGCATTGGCAGCTAATGTCTATGCAGATAAGTATACAATATGTAGTCACAACAAGGAATTAGACCAGATAAATGTTTGTTTGTGTATGTACACAGTAATAATCAGTATTATGATTTGTAGGACCTTGACAATTTTGAGATGAATAACTGGGTTTTGGCATTAATTACTGTGACTTCACTTCTTTATGTTATATATTTGATTATCTTGTGTTGAAGTGAAGTGTTATTTACCTGCGTCAAGACAGCCATTATCACAGAAATGGTGGGTGAATTTATTTCTACAAAATGCCAGTATTGTAACAGTGCAGTTACGTTTGAAGAATGTATTTAGCCAAGTAGAGGTAATCTGTCTATTTTGTACTTGCATTAGTGCTGTTGTAGACACACAGAATAAATACGCTATAAAACTAGAAAAATAAATTAGTATTACACCTGCAAGTTACCATTTTTCTTCAGTAGAAATGGGATGGTTTTTCTTTGTGAAAGCCAACACATGTGGTGAAAAAATTAACTGTACCTAGTAAAAACAAGCTAGAGGAAAAGCAGGAAATAGGGCTAAAATTACCTGAGGAAATGAGGCTTCAGCAGGACTTCTTGTCCCTGCCTAGTGTCCGGTTGCCCATGTTGGCCTTGGGTTTCTTTTTTGTAAGAAGGAGCAGAATGGTGCCTGTGAGACTGGTGAAGGCTGGCAGCAGGGGAGAGGGAAAGATGCCCAGGACTTGGTCGGTCTGTCTGCTCAGTGTGTTGGCGGGATGGATGGTCAGGACGTGGGCAGCTATTAGCTATGGCCACAGCGTGGTGCCTGAGGTAGGACTGGGGCTGTGGGCAGAAGAACTGAGTAACAAAGAACACAAATCTCTGTAGGAAACCAGGCTTCCCTAATTTTGCCACTTACAGAACAACTTGCCTGTCTCCTGCTGTTTGTTAGGTGACTTTAAATGTGGTTATATGGAGGCTGTAAGTGATCACACCAAAGCTATTTATGCATATATATGTGTAAATATGGAAAACATCCTTAAAAACACCTTCAGTGTTGCAGCATAGTACTTTAGATCTTCAAAGTTGGATCTGATTCCAGTACAAATGTTCATTTTAATAAGCCCCTCCGCTCTTGTTAGAGTAAACCTTGAACAACTCTGTAAGTGATTAACCCTTTTGGCTTTTCACTTACGGGATTTTCTATTTAAGGTAGAATGGGAAATGCTTTTTGGTATTTTCATTGTCGTGTTCTTTAAAGTGCTTTTAAGTATATTGAAAAAAACCCAACCAACCAGCTTGGCAGTAGTTTAATCAAAAGTTAAGAAATTTGAGGACAGCTTAATTGTTATCTATTACCTTGCGCCATAGAAGCACACACTGTTACAGCAGTTGAGGGGTCCGAAAGGAGACGCGTACCGGTTTACCACATCCTCATCATCTTTCTGCAGATGTTCTTTGACTTTAAGGTATTTGTCTAACATTGTTTCTCTGGATGTAGGCAATAGCAAATACCTGTTGTTTTTAAAATACAGGTCGTGTTTATTTTAAATGGGTTGTATTTGTTACATTGCTGCTTCTTCTTCTTCTTCTAGGAAACCCAGCGCTTGCTGGCAGAGCCAGTCCCTGGGATAAAAGCGGAGCCAGATGAAAGCAACGCACGTTATTTTCACGTGGTCATTGCAGGTCCACAGGATTCCCCCTTTGAGGGTGGGACATTTAAACTTGAACTATTCCTTCCAGAAGAATATCCAATGGCAGCTCCTAAAGTACGTTTCATGACCAAAATTTATCATCCTAATGTAGACAAGCTGGGAAGAATATGTTTAGATATTTTGAAAGGTAAGTGCTAACTTGTTTGCTTTCTCTTGATCTTAATAAGTACAGAAACTTATAAATTGACCCTCAAAAGAGATTTCATTTGTTTAAAGAATACCTTGCTTAGTCTTTAATCTGTAAGAGGAAAACTTACTATTTCTGTAGCCTATGGTAAATACGGTGTTTCATACTGCTGTAAATGTCTCTTCAGATAAATGGTCCCCAGCTTTGCAGATTCGTACAGTTCTGCTATCAATCCAGGCTTTGTTAAGCGCTCCCAATCCAGATGATCCACTAGCAAATGATGTAGCTGAGCAATGGAAGACCAATGAAGCCCAAGCCATAGAAACAGGTGATGTATCTTAGACTTTTTTTTCCCTAGCTTTAGGAAGTAGCTGATTACTAATTGGTTGGGGGATATAAATCCTGACCTCTTGTTTTATGTCTGCGACTTGCAGAAGTAATTATTGCATACAGTCATAGTCTAATTACCCTGAATGTGCCTGCTGTGGTCTGTTTTCATGTCTGTGAGGCCTGCCGGAAGAAAAGCGCTCTTGATCTGTTTTATCTTGAGTTCTCACGTTCCTAAATTGCAAGCGTGTTTAATTTGGACTCATGGTAAAATAAAAATACACACTACTGCTTTTTCTGTAAAGCTGACGGAACAGATTACCTAGTTTCAGAAAGTACATCTCTTCCATACCTGCTTCTGTTGCAGGCTGTAATGGGTTGAAAGAATGATTATGTTACCCCTCTTCACTTTTGGATTCACTGCAGTCAGGCCACTTCAGCAGCTGTCAGCTTTTTTATAGAATAGGAGTTCAAAATTGCACTTAATGTCAGAATGGATACATTTTGTATACTTGCAGCAGTATTTAAAATGACTTTAATAAATCCTAAAAAAGATGTAATTTCTTAAATATGTTTCTTTTTCTCTACAGCCAGAGCATGGACTAGGCTATATGCCATGAATAATATTTAAATGCGCTTTGAACATCAAGTGTGCATCACTTCTCCTGTTCTGCCAAGACCTCTTCCTTTTTTGTTTGCATTTAATGGACACAGTCTTAGAAACGTTACAGAATAAAAGCCCAGACATCTTCAGTCCTTTGGTGATTAAATGCACATTAGCAAATCTGTGTCTTGTCCTAATTCACTATTGTACCGCATGAGCAGAGGCTAGAAGTATCATCTGGATTGTTGTGAAATTGTTTAAAAGCAGCAGCACATCTCTGCTTTTAATCATTTTTCCCATCATGGTTTAAGTATAAGCACTGTGAATGAAGGTAGGCAGGGTTAGCTGCGGGGCTTTTTTGTTTTAATTTTGTGGGCTCCTCCTCCCTTTTTATGGTGATGCTAATTGCATTGGTAAAAGCAGCTAACCAGTTATACTTTAGAATATACCCTCTAGCCCAGTCTAACTTAGACGCTGTAGATGGACAAGCTTCATTGTTTGAACAAAAAATGGGAACATTAAACATCCATCACCTTCACTAATAATATTGTGATTCTGCTGTCAAGTGTAGAAAAAAAAAATCCCTCCAAGAAAAAGCTTGTGACCATTTTGTATGGCTTGTCTGGAAAATCTCCTGTAAATCTTATGTTTTAGTAAAATATTTTTTGTTATTCTACTTTGCCTTTGTACAGTTTATTTTGCTGTGTTTTCACTTCTCTAATGTGACAATCGTATTTAAAAAAAAAAAAGAAAAAAAAAAGAAAAATTGAAACCAGAATCGACGGTTTGTCTTCACCAGTCTGACAGATTAAACAGTAAAGAGGTGGAATTCACAAATATTTTTTTGCTTCTGTTTGCTGACTTTTTTTAATTAGCTTGTGTTATGTGGGTGACCTTACCTGGCCAATTTAATATGAAATCGCATTTGGAGTGACTCTTAGAAACAAGTCTCTGATGTAACCGTTGTAACCGTAATTTCAGTAATGCATTGATATGCGTTTTCATGGAAATAACCATACTCAAGTAGGAGGTTGAGAGCAAATGACAGCACTAATTGTGAGTATCTGCATAACTTCTCTTTGCTGATTGTCATCAGATGTTAGGCTACACAGTTTTCTAACTTCTTCTTTAATTCCTGCCTGCTATTAACATGAAATCCCCGTGCGTAGAACCACTGTTACAGCCAGCTTGTGTATTGACTGATGTTCGCTTAACCACTTAGAGCTAGCGCCTCATACCACTGGTTTTCTCTACAAGCCTTATTAAGCTACTTGCTTGAGCAACTGGGCTGCATAAATAGCAGCAAAGCTTCTTTATTGGAGGGAAGGAAAGCGATTTAAAAACTTCCTTCTCATCCTTGTTTTTTTGGGTATGCATCTTGTCTGGGAGTCCAGCATCTTTTCTGGGAACCCATTTTACTGCTTCCTTTAACTTCCTGTATCCCGGTTCTCTTCCTTTCCCCAAGCCCTCTCCCTCACAAAAAAAAAAAAAGCGCTTAAAAGCTTTTGGCAAGGCCAACCTGAAGTGCGTAAGCGACAGCTTGCAGTGGTTGCAGTAGGGAGTGTTCTGTCATGCATTTGAGGGGTATGGTTATGTAGTCCGTTGGTATTCTCCCTCTTTCACCTCTTCTTACTCTGGTGTCATCTGAAATTTCTATAGAATGTGGTGTATTTATTGTGCTCTTATGTAAGATGAAGAATATCTATTAAAACTACGTTTTCCAACAGACAGTGCTTTCAGTGGTTAGTAACCGGTATTGTCCCTCAAAAGTACTCCGTGTAACATGGTTGAAGCTTGGTTCCGAATTCAACTTTTTCACTTTTTGAGCTGTAAACCCCCCCTGTTTTAGAAGTGATTTCTGTGTTGAATGTAAGCCAAAGTTGCATTCGGGGCTTGTAACAAATTGTTTGTTCGTCGGAGTGGGTAAACACCATTAACCCTGCCTTCTCGTTAGAAATGGGGGTGTGCCTGGGTTTAGCTGGGGGACATCCCGTATGTGCCGGTAACAGGGGCAGCTCTTGGGGCAGGCAGCTGAGAATACGTGAGGCAGACTCTGGATTCACTTCACCTACCTCTTAAAGCTTTACCTTACACTACGCATACAGCTCTGCTGGGCTCCTTCTCTAGTCCAAGGACGAGTGGCACCCCCAGAGGACGGTCAGACCCCGCCTGAGCATCCCCTTTGAAAGTGGCTCTCCCCTCCTCCCCTGGAGAAACAGGACCTGAACTGGCACTAAGACAATTTAACCCCAGACGAGGTGGGGATGAATCCAGACCCGAGGTCATTTAGCAGCTGGCTAGGTATTTGCATGTTCAGGGTTTAAAATTCGGCTGGAGTTGGCAGCGGATCTGAGGATGTAATTAAAACGAAGTTCTTGATGGAATATTGTTAATGTATTAATAGAAAAAAAATCCTCTGCCTCCATTTGCTAGTGCCCGAATAAAGTGGATTATAGAACCATTTGAGTACACAGTAGCCAGTATGTCTCTGGGTTCTTTTTTTAACTAGCTCAACAAATTTGAGATTTTATTAAAGAAGTCCACGCTGTCTTAAGTTTGAATGTATGAGTCCATCGTGATGGTATATTTGAAATTAATGGTGTAAAACAATAGGTAAAATACTGCATTTTAAAACAATTTAGAGGATTTTCAAATGATGGTTGTAATGAGAAAAATTTTAACTGGGCTTCCTAAAAGGTAAAATTTGTTTGTTCTGGGGTCTATTCAAGCATATTTTAATCATTTTACTGTTGATCATATATATGAAATAACATGTATTTGACTTTAAACCTGATCTAAGAGCCCTGTATGAAGCCAAGCTGGGAATTTCATTCTGTCTTATGTTGGGGAATGTGTGAAACTTTTAGACTAAATTCTTTGAAGCTAGTTAGGTAGAACTTTTTCCTGAGTTAAGCACGTGCTTATGCACAGCTGTTATCTGAAACTCAAACTTACTTTGGTTACATCTGCCATTACAGCTGGTTAGCAAAGCAGCCATCTTTTAGGGAGCGTTAGTTTTACCTCCATTTTAGGTGGCTGCCCATTGGATGAATTTACAGTAAATTTATAATAAATGGTGTTTCCTGCAGCGGTGCTGGTGCTCTGTGTCAAGTCCCGAAGTCCTGAGCAAGGGTGGTGACATCTGCATTTTGGTACTACCCAGCGTCTGGGTAGTAACGGTGTAGCTGGTTATCATATCACGCGGACTCTAGAACCACATGTGCAAAATCCTTTCGCAGTAGTTTCCGTTAGAGGAAGAGGAGGATTTGGAAAGCTTTTATTTTTGCAGAACCGTTCAGTGGTGGTCTCTTAACGTTGTAGCCGCGTTCTGTCATGGGTGTGAAGTGTGTCATCCCGGGGAACTGATGGAACAGGTCTTCGTATCTTGGCTGACTTGAGTCTAAACCATGTGAAACGTTGCTTCTGTAGCTTTCCAGAAAGCGTATTTCCAACACATTGAGATTATTGTGAAACATCTTAATGGACCAGTAACATCAAAAATTGTGACACCTTGGATTTATGTATATTCCTTCTTGGGATTTTTTTTTTTTTTGAGGGTTACTCTTAAAAGTACAATGTCTGGTAGGTTTTGTCAATAACATGTCTTGACTGTAATGTAATACGACACTGAAATAAAAGGAAGAGTGATTATTCATTACATGGGCACCGAGCTTCATTTAACTGCAGGGGGCTGCCATCGCTGTGCAACACAGTTTCCTAATATTCTTAACATCTGTTAAAATAAGGGAGGTAAACTGGTAACTTCTCTCAAAACCCATTTTCCAGTTGCTGTGATTTTGTCGTCCCCTTCCCTCCACCTCTTGTATGGGGAGAAAAGAGCAACACCTCTGCCCTAAAGCCATCGGAGGGGACTGCTCTGGTGCACAAGCTCAGAGGATGTTTGTTTTGTTTTGGGGTTTTTTTTGCCTGCCTGTGTTTAAATCTGCCTGTTTTAGTACCAGCGCAGAGTTTGGACAATTTCTAATGCCATCAAATTGATAGATGTATTAAGCTTTGCTAAACCGTGTTACATTATGAGCGTGGCACGAAGTTAATAACTACGTGTCTGCTATGATGGATTTCATACTGTGTATTGCAACCTCTCCTCCCAAAGCGTGGAGGAAGAGTTTAAAGCAAATCTCTAATTGTTATGTTGCACTGAAGCACATTAGAAGAGTGGCATCAAACAGCGTTAACTGCTTTTATCTGTGGTGTTTGCTTTCATAAACTCCCCTCACTCGAAGGGGGTAGGTGTGAGCAAGGAGGCTACTCTGTATTTGCAGAGCAGAAAATTAAAGATAAAAACTTTGTTTTGAAGGGTGGTTGTGGTGGGAGCTGTCAGCTGAACACTACCCCCTGGATGACCTGTGTTAGGAAAGGGAATTATCCCCTAAGATGCCTAATGGGGGTAGCTCGGTTTGTTGCCAGGGAGTTGTCACCTTCGATCAGCCCATCACCGAGGCACTGAATGCTTGAGAATCCTCCCCAAGTTAGGCAGCAGGGGGAGGTACGGCACCTGCTGCTTTTGTGTCTCACGCCGCGTGAGCCTTCCCAGGTAAAGACATGGATGCAAGTGTGGCATGTCAGGGATTTTTATTACAAGGAAAATAAATACAAATTATTTCACATGGGAAACTCATCTCCGTCTGGAGTACTTGTTGCAGAATGGTGTTTGATATTCGGGTGTAGGCCGGGCTTTGCCTCCAGAGCTGCTGTGAAGGAATGTTTCCGGTTCAGGGCTGATGTGCACCTCCCTGCCTGATGGGTACCCAAGTTGAGATGTCCGTGGTTTCTGTGGCCAGGCTTGCAAGCTCAGTTACACATCTGAAATACTTCAGGTGCGATGTTCAGCTGTTGGTTGCTGTAGCGGGTGTGCTCATCTCAGCCCGGATCCCTGCTGTGCCTTCACAAGTATTGACCGCTGTGGTTCCCCCGTCAGCTACTCGTTACTATTACAGGTAACACGGAAGGCTTAGGATGGTGCCGATAAATTCATGGAGGGGCGTCTGGGTCTTACGCCCCATGCACAGTTATTCAGGGCAGGCTAATCTCAGAGGAATAGGACACAATAAGGTGATCCTAATGGTATTTTTCCTTTCCTCAGTTGCTGTGGATGTTTGCCTGCCTCATTCAAAGCCAGGTTGTGCTAGCGGTGTACTCGGAAAGCAGGGAAGGAGGATGCGGTTAGGAGAATTAAGTTGAGTGGCAGCAAAAAGTCCCTTAGGTCAAGGGCCTTGTTACCGTCTGTCTGGATGTACCAGGTGCCAGGCCACAGGTGAGCCACCACAAGGGTAAGTGCAGAAGGATGGTCTTTGGCCAGCAGCGTGCATTGCTGTGTGTGCTTCTTCATGCCCTCCATCCATCTGAGTTGGTGGTAACAAATAATGAGGGAAAGCTGTTGGGAACCGGTGCTACCACCGAGAACTGCTCAAAGTTCTGCGTGGGCCATCAGGCAAATAGCAGCCGATCATCCAGCAGGCTCATTCAGTGCTCTCCAGCCTTCCTAAACCGCCTCTTTGAACTGCATTTACTGCTTATTGAGGGACAGAAAATTGAGAGCAGTGTTCTGGGTGATGCACAGCCCATAGCACTCGGATCGCCACGAGCAGGGACGTGCCTGCAGCTGCTGAGTTTGCAGGTTACAAGGCGATTACCATTCCTTGCGTGGATCATTGTCCTCCTCATGTGGATGCAGCGCCGGCTTCATCACTTGAGCTGACCATGCAGGGCCTGACTTAATGCCACAGCAGTACTGAGGCCAGAAGCATGCTGAAAGAGCGTAAGTTTAAAAAAACACAACCATAAACACGTCCAACTTAAAAGCTTGAAGATTCTCATCATCTTTCTGAGTCGTGGAAAAGTGAGTAATTTTGCCTCTCTCTCTCTCCCCCTACTTGTGGGCTTCAACATCACACCATGCATGGGCGATACTCTGGTAGAAGCCAGGCACAATTATGTTAAAACTCTCTTCTATCTGGAGAAGGGTGTGTGGTAACTGTCCACTTGTCAGAGAGGGGGAACAGAGCATCTGCTCACTCTCAGCAGAATGTAGAAGGATGCAGGTTCAAAAAAAAGAGGCAAGAGGAGGTAGCTCTGCAGCAGCAGGCTGGTTCTGGCAGTGCTCTCCAAACTGGGGTGGGCATTAGAGATGCGTATGTTCTAAGAGGGGGTGTGTGGCATCAAGTTCAAGGAAAAGAAATCCATTCCTCCCAACAGCACAAAGAAACTATGTCTGGTGGGGGAAGATCCCAAGCCACAAATGGTGGTAGACAGGGGGGCGCTCGAGGCAAATAAATACTTACTGTGCTGTTGTTACTAAAGCCTCCAGGCACTGTTGAACGAGAGACACTGGACTAGATGGGCCTTTGGTCTGATGTGATGCAGCTGCTCTCACTGTTACTGTACAGATATCAAATACACGTCTGTGCTGCCAGTGGCAGGTTATGCTGATGGCAAAAGGAGGGAGAGAGTTAGAAATCTCCTTGGTGTGAGTAACAGTTCCATGGGAGAGCACTAGGACAGTCATGATGGAATAAGCTCTTCAGAGGGCTCTTCCACAGGGCTAGATGAAGCTAGAGCGCAAGGATGAGGCAAGAAATAGGAAATACGAAATGAAACTAACTCTATTTTAGATGAGATTGAAGATTCCTGCAAACACACTTCTTTTGCAGTATTTGCAATGGAATGACTACATCATCCACAGGACTAATTTAGATTTTATTCTGGTATTTCTCAAATATAAAAAGTCAAAATTCTTACATCAATCTTTAAAGAAAATCCATGCAAGCAGGTCAAAGTGTTTACAACTTAAATTGCTCCTCCCCCCCCCNNNNCCCCCCTCCCGCTTCCCTTCAGTTTTCACTTCACAAACCCTGTTGGTAAG
The DNA here is from genome assembly GCA_013398915.1 of Dromas ardeola. Classification (NCBI taxonomy): domain Eukaryota; kingdom Metazoa; phylum Chordata; class Aves; order Charadriiformes; family Dromadidae; genus Dromas; species Dromas ardeola. The sequence continues at coordinate 372,115 of VYZM01010429.1, forward strand.
TAAACCAAGTGTTTGCCTCTCAGGTTTTTTTTCACAGCACATTGTTAACAGACCAATGCTAGGCTAAAGTCAGGGGTGCAGTAAGCACCAAAATAAGATTTTTCACTTCAACAGCCTCTCTGCAATACCTCAGTATTTCTTGTGGTGTTTAAAGCACATCCCATTTCACTTAATTCTGGTTCCACATGAGTTTAAACTTTAAGGCTATTTCTATTTGATACCACCATAATCTAACTCATGATAATCTCAAAACCTAACAGCTGGGAAAAGCAGCAGTACAACAAACTGGACTTTTGAAGACACAACATGTCTCTTCCCTTTCTCCTCCAGAGAACCAAATCTGGATGTTTTGTACAGAATTTATGACATGAGATAAAGTCCAAATCGGCTCTGTATGAAACAGGTTTGGCCCATTAAATAGAGATGCATGTAAAACCAAAATGCTTCTATGTTTAAATTGATAGGTAGTAGAAAAAACTTTAGCCTTCCTATTCTCAATTTTACGCAGATCCTTTAGTTTAGTGTCAGACTTCATGAGGACTGAAGCCATACATACCGCTGCCTCTTTACTACAGCTGTTCCCTGTAGCGTAACTGAAGTATTTTCGATTTACCTTTACAATTCACAGAACATTTCTCTTTGAAAGGGAGTAGAGTCAAACTAAGCAACAGAGCTTCATTCTGAAGGTTGCATAGAGACTGAAGAGATTTATACAACAAATGCTGTTTAAAAAAAAATAATGAAATCTGTCTGGCACTACTGAACAGCTCAAATGTGTGTGACCAAAAAATAACCAAAATAGTTATAGGCAATCAACTCTGAGTTTGTTAGCAACAGCAATACTGTACATTTTTACATTATTATCAAGTACGTAATTCAAGAGTGACAAAATAAGATCATGCATTACCACTAAATCTCATACAAGCTTGGATTGGTTTCATTCCAAGAATCTGAAACTGAGACAGAAGCACTTTTATGAATAAGAACTCAAACTCTGGATTCTTGTTTTAGCTTTCACAGATTCTGTAGAATCTTGTTACAAGAAAGCCCGTACAAGTTTGCTCAATTTAAAGTGTTAAAATGACTACTGAACAAAAAAGTGAGCATTGAAGTAAACAAAAAAAGGGAGCTAAATTATTCGCTCTTTTAAAAGGCAGGTACCCTTACACACTGCGGGTACGATTTTACCAAAAGTTTGACATTCTTCATACGTGCTCTACTCCACCTTCTTCTGGTTTGCCTGGCAAAACAGTGCTTTTGATAGACCATGCAGTTTAAAGAAGTGAGCTGAGCAAGTGGTGTCCCGATCTGGATGAGGTTCAGTGTAAAGTACACTACCAGTGCTCCTTCCCCAGCTGCCCCCCCCGTGACTGGCAGGCAGGACAAGCTGTTGGCAATACTCCCACCTCTAGGTGCCCCTGAACAGAGCTCTGTGTTTCTTTCCAGTTCTGGAAGTGACCCGGAACAGGAGATAGAGGGCTGGAAAAACAGCATCCTACCCAACATTTCAGAAGGCTCCAGCTTTGTAGCTCATACCTCTTGTCAGTAGCATTCACGCCTCTTCAAAGAGAGCAGCATTATGAGATCAACTCATCTGTCTCCCTAGTTTCAATGCATTTACATATGGCACAAGATCGGTTTTCTAAGGAGTAACTTGTGGCAACAACATTTTTTTCCTAAAAAAGTGTAACAGCACAAAAAATTTTAATTTATAGCAGCATTTTACACAATTTGTGTTAAAAAAGTAGAAGTTAACCATTTGTGTATTGAGTAACAAAAGGTTTAAATTACATTTATTTTCCATTTTACACTCACTATTTACTAGTTGGACTATTTACAAAGGTTCAAACATTGTGTAAGAGAATGAGCTTTACCCAGAATAAGCTTCACATGTGAGGTAATGGTCTACCTCAACCTCTGTTTTGGCTGACTATAGAGGAGGTACAGTTGGGTTTAGATCCTAGAAAAAAAATCAGAATTAGGATGTTCATATGAATTAGATTGTGTTCTTGTAGAAGAAACCATACGTACAAACATACACAGGAGAGAGTAATGCCATGGTAAAAACATTAAGACCAACCATGGATTTAGTTTTCATCTTTTTTGGCTGAAAAGAGGAGAAAATAATTAAGAACAGGAACGTTGTCAGCTGTACCTCATTTATTCCACTAAGTTTTATCAAGAGGACAGCTTGTAATTCAAGACGCTTAATCAATTGACTTTAAAACAGCAGAACTGAAGCATTTCAGAATTAACTTAAAACAGGCTCTCAGCACACCTTCTGAATAAGACAAAGGAATATTATTTCTCCATTTGTCTAAGTATCAACCCACCTGTCTCCAAGCCCAGGAGGTACCACCACCAGCTCCTGCTGGCCAAGACACCTCAACCCATGCTTGCTAATAGGCACCTCTAATGTAAGGGTGTCGCTTGGGTAAGTCTTACTTTCCTCCACACATTTTTAAATTACTACAGACTGCAGGAACAGTGCAGTAAAGATGCTTCTCATTGAGGATTAGAAGTTTTTGGAACCTGCAGTGTAATTACACCATGAACAAAACATATCAAAATGCTAAAAGAAAAAAAAACTGGGGGAAGAGGGATCTACAATGCTTTTCATGTAAGTCTTCTGACAGTTCATCAGCTGGCTAAGTAATGAAACAGAAGTATAATGGGTAATTTTGGTAGTTGCAAGACAAAGTGATTGTTCTTGCTCTAGTTATACATTACATGAAGATTGCATAGGACAAGGCAACCTTTTGGGTAACTGAGGCAAGCAGTGCTTAGTGTCCTTTCTCTCATCCTTTGCTCTCGACGGGCTGAATGTGGTTTAGTGCTTTATCGTAGTCACGCTTACGCATCTCTGCCTTCAACGCGCCCATTTACCCAAATAGTGCCATCTTAAGATCTTAGCGCTTCATCTGCAGATACCAATTAAGAGTTTAGTAGAAGACTATTTGCTCAAGCTTTTTTCGAAGCAAGTACTCTTGGGGAACTACTGACTAAAACTGACAAGTCTTAAATAAGCTGACCACCACTGAGATGCATATTTTATTTTAGCAGATATGGAAATTTATATACTCAAGTTTCTTTCCTTTTATTTTTTTAAAAAAATGGCCTATTAAGGCATCTTAAAAAAATCCATATATGGCTTTGGTTTGCTGAAATACTATTTTACACTGTTGAAAAACATGTTAAAATAAATTTGACATTATGACACATTCACATATTTCACTTAGAATTGACAGTTATACAGATGCCTACATGTGATCACAGATGTCTCCCCTTGTGATGACACGAATAAAAAGGTAATCCAAATGTTTATCTCACAGTAGAGGGCAACCCAGAAGTCTGTGCAGAAGTGACATATAAGGAGTTATTATCTGGAAGAGGGGGAACCACAGAGTTTCCATTAGTGGGTGAACAGCTCAGTTTCAGTTTTTCCAAGTACTCCGCATGAACAGGCTTGTGACACTGAAGGACCTTGATTGCGTCTTCTACTTTAAACCATTCTCTTTTCCTTCCTGAATGAGTATAATCCACAAAGAAAAAGAGAGTTACAAATTTGTAACTGCACCGTCTGTTGCTACCTGATCATGCACTTTTTCTCATCTCTTTTACTTTAGAAGTTCAAGTTGTCACGCAAAAGGCACAGAGTGAAAAGACAATGAAAGAGCTGATGAAGGCAGGAGATCACTCAAGCTTACTGAAATGAATTCATAATAAAGCCTTTTGGATACCTCTCTTGAAGCAGATACTGGGCAGAAGATTGTATGACTCTTCATATGCTCCAAAACTCCTTACAGAAAAGGATATTATAATTTAAATTACTTAATACTGCCTTTCTACATTGTCATGCCTAGCACAAAACCAATCTGAAGAAAGAAGATCCATGCAGTTACAGAAGAATGGCTTGGTCTGACTTAGAAAGCAGCGTTCCATACTCAAAACGTCCACGTACGGAGTTACTCAGGTTAGCCCTAAGTTTTCAAAAATAATATACCGTATAGCAGAGATATTTTTAAGTTCCAAGACTTGTCTTAGTAAGATAGTCCCAAGACCATCTTTGTTATGCAAGTAAGTCCTTTAAAATTAGAGGCCTCTGAAAATACTTATAGACAAGGTCAACGATAATATTATTAAAAGTGGGTCAAATTAAGAGGGTGCACTCCCCACAACTTGACACTTTAACAAAACGCCCTCTTTCCACCTGAAAAATTGAGCACAGTTTTGAAAAAACCCTTTACAATCACATGCCATTCGTTGAGAGATTAATAGTGCGAAGTCTGTGAATGTTAACACTCCTAAAGCACCACCTCCTGAAAGAGGCAAAGCATAACCAAAGTAGGATGTCATTTTTTATACCAATTCTTAGTTAACTCAGATTTCAGCTGGACGAATGCACTAAGTTTTGTTTGTTTGCTGTTTTTGGTTTTTTTTTTTTTTTTTTTTTTTTTTTTTTTTTTTTGTTTTTTTTTTTTTTTTTTTTTTTTTTTCCTTCCTTTAATTAAGGACAAAATCCAGTTGATATGTTTACTTAATTAAATTCAAAGTGGAAGATCCATACAACATCATGAAGTATTTTAGACTAATTAAACTGCATGACACCAGTATCTGTATGACAGAGATGTACATATAGGAAACTCTTAAGGTCAGCCCTGTCTGTACTGAAAAATAAGGCTAAGGTAAAAGTAAATACTAATCTTTTTCTTTTTCTTCAGGAGAAACAGGGGAAACTTTCCAAAGTTTTTTTTTTTCCAAAGACACCTTCAAAAACACCCTAGAGTACTAGACAGCAAAACATTCTACTTTTGAAGGTAAAATTAATTAATTGGTACAGTACTTGGCCTAAAACCAAGATTAAGTGCTGTACCAGCAACTAATAATGAAGTTTATTCCATATTAATACTTAGAATACCCTAATTAATATAACGTAAGAGTAACACAGTGTGTTGGAAACAACCCTAGTTATATGTGTACAAAAGCGCTGAAGAACAGCATCACTATTTCCAGTAATATCAGTTTATAGAACAGAATTAGTATTTCCCCTAGAGTTATATGAATTGCTTCAGAAAATGAAAAAAGTTTGCTTAATAACATTTTAAGTGTACCACATGAAGGCAGAGAATAGGTTTACCTATATTAACTGAATCCTCCCAGTCTTCCAGTATTTCCGTCACAGTAAGAACATAAACATATGTCCTATGCTTCCGATCCTGGTTCTGCTTGAATAATAGAAGTAGACATTTTAATTCTCAGCAAAAAATAACTTACAGACTTACCACAACTATAAGATTAGAAATTACTTACCTCTGAAGGACACGTGCCAGCAAAACCTGGCTTTGATCTTCACTAAATAAACATCTGTACTGAGTAGTCCCGAAAGGATAGGAAAACTTCAATTTTATTTGAAAAAACAGCTGTTCTATTTTACAAGGCTAAAAAAACCAACCAAACAATCCAAGCAAATTTGAAGGTTGTGGAGTTGGGACCAAACTATGTACTTGGTCATCCAGTTAAAATATTAGCAGCTGTCTACTAGTACTGCCCAGTACTTATCTTTTACGTATGTTTTAAGTTACCACAGTAGAGGCCATTTGCTAAAATTATTTCTGCAACTCATGATCCCAGATGACAGTTTATTCAAAAAAACTTTGTAAGATGGAACCACTGTATCACGTGGCCAGATCATCTACTCAGTGCTGGCTATGAAGTTTCACTTAAGTGAGGCAGATTAGATAGCCTATGTTTGCAATCATGACAAATGCAAAAATCATTACCAGATTGGCCACGACAGCAGCACTAACCACCTATTTGGAAAGCACACACTTTTTGAACGAATGCGGAGACTGACAGAGGTAGTCTGCTTAGGGGAAGGTGGATGTGCCGCAGCCAGGCCACGCCAGGTCTGCGCAGACATTACTCCCTGCTGCCTCCACAACACACTCTTAAAGGTGCTGCCCCACTAACCAAACCATACCATACCATACCGCCCCCTGGAAAAGAACCGAGCTCCTAGAAAACCCAGGACCACCTACGATTACAACTGTATTACGAAGCAAGAGATGTTATGCCCAAGCTCCCCTTACAGATGGTTTTATCCTTGTGCCAATAAACATTCCTACTTCACTCTGTTTCACTACAAGCATAGTATAGTTTTAAACTGTTGTGCTTTACTAGGAAATAAAAATACACCAAGACAGTTGTTTGTCAATATCACTATTAAAGGGAGTAAATACATCTGTTAAAAAACCCCAGCATTTCTGGCTGTAGTCCCCGAACACGAGGACTCAACAGCAATATCAGTTCCATTTTCTCTTTACTTTTATCTCCAGGTCACATCATGCGCCATCCCCCTCAACGGTACTAACAACTGTTTGTGGGGCCATGTTGTGAAACTGAATTAGGGCCTTGATTTCCATTAGCAGTAACCTAGAAGTGCCACTCTTAGCACTTATTTTCTCTCCTCTGGTCTAGATGGGTGGTGCTGGATGGCTTCAGAAGAACAGACAGCTAAATTATCAAAGAATCATCATCCCTTGAGGCCCCAGTTTTAAGGCAACAAGATGACAGGTATCCTGTCTTTTTTTTTTGGTCTGAGCTAGAAAATATGGAATACTTCTGCAGACTAACCAGCAGAGTTAAAAACAGACAAGTTTTTGCTGCATAGGACCAACCAGGTATATTCATAAACCCGAAACAAATCAGAAAAAGGGTACAGGTATAGTGAATGCTACTAATTACAGACAGAAACTTCTCTAATTTTGTCGTGGTTTCCATACTTAACAATGGGAACACCTTTAGCCTTGTATTGAGTAGTCATATGTTACCCAAGTAATATTTCACATAGGAAATCCCTATCAGGAATACACTGCCTCTGAAAGTTGCTTTTATAATTAACCTGTGAAGATTCATACCTAACTACTAGACTAAGGGACTTCCACTCTCACCCATCATACAGCACAACATAATAATGTTGGATGCATGATCTGAAGGCTCACACATACATTTCTACAGTCTACTCCTATACAGAACCTGGGCAGAAGTGGGCAATGCCAACACCAAAATAGAGTTATATCTAGTACGCATCCCTGTGCTGTCAGTAGTTCAGAATCTGATGTTTACACTATGAAATACAAGTTTTGAACTACACAGTATTGCAAAAGGTTAGATTTATCTGTAGTCCAAAGCATTAGCTTTTTTAGGAAATCAAAGCCATAATGAGATATCTCAGCAAAATCTAATCACAGAAGAAAAGTCAAAATATTGCCCTAAAAAAGGCATGTATGACATTTCAAAAATCCTAGATCTATCAATATTCTTTTCACTTTTTTTTTAACCTTCTAGATGTTGTCCAAGTACTAATGTCATCTTTCCAGGAAAGTTCGAAGTACTTTGAAATCTTCCTATTCAAGCCTTCCCATCTCATGTAATGACTAAAGGAAAACACCTGTCTAACACAGCATTTCCAGCAGCACTGCAAAATTAAAGGTAGACAATACTTAAGAACTTAAGTCTGATTCTGCTGTGCCGATGTTAAGTTTCTGTAGTTTATCAGCTCTCAGAAAAAAACCCACATTGTTTTTAAAAGGTAAAAGAAATAGCTCACCTCAAATATCCCAAGCAGTCTCCCTAGTTTTCCCTTTACTCCAGCCTACAAAACAAACAGGAGAAAGTGTTAGCATGCTTTTTAATTTAAAAAACTTAAAATATCAGTACCAGCCTCCTACACCAGCATAAGTGAATTACTCCTCCTTATGAGTGTTATTTAAGCAAGTATTTTAACATAAGTTTTAATTAGACAGTGCTGCATTGCTTCTGGAGTTTCTAGTTTCAGAGTATTTAGAGCATTAGAATGCAAAAGCTTATTCTAATGAGCAGATCGAAGAATGCATAAATCTTTCGAGTTTTCAGAACAAAATACTGTTTTACTTACCATCTTCTTTGTGTATTGTATTTTATTAAAGAGATAAATGACATCCAATACTGAAATAACCCAGGGAAGTAGACAGGACAAGAGAGAATTTATAGTAGTATAGTAATAAATCTAGAGAAGGAATCATTAAAACTTCATTCCTGTTTTACACAGAAACTTAAATCCAAGTCTTCAAAATGCATCAACAAATTAAACTGCAGGTTATTGGGTGGATCTTGCAGCATAATGACTTAATGTACGCTACTTCTCATACGACAGGGTAGCTTTTGGCATGTAAGCTTAAAATCAAATGTATATCCCGAGTTCTCTACAAATAGTTTTGAATTCTTCTTCTAGTTAGTAACATTAGAAAAGGCTTTACATTTAGAGTTTTACTACAACTTTTTTAAACAACCCCTATGTGTATCAGCCTGCGCTTAGTAATTTTTATCAATACCTTTAAGGTGGTCGTTATGTTCTAAGACTCTAGGGTTTGTTTTTCCACAAGTAATATATAATGCTTCTTCCAAAAAGTAGTTTGTGATCATCCATTTATTCTAAACAACTCTGAGTCCATACGCCTGAGGCATAAAAGCATATGTAGTCTACCAGTAGACAAAGCCATATTTAGATTTTTTTTGTCTTGTTGTATAACCGATATTTAAAATAGGGCTTCTTAGCGCTAAGATGACATTTTCCAGCCTTCGGTCTTTGTTTTCCAGCTTTAACCAAAGAAAGTTACTGATGTCTTATGTCTTTATATAAAGGACCATATGGATCTTAATTACATTTTAATGAGTAACTCTTGACAGTCAACTGGTCAGGCTTTAGCAGTAAGTCTAATCAAGATCTTACAAGTGAATGTTTTCTGCGTCTTTTTTTTTTTTAAAGAAAGCAGATGGCTGGTGTTATTTATTAAGCAGTTTTGGTGAAGGAAGTCTGATCACAGGCCCTGCAACTCAATAAGCATTTTGCTCACCTAGAGCAAGAGCCAGCCTAAAGTTAGTGCGAAACTACATACAATATTCTTCTGGCTGTCTGCTGTGAAGACAGAGATACCTATTAGAGCTCATGAAGCTGAAATATGTAACTGGACCTGCCAGGTAAGTGATTAAACAGCACATGAATTATGAAAGTGACAGACCCTTATTTTGGTCTGAAAGGTTCAGCTATGCCACAACAGGCGCTGAAGACTCCTTGTGCTTTACACTGGGCAATGAAAAAGCAATCACTGGCCTAAAGGAACACATGCTGAAGAAATGTTTTACTGATCACTCCCAATTTCTTCAACATTACAGTATCTTTTAAAAAAAGAGAAACAGAACCTAAAAGGCTACAAACTTACGCTTCTGTCCCTGATTTTTGCCTTTCTTCTCAAGGAGCAATACCTAGGAATCACTGTATCCTTTAAGATTTCTACTTTGTGTCACACTAAGCAACTAAAAAAGCAATTCTCCATCATCATATTCCATCAAAAGTAACTATATGAATCTGTGGGATTAGTCTTTTTGTAATACTTCAGGTGTCCAAGTATGCAGTTTTAGCTGCACAAGTTTTGTAATTTCTTCATTTTTTTCCCTAAAGTTGCAGCAAAACCCCAAGATTGTTTAATATCCTTACAGATATGGCAAGATACGGTTTAACAGCATGACTCTGTGTAGCCCAGTGTAGACTCTGCAGGTTTCTCAAACATTAAGAAAAGCTTTTCCAAGTGCCAAGGAACTGCTCTAAAGGGGACTATGCTCTACCAGGGAGCAGGAAAAAATTACTTCCCCTCCCCTAAACCCAAACCTTTGTGCAACCAGATGTTGCTACGTAAATGTGATTGCTGTCACTGATGCCTAGTTACTCTCTAGGCAAAGATGCGTGCTTCTAAAACATCATTCCTGCAGGCAGTAGTGCCTTTTGAAACCTCTATACCCAAAAGTATAAAAAGGTGGTAACTAGAGTCTCATGATTTTTCTCCGAAAGTAGTATATTCAACTCATCTTCATGAGTTTAATAAACTCATCTTCATAGTTTAAAAGTATCATTAAACTGACTGTGAATTTATTTTTTTTTTTTTTAAGTGCTTTTGCTAACTAAAGTATTTCCTCCAGGTTCTTACCTTAATGCAGTTCCTCCAAAACACGTCAAAATTAAGTGCTCGGGGACCAAGAAATGCTTCAGCTTTTCCCCTGGAAAGTCAAATAAAGTTCCCACTTTCCTAATCGTAAGCTTCTAATCCAATACACTGGTTAATTTCTTAGACTTTGAACCATTTTGTCTCTAATAAAAATATCTTTCTTCCTTTAGCCGTGATGTGCCTGTAGCTGTTAAAATAGAGTTCTTTCACTAAAAAAAAAAAAATCCTATAGGCTACAATAAGCAAGTGAGACAGCCTAAACTTTGGGAGAAAAGCCTGAAAAAACAGCATTTCTTTTGGCAGACAAGTGATTGAATTAAGCGCTACACCTCCCCCGAAGGATTCCCTAAGGAAATCTGTGAGTACTATGTCAGTAAGATCTCATATCTGAATCTATGCATATATTTTAGTATTAGTTGAAATCCGACGCCAAGAGGAAAAACTGGCCACTTCATCTCATAATCTTTCTGGCCTGGAGGCCCTTCACTGTTGGCAGCTCCAGCCATGCTGCAGTCGCCGATGTGCAGTCAGACTTGCCTTTTGTTTCCTGTAGATGGAGCAAGAGTCATGCTGCAGTTTAATTTTTAGGCTGACAGTCTACCAGACTGAAAGCAGAAAGTTGCTTAAAATCTGAAAGATTTAGGAGTTATTTTTATCTGTGGGATCTGTTGCATAGTACTTTAACGGCTAGGCTCCTGAAGGCACAATGCAAGACTATTCCTGCCCTTTCTTGTGTACTCTTATAAAACCCAAAGGGTTTCATTGTACCTGCCACAATCTTTCAGCTTAAACAATGTTTTATTTATTTACTTTTTAAATTATCTACCTAGTCCTAGCCTGTAACACCCAAACATTTTTCAAGTATTAGACGCTCACTGGAGCAGATTCCTCTATTTCCTGCAAGAGGTCTTAGATAACATTACTGCCATTTTCACTGCTGCAGCAGAATCACCTCCAGGATCAGCCTCTCCTTCTCAGATGTCATGTTCACACAGGTCTGGGAGTACGGTATGTTTTTTGGTAGGCATTTCAATATACTACTAACCACAAACAAAGCAAGAGTCTAATTTTTTTTGGTGAGATGGAGGAAGAAGAGGGAGTGGGAGGGTCCTCCTTCCATTTAAGAGGCTGGACATCATCTGCTTGCCACCCTTATTATTTGTGTCATAGTTCTTTTCCAACACCACATGTGCAAACAATTCTTATTTCCATCTTTCATGCTACCCAATTAAAGACTAAGCTCCAAATTCATTAACAGAGTGGCTCCTCATTTAGATGAGGCTTAATATCTTTCTGGGATTCTTTATAGTTTAACTTCTTTTTGGTATTTTACTTTCAGGTTTGTAAAAACTTACTGTACCTAAGGAACTTGACAGGTTATCTTAATTACTCTAACTCGTGAAATGGCAGACAAACTTCAATGAAATTCATACTAAATATTTAGTAGAGGTAAAAACCCAAGTCACTAACATGAACAGAGCTTAAGGATAAAAAAAAAGTCTAGAGCTATGCACACAGGCAGACAGACTATGGGACAACTGCAGTGCATACAGATTTGACTACAAAGACCTTTGCTTGGGTTTTAAACAAGGATTTCAAACGTGCAACTACTGGTGGGAAAGTGAGGGATATTTAGAGCCAGTGGGCTCTATTGTGAGGTATCAGCACTCCTACCACTAAAAAATGCCATTACAACTCTATTAATTTCTCCATTTTAATAAATTAATGGAAACCGATGCTTAGTTTGTGCATGACCCAATACTGTAGAAACACAGTTCAAACTAGTGCCACAGCGTGCCTCCTTTGAAGTTTTTTCATTCACAAAACTCATAACAGTTCACTGTACTGTGACCAGCTTGCCAGGTGACATTGACCTTAGTATAAAAATAGAAAGGACATGCATCTCTAGAAAGGTTAGTATGAATTTCCATGGCTCAAGTCAAAACCCTGAATACCATTCTGGCTTGTCTTTAAAAATGGCGTTTTGCAGTCTCATGGCAGCACACAAGATTCAGCCTGTAGCTTAAAAATATTTTAAAGTATGAGCTTTTAACGCTTAATCAGCTACACAAGCCATTAAACCCCAGAAACTCTGAAGCTGTAGAACAAGCGTCACCAAATGATTTTTGCTTATTAAAGCCCCTAGCCTTTGAAAAAAACCTTTATATATTTACAATCACAGTTCAGAGCTGAACGTGCCTGGCAGTTTGTGCCTTACTCTAGAACATAATAAAAAAAAAGCATAGCTGCTGGAATAAAAGTGAATAAAAATTGGTTTAATTTCTGAGCAAAATGCCCCTGTGCTAGCACCACTCAAGAGCTTCATATTTGCTGGGTTCTCTTCTTTATAGACCATGAGAGAAACCGTTTCTCAAGGTAAACACTGACGATGCTGGCATTTTTTGAGTCATCTACAACATGCAGCTTTTCTATCATAAAGCCTCTTACTGAAATTTCGATGACAACACGTATTTTCTAAGCAGCTACAGAGCAGCTTAACATACTGGCATGGTTTCAGCTGGGATGGAGTTAACTTTCTTGCTAGCAGCTGGTATAGTGCTATGTTTTGGATTTGGGATGAGAAAGCATTGATGGCACACTGGTGTTTTTGGTTGTTGCTAAGCACTCAAGGCCTTTTCTGCTCCCCACACTGCCCTGCCAGCAAGCAGGCTGGGAGTGCACAAAGAGTTGGGAGGGGACGCAGCCGGGACAGCTGACCCCAACTGATCAAAGGGATATTCCATGCCATATGACATCATGATCTGCATATAAAGCTGGGGGAAGAGGCGGGGGAGGATGTTCAGAATGATGGCATTTGCCTTCCCAAATGACCGTTACACATGACGGAGGCCTGCTTTCCTGGGGATGGCCAAACACTTGCCTGTCGATGGGAAGCAAGGAATGAATTCCTTGTTTTGCTTTGCTTGTGCACAGCTTTTGCTCTGCCTATTAAACTGTCTTTATCTCAACTCACAAGTTTTTCCTCACTTTTACTTTTCTGATTCTCCCCCCATTGGAACAGGGGGCAGCGAGCGAGCTGCTGTGCAGTCCTCGCTGCCGGCTGGGGTTAAACCACAGCACATACAATACACTGAAAGGTAATCAAAGCATTTGCCTAAGCCACATGCTTACATGTAGCTGGTTTTAAGAGTCACTATGTGTGATAGCATTTGAACAAAACACAATCAAAAAAAAAAAAAAAAAAAAAAAAAGAGCTCTGTGAACAAGTGAAGGAGGCTGACTCTGCCTCAGGATTCAAAACAGCTTAGGGTTGCTGAGTACTGCAATTCTTGACCAGAACCACCATGACGTATGGGAAAGTCTTTTGCTTTGCCCTCAGAAAGAAATGAGGGCAAGAGCAGAACTGAGCTATGGAAGGACTGCTTCACATCATAACAGCAGATACTCCTATTTTTCCACTTTCTGATGTGCTCTTTTTTTTTTTGCCTGCTGGCATGAAAGCATGTACAAAGGGAAAAAGATAATTCAGAAGTTTCTAACATTTTGGTATCTGTATGAACCAGAGAAGTTCACAGTCTCTGGGCAGTGTGCGCACTCTTGGGCTTTTACATCAACAGAGAAATTTGTGCTAAGTTTATACTATATGATATATCATCCAGTAATATTCTATATCCATTCCTTCGCTATCCCAGCTTAACCTTCTCCACTACTCACGGCCCATCCACTGCACCACTGCAGAAATTTGCAAGCAGAGCTCCAGCAAAGCCAGGACTTGGAAGTGTTCCTCAGAATATTCTCAGGGCAGAACTACATGTAGCAGTTATCAGCCCCAGGTCACAACTCTCGCTGCTGTATACTTTGCTACGAAGTCAGGCTGAGAGCTCTGTGTGCAGTGCTGCATTCCCTGCAAGCTGAGAAGGCAGACCACTCAGGCAGCTTTCAATAGTTGGTCAAACCCCCACAGCAACTTTGATGACATACTAACTGCAGTCAGGTCTCTTCAAGATGATCCATTCTTCACCATTAAAGACAAAAAGCCAAACATGACTACAGTTCAGTCAGCTCTAGCTTGACATGGAGATGAGATTTTACTGTCCCTCATCTTGGACTGTGCCTTAGGTCAGATCAGTGATTAAAACTACCAGTGTTCACAAGAAGCAGTGATCCTGTGCCTTTTAACCCACACATCAACTTGTGACAGAGGGAAGTGCCAGGCCTTTCCCCAGAGGTGCTACTACTGCCTAGAAACCCAAGTCTTTGCGGACTTACTCCTAGAATCCTAAGTCTTTGCCCCTTTCTGATTGACTGCCTTGTGGCTACCTCCTTGACTTTTACAAATACACAAGCACTTATCTGAGTATGTCTTGTGCAGCTCAAAATTAGCTCCCCCAACAAAACCGGACACAAATCTGGAATAACTTTGTATGAGGGAGGCTTATTTATGCTCGAACCTTGCTGCACGAAGGCTGTAAAGAGCACTGAATACTGAACTAGTCTGTTGCCCATGTGAGAGGGGAGGAGGGTTGCTGAATCAGGGTTACTGAACGACAGTTACCAAAAGATCTCGTTTTGATACTCACTAGTATACAGAATGTGGTGCAAGTTGCACCTACGTCAAGTTCCCAAGCCTCTACAACCCAACAGAACCAGTCTTAAGGGTAAGCAAGCTAAACCACTAGATAGCACAGCTAATAAAAAAATCATTATACATTCTAATTAGCAACAGTATTAGTGTGTTTTGTGAATAGTAGTAGTCAAACTAGCAGAAATCCTGTAGTTCACTCACTTGCCAAGATAACCTCCACTTTCTGCAAAGCCTTATGCCTTCTATTTAAGAAGTATGACAAAGAATTAAGAGTTGATATGTGGTCACACTTCTGCGTTACATAATTTCTAGCTAAATTAAGTGACTCCGATTTTTCTTGAAGTTTTATTTGGCTTACAGTCCTGGCTGTTAGATATTCACGTAACATTTAACATTTTTAACAGTTTCCCTAGGAAAAATAGAGAACAAGTTAAAAAGGAGAATTTTGAATCTGAAATTTAAGTACCATACTGGAGTGGGAAACTGCATTAATTCATCAAGACTTAAAGCTCTGTTTTGCCTAGAGATAGAGGCAGAGAAAGAAAGGCAGACTATACTTGTGGTGCTTTTTTATATAAAAGCAGCCTTAAATGTACTTAACAAGGCCTTTTTATTGTTGAGTTCGCAACTGCTCAGATACATCAGTTTCTAATCCATTTAGTTTGGAATCTCCTCAACCTCCTCCTGTTTATTTCTCTTTCTTTTGTAGCTACACATTAATGGTTAGTTCACCTTCAGTCTGTTCTAGAAGAGGTACGAGTCAAACATTTCCTGCACAAACACAGAAATGCTACACTACTATAATATGTCATTTGGCATAAAGTCACAGTTCCTCTTCCAGTAAGTATTTATTAAAGGCAGACAGAAATTTAGCTATGAAATGAAAGCGTGCTGGGAAGCAGGCTAGTTAGTTCACCTCACCACTCTATACCCCAATTCTAACACACAGAACTACAGTTCTTTGAATTTCACTACCATGGAAGTCTCAGTCAAATGCTGGATAAAGGAGGTAGATTTCCCTCTTTATTCTTGATTCCTGTCTGAAGATAGCAGCAGCAAAAAGAAGCTGGATTCTTTTTTCCTTTTTGCTTTGTTTTTGTTACCTCTTCATACACCTCTCTGACGGCTGCTCCCCCTGGCTCTTCTTCTGGTTCCATTCCTCCACCCGGTACAATCCACTGATCTGGGTATCGGCTACTGCTTACCAACAGCACCTACAAATAATTGCAAATGACTGTTAAATATAGCTCACAAAGCAGGAATCTTGGTACTATCTACTTTTTCAGCAATGTACTTATCACCTAGCCAGATGGATTATAGACTTTAGAAGTGAAACGTAACAGGCAACCAGGAATTGTAAGTAGTAAAAAAAAAAAGAAGGTTAAATTATTAACATCCAGTCTTTTTAATACAACTAAGTCAAGACAGTGTCATTGTAACCTCCTTGCACAAACACTTTCATACGATGCTTAGGCACAATGTGAAAAATACACAATACAATTTGCACAAGAATGAAGATGTACAATAAAGTATCTTGTAACAATTCTCCAATACTGAGTAAGTCTTAGGGTCCTATAGACAGCAAAGCATGAAAATTAAGACGTTTCCATCACACAGAAGTTAAAGTAATTCTTCTGAAATGGCATCTTTGGGCTAAAAAATTGGGCTTTTGAAAAATTTTCTTGTTTTTAGTCTTGGACAAGCTTCTACTCAGAAGAAGTGTTATGCTAGCATGACATGCTTACAATATTGCGTAACTAAATTATCGGGAGAGTACTTCACTGGCTCTTCTCCAATTTGGTTTCTTCTAACATTTCTGTAAGAGGAAAAACTGCAATATATTGACTTTTAAATGTTTTCTAAATTTAGTAACTTTTTTTCCCCGAGACATTTTAATTTCACTTAATTTGACTCTGTAACCTGGTCACATCATTGATAAATAATATTCAAAGCTGGAAAGATTTTAGCCACCTGTCTAAAAAACTAGGATGCCTCATATCCAGAGTAACTTGCAGCAGAAGACAATGAAAATAAGACCTTCATTCAGGACTACATGGAAATAAACAGCTTAACTTGCATTTGAGTCATGTCCTGATTAGTAAGACACACTCAATCACCTGTGTAGTAACACACTTCATATGCTAGGCAGAACTTCCATGAGCCCTACCCTGAAGTCAAAGGACAACTCTGGGGAGCAAAGGTACAGGGTCAGTGCTCAAATCTTTAAAAGCAATTAAAAGACTAGCAGCAAGAACCTCAGTGTAAAGGTTAAAGTATTGACTGGGACCAGATGACTGAAGTGACAGTCTGGTCCTCACCAACTACCTTTATGGTCTTTAAACTCACCTCCTGTTGGATTAAACAGGGAAACAATTCCCTGATGAGGGCAACAGGAAAGTGCTTATCACTTAACACTACGTCCCTTTGGCACTCACAGAAATACAGTGTAGGTTCACCCACGGAAACTGGGGAGTGCAATTAAGATGACTGCATAGCTTTATGAATGCTACAATGCATGTGCATACTGAGGTGCGCCTAGGAGAGCATTATCTGACAGGTATTTTCTTGTTGTAGTGTTTATTTGCAGTCAAGATTTGTCTACTCTGAAGAATTCTCCACTGTACTGATTTCCTCCATATTCTTCCTATGCTAAATAAGGAACACAGCAAAGACCTCATTTAGTACAGAATCATTCTTAGCAACTGATCTAAATGTTCACATTTTCACTCAACACAAATATTTTATTCAGCTATCTAAAATCCTAGAAATAGTCAGCAAAGGCAACAAGGTTAGACACAAATGTGTCTCAACTCGACCCTTACAACCAAAGGTTTTAGCTTCCTAGGATCTTTTGATATTAACAAAAAATTCCCCAGAAGGTACACAGCTCTAATAAATGTAGTTTTAGAAAAAGTTTTTGAATGTGTAGGTGGACCATCTGTATCACTACAAAGAACCACCACGTCGACAATGCTTAAAGAGAAGTTCTAAAAATCAAGTTATGAATTCACTTGTGGGATCCCAGACATAAGCATTACACATTACTTTCTGCTGATGAAACTAGCACTCACTGCAGTCATGTGGAAGCTAGCAACAGCGATGAACAAAAGGACGATTATATCACATTAAATCATTCCCGGCTTGGTAGAATGGTTTTAATCAGCATTCATTGTTTAGTTAAGGCTAAACATAAAATTCTTAATAACTACTAAGGGATAAATCAGCTTGCTGCTTTTGGCAGCGTAGCATGAAGCCAGGAATTTTTTTATGCCTTTATATATAATAGTCCACTACCACTAACCTGATCAATAGTCTATTGAGCTGGGTTTGTATATCTATTAATTTTAAATTACCCTTTTAAAAAGCAGAAACAACTACATCTAGCAAGCAATCAACATTAAAATATATAAACTCTGGTAGATTGGCTTTACAGCTATACATACAATAAACTCTTAAGTGTTACAGCCTGGGAGTTCATTTTGGCAACCATCCAAGTCTCCACTAACCTGGGAACTGAAGCATTTTCTCAAGCATCTTTCCCTCTATGCTTTATTATCCTATGATTCCACTGCCTTTACAGTCTGAATCCAGGGGACCACGCTAAGGTATATTCCTGAGACCTTCAGATGCACAATTTTTTTCCTTCCAGTAACATTAACATTTGAAGCCACTAGGGCATGAGGAATCCACCCATCCAGGGGTATGCCAGCAAAAATGTATTCAGTGGCAATCAATTGCTACAAAAGCCGAGAGCTGACAGCTAGCAATTAAAAGATTGTGTGGTAAGACTGAAAAGCACTCCACACAGATTCCTTCTGTTACGGCAGCGAGCAATCTTGCACTCACTTGCACGTTTTTGGTTTTGGTGTGTTGGTTTTTTTTTTATTCCATGTAGTGGATGCCATTTTCAGGTGTTTCCATCTGTAAGTGGCCAGGAGACACATCCCACAGTACCTGAATGACTAGGCTGTAAATGTACAGATCACTGAAAAATGAAGACACCAAAAAAGCTGTGGCTGGTTTACAATGCACTCACATGTCAAAAGAGGTGCAAAATCAGCAGGAAAATGCCAGCAATTCATCTTCCCTTAATGTACGATAGGCAAACCAGGAGAATAAGTGATCTAGGTTGCCTGGACATCCAGTCTTTTTTGAGGAGGTTCACGTTCACACAGATTACAGTTGTCTACCAAAAATCAAGACTGCTGAGTCTCACACACCTACATTTTTTCTGGCCTATGCACACCAAATTTTGTATCATAACCTCATTAGGCTCAGAAGAAAACAATGGAACTATGCAGGGAAATCTGTATCCCGTATCTCTGAATGCAGAGAAAGGACTGAGATTTCTTTTATTGTATTACTTGCAAGTGATCGCTGCCCTCCCCATGTCTCTGCAAAAGCCTTGCTATTGATGACTGACTTGCTTCTTCAAAAGATTTCCAGAGTAATGGCATCAGATCTGTTTGCCTAGTTATAATGTTAAGTTTATCTTACTCCAAAGACTAAGGTAAAACTATTATTTTCCATAATACTGATGGCTGAAGCAGTAGAGATGCAGAATTCAGCTAAGAGGAGGAAAAAGAAAATTCCTCCACTAAGTCTTAGTAGCCAAGTTTTTACCTTGTTTTCAAGACCAAGAATAGCAATGACCTTTGAGCACAGCAAGGAAGAGAAACTGCTAACCAGCCTACTTGTAATAAGCACCTATCGATATGCTTAAGCAAGATATGGTTAACCAAAACCCCAAAGGTAATTACAGGGCATGCGGCATCATGGGACTTGCTCACTATAAATGCTAAGCCTGCAGACAAACAACTGAAAATTTCTATAGAAAGATGCCAAAGTTTTGGGCCGTTTACTGTTCTGAAGTCAAAAGCAACTTACGCAACACTTCGCAGCCATGTATTCCAAAAGACTAAAACGGCAACAGCTCAGAGTAATACAAATTACAACAAAAAACTATTCCTCCTTACATTTTTTTTTTTTGTTTTCGTATCAGGCACTCAAAGAGGGAAAAAATGACTTACAATTATACAAATACTACTGCTTTCTATCTTCCTTAACTGTGGGTCATTATAGCTTACAAAAATAATTGTATTACAATCAGCTTACATTAAAAAGAATAATCATGGTTCAAGTTGAAACTTGCTAGACAGAGCAACCCCCCACAGTTGGATTCTTTGACTTCAGAACACAGTCATGTACAACTTGAAGTAATGAAGCAAGAGCAGCAGAAGCCACTACAAACCAACTGCAGGATAGGTATTTTTCCATAAAAGATGTATTCCTTGCAAGGAAAAATGTATTTACAGTTGAACAGGTTCTACAGAAATTATTGATTTGTCATTAGGTATCTTTGTAAGCTCTCTCCTCTCAGCCTAATCACATCTATTCCTCTCTTACCCCCTGCACACCCCATTTTCTCCCCTCTCATCACCCTCACTAATCCACTAGCTACGTCCAACTTGCTGTTTGAATTACCTGCTGGAAATAGCTAAGTTTGCCTTTTATTCTAGTAAAACTGGCAGTTAAAACAAACAACTTTGAAGAGGAAGGGAATCAACTCCTTGCCCCCAGAAGACCACTGAGCACATGTGGCTCAGTTGCAAAGAACACCGCATTGCTTAGTGTACAACTGAACACCGTGCAGAGAAGGAAAAGAGAAGGCAGCTGCACGGAAGATGAAGGATTCAGCTCCCAAGCTCTGTGAAGCTGAGTATATGTGAACAATTTCAGAAGCTTTAAACTGGTCGAAGTATAGGAAAAATCTTAAGGGCAACAAGAGGTACCTCTCAGGTACAAAAAGCGTCAAAATGCTACTAGAGAACAGATGAACTGTATGTTCTCACAGGTGTCAGAAACATTAACAGGCAAAAAAAATAATCCAACCCTATTCTGAGAGAAAAACAGGACCCACTTCAATGGAAGTTAATATAATCTACCCTAGCACACTCAACATGGAGAACTTCAGTCTACACGGTTGGTCTGACAACGTTACAAGCACCTGAAGGAGTCATAAAGATGGTTTAACCCAAATACAGCCAAAATGGTCAATCAAGCCCTACAATTTGTTTGAAAACGGCTATAAGCAGATGCTCAGGGAAGAATATGAGCAGGAAATATTTCACTGTTCCCTAACACTTCCAACTTCCAATTGTTTTCAGCTCAGGAGCTTCCTTAAAAGTACTGGGAAACTACTGTCGATGCTACAACACAGAAACATTACTAAGGAGCACAGAAAAGCACCTCTTACAAACCCTGCGTCGTATTTGCAGGATTCACCATATGAATTTTTAGGCAAAAGCACACATCGCAAGTTAGAAAGCACACGTCAACCTGCTACTGTAGTTAGAGATTTCCTTTATCGAAGACTTTTTGCTATTTTAAGAATCCCTGCCTCATTTCAGTACTTCTGAACCAGTTTCTCAGTTCCCTTATAGGTTATCGTGGTATCCTTGTCTTAGAATGCCACTGTCTCTTTTTCGACTCCAGAAAGCTGAAAAACGCAAAGGAGCCTTACAACTTGCCTTAGCAATGCCACACAGATAGCATTTAGTAAGGAACATACTTTTGCCTTCCTGAAAATATTCAGTAAGAGTGATTGCTTATAGTCCTTATCCTTTACTGCAATCATTTTCAGAATGACTCTTCTTGAGCTGGAGATGTAATGTGCAGTTATTGTAGAATAGTAAAAAAACCTCGGGACCAGACTTGACAGCACTTTAAAAGCTAATTAAAGTCAAGGCTGCAACATCTTTACTTTCTCCCTTACACTGACACAACGAGTTCAGGAAGCTGATCTGGCTGAAAACTATCCGGTACCATTAAAGCTTCGTTTTCAGCCTGCAGACACTCAGCACTGTCAGTACACAGCCATACAAGGGTCAGCCCCGCACAAACTGGGGCAGAAAGGCATGACTGCAGCTACCCAATTTCAGATCAGCCTAAGCCAGTTCAAGAGCCTCTAGCAAAGTACTTTACAGACAACACACTGAAAAGCAGTCCCCTGCTATGACAGAAGTTAAAAAGAAGATTTAGTCTCAATGAACAAGGAACTAGCAGAGCAACAGAGAAATGGCATAACAACTAGCAGTACATTAATCCTAACTCTCATTAACTTGAGCACAGCATCTCGAAAGCAACCCAGCAAACTGGGCTCTGTCTATACAACATATTAGATAAAGTCTGAAATATCCTCCAAACTTTAAGTAAAGATAACTTTTGAAAGCAGCAGCATGATGCTTGGACATCAGTCAGTGCAACTTTACTGGCATTCAGAAGATGAACAATAAGGAAGTATATGCATGTATTTTTATAATACTTCAAAAACAGATCCGCGAATGATTTTTCCTTTGAGATCTTCTGAGTCTAAGGTTATATGGCAATAGGGAGAAAAACCATCAGACGCCTTAAGAAGAAATTTTGCTTTCATTTGCAATTAAAATTCTGTTCTAAAAATTTTATTTCACAGGAAATTCACATTTTTGTCTAACATGTTTTTATAGTGATTCAGAATTTGAGTACATTCCTCCAGCTATTTAAAGTACTTTGTTTTGTTCTTCGGCTAAAGTGTTCCTATCAGGAACAGACAGCACTATACTACTACGGTACATCAGTCAGAACGCATTTCCTCACGTCAACAAGCATGCAATTCACCTGTAACATTAGATCTCCCCCTAAGCTTTGGTATGCTTTGGAGAATCAGATGTGACAGGTCTCATGGTACGATGAAGGGTGCGGATCTTGCACCCAGCCATACGGCAAAAGGAGACTCCTGGCTGCAAAAAAACCCCTGCAAACAAACAAAAAACCCACCACAGGCGCCTATAAAAAAGTTTTACTTCTCACGCTGGGTCAGTTCCACAATCCACTTTACAGTATGTCCTTCTTCCTTTATGCTTGCCAATACAGTCCAAGGGAGAAAATACATAAGGTAGTAGGGGAATAGCTGAAACTCACGTTGCTGCCCATTTCTTTGTAACTTGAAACCACGGCCTAATCTTGAGCAGGAGAACGGGGCTTTACCGGTTACTCAGCAACATAATCTGTTTGACTAAGGGATCAGCTTCCAAGCACTTCTCAGAAACAAGAGCTCCAAGTCTTTGAGAACCATTCGGCTGCAGGTAAAGACGTGACAAGGTTACTTGACAAATACCAGTTACCTTTTAGCCTTTTTTTGGTCTTTGAGATACTTGGAAAAAAAACATACCTCTTTGAAGGCAAAATTTGTTTTAAAATATTTACGTTTATAGCACTAGTTCCACTCAAGTGCTTAAGCATTAAGTCAGACTGTAGTGTTTCATAAAGTCAGTGGCTGGCCAAAGCCAAACACATCTTTCTTCAAGTTGGAATAACTGGTGAAAGCCATCTAATTAAAAGAAGCTTTTTAAGCATTCTACAAACAAGTCTGGAAAACAAATATACATCAACCTGTGGGCTGCAAACTTACGTATCTACAAAAGATGTTTTCTTACATGTGGCTACAAATCCTAGCTAGAGAGGTATGCATATATACACACACGTCTGTATTTCTGAAGTAGTCTGCCACTCCGCTATTTCACAGAAACTGGTAACTTGGAAGTTTTGAGGACCACTAAGTTAACTGGGGCAATTCAAACAGAAACTTAGCCATCAGTTTAACTCCTCAAAGTAAACTTAGGATGGTGCAAGTAAACTATAAAGGATATTTTCTCAAGTATGTAAACCAAATATTACTAGTTCAAAAAGCATCTTCTAAACAGGGCAAAACACAAAACACATCTTGTCGCAGGACACCTTAGCCTGATGTTAGACAGGTACAGCCATGTTTCCTTCTCCCATCCACCCATTTTAAGCAACTATCCATTAAAAACACATTCATATGGCATAGACAAGTAATACCATAGGTACTGGAAAAAAATAATCGAGATTTCTCGATTATTTTGAGCTGCAATAAAAAGCAGCTCATGGTTGACTGATTTCAGTATCTGAAGAGGCATGAGTGAAGACTGACGCTTCCTGACATGGTGGACAGCTGAATCCCTACAGCTTTGCTGAACTTCCAAGCTTCCACTGCTAGCATGCAGTTGCCCTTTGTCAAAAAAGATCCCAACATGAAGTCAAAGTGCATATGCAGTGCCTGCAAAAAGCTGTTTTTCTCTGGAAGTAGGGATAACAAGGCATTTGTGTTTTATAAGTTGGTTACCTGATATAAATCCTGCCACAGCAGCCTAAGATTCAATTATTTTTATTAACACAAGCTAAAACCCCTGCAGAACCCCAGGCAAGCCTGCAGGGATACACCATAAGCACACACTGCCTCTGTAGACACATAAAGAGGCATTTTAGAAGCTATTTAGAGGTCTTGACTCTTTGAGCTATACACCCCTTCCTACGCCACATAGATGATGTCCAAACATCAAAAAAATGCTGAGGAAAAACTAAGGCAGCAATCATCCTACGTCAGTTATTCCTCCTGTATGTTACCAGGGCAGGGACATGAAACAGAACGTGTAAAAACCTCAGTGTGCCTGAAACGCATATTGAAATGTGTTATTCTCTGGTATTTTAAAATATGCTTAATATTCTATTAGGCAATCATAGAGTAAGCTAGGCAACCTGTATCGGTCCATATGTTGCTCTGGAGAGCATGCCAGACTTAAATATGGTGCCATGGTCATACTCCAAGTTATATTTCAAAGCTCACATTATTTGTGTGTTTGTACCTGAGAGCTTACACTGAAGGATAAAGAAAACAAATGACAAATTCTGAGTCAAGTATGGAAGATCTTTCATCACCGTGCAAGTTTATTTACAGTAATTCCTAGAACACCCCATTTTGCCAGGGTAGCCAGGTGACACTTCTGGACCCTACTTTTATAGATCAGGTTACATTACAACACATCTTTCTGTTTTTCACATGATTTAGACCAATGCAAATGAAAATAACATTTTTACTTTTTCCTTTATTATCCTTTAATAAAACCATTGCTAATATGAAGCAACAGCTGTAAAAAACTGAAGAATGCTACTATCTTTAAAAATAATAAAAGAGTGACCACCAGAAAAACGTAGTTTGAACAAGGGTTTCTTAAATCTCTATGTTCTACAACCTAAGAAATAAAATTCTCTAAATCAGACCAAAAAGGAGATACAGTGGTAGGAGCCTATCATTTTTAACTCAAAATTAAGAGGCAATAATTGACATGCAAGTGTATGCCCTGCTACAGGAAAAAAAAAGATAATCTACATTTCCCGTAAGTGTGTAACAATACAGTTATCCTCACTACTGTCTCAACAGTAACAGGAAACCCTTCCCATCTATTTTCATCTCTTGTACAAGGCTAAACAACAAAAACGGCAAAATTAAAAACTGAAAAGCTTGAAGACTTTTTTTTGCATATGAAACTATTTTTTATATCTGCCACTAGCAACTGCTGGCTGAACACTAGGACTTTCAATACTATATTAAATTACATAAAGCCATGTTACAGATGTCAAAATAATTAGAACGCGCTCAGGTTTTATATTCAAGGTGTTTAAAAATAACTGCTCATTTATTTGTATAATATGTAGTTGATGGAAGAAAAATTAAATTAGCTTTTAAAATTGTTGAAGTTATCAAAATGACTAGAAAAAAGATGGTTATTACTATTTGCTCTTGCTGCCTTAAAGGCCTGCTTCATGCTCTGCTTTAAGAGGTAAGAATTCCCTTGCCCACCCTCCGCCTAGACCCTAAGACAACAGCATTTTATGTAAAACCAGTGTTTGCAGAGTACTGAATGCATAAGCAATTTCAGCCCGTGGAAGTGGTCGGTCCTCGCAGTACTGAGAGGTTCTCCTGCGGGTTTATCCTAAAGCTGCCATCCACATCTCCTAGTTGCTGAAGAGAGACTTGCATTTCCACGTATGCAAATCTGCCAGCCCATCCCAGTCTGATGAATTTTCGCACACACCTAACAGCTTCTTGCTTGTTCAAAGCAAAAAGCCTGCAGCCCCCACGCATTTCATGCCCACATAGCCTTCTTTCATTTTTCATGGGATTTCTCCTGCTTCGTTTCCAGCAATTTTTTTCGTTCAAAGGGCAGACAGTGCCTGCAATTACTGCTTTATTTCCATAAAGAACAGCAGGAGCCAGCACTTAAACTCATATCCAGCCATCTTGCTCTCTCTTCAGCCAAAATGACAGCACTAAGAGACCAAAACAGGCAACACTTTAATAACAGTAGTCTAAGAAACTTCTTCTAAAGCACTCAAAAAAAAAAACCAAAGCTATTGGCCATATTACTTGGCTATTTAGGTTTCCTCTGGATTTTTTTTTTCCCCTATCATACAATATCGCAGCATGAAGGCTACAAAATCTAAACCAAGATGGGCTATATAGTAGTAAACTAGCATATGTTGAATCACTTGAAGATGAAGAAAGAAAGAGGAAGGGAGGATTTTTGCAGTGGTGCAACTGGACAACCATCAGTCATCTCACAAGTACATGCTTTCAGCTGCAACACCAGCTCTCAAGACAAAGCAGAAGCTTTTGACTGGTTGCAAGACCACGGGCAGGCCCAGTTTCCAGGCCGTAACACCCAAGAAAACCAACTCAACAATTTTAAGTCTGGCAGCAAAGACTGTTAGTAAGTGTAATTGGACAGGGTGCTGTAAGCTGGAGAGTAGGAGTTCAGCAGCTGTATTCCAAACTGTCTGCAGGGACCACCAGACTTAATTTTGCCTCAGAGGTATTCTAGAGCCCACCTACGTTTCAAATTAAGAAACAAAGAAGTGAACAGAAAATGAATGGAAATACAGTATATTTTTATCAAAAAAAAACTTTGTTACCACAGTCTTTTTCAACTGACACGTTGCCTCATTGTCCATAAAACTCAGCTGTAACATGGGCTTCAACAAAGCTACGAAGGTAGAATAAGTACAATACAGATATGGCTTCTTAGTCTGTTTCCTAACAAGCAAATTTCGCCAGATGATGATTAACAATAGAGATATTAAATGGCCTAATTTTAATTCATGATGATCACAAAAAGCTGTTACCGAAATTTGTAAGCTTCCAAATAGAAAGGCAGTGTCCATAAGTCATGGTATCAACAGGGGATCTCATGCTGAAGTTGGCAGAAGGATCACATTTATTAAGAAGACCTTATCATGAATCTAAGTCGCAGGACACGAAAATTATCTGGTATAAGTTGAGAGTTCACGAGGTGGGAACAAGTTAGAGACTTAGATACCACCACTAATCACAAGATGACTACAGGATAGCTTTACAATCATGACAAAGACGAGTCCTATCAGAATGCTTTTTTCTGGTATAGCTAGAGAAGTATTAGTAACCTTTTACACAACACAGTGAGATTCCTTCTAAAGCAAGCACAGCTGTCACCTGCATTCAAAAAATATGGCTGTCAAGCTGAGGAGATGAAAGATCTACCATGATGACTAGAAAAAGTGAAAAATGGTTTTAGGAGACAAGGCTGTAAGACTTCAAGTCCATCAAAAAAGTGCTAAGAAAGGAATGAACTGCTGACTGCAGGTATGTCAGAAAGCTAAGTGCAAGGAAGGAAGAAAAAAGCTAAAGCACAGGCACAACTGGATATGGACTGGACTTTCAGAGAGTCAGAATGGAAGTTGGAAGACAAGTTAATTCTTAAGATTTGTATCAGAAGATTGCTCATCAGAAGATGCAGATACTCATTCCTCCAGATGAACACAGATTTCCACCAGCTGAAAAGTGGAATGTGATGTGTTGACAGTCATGCAGACAGTATCTCCAGTAAAAAAAAAAAAAAAAAAGTTGAGATTTTGATTTCTTGCTTTAAGACTCCTAAAAATAGAAGCATCGCTTAAGATCACTTTCAGTTGTCTGTTCTATTGTCTCTCCTCCAACTTCTAGCAACTCTCTGCTTATAGGGTGGTAACCTTGTAGGTTAAAACAACTACGAAAACTAGGGGTTTTTCTTCCCCAGTAGCTTCTACAGAAGTCTGCTGCTGTTCTGTTCTCCCTCCAGTCACCCCTGGTACTGCCATTGTGCTCCTTCAAAGCAGAAGCTACCCTGAACTTAAAGATGTAGGTCAGCTGAAAAATCAATGGTACGATCTCCACAGAATTGGAAAGAAAACACTGAAGACATTTAGGTGGAGTCTGAAGTAGACATACACAGATACAAATTAAGACAACCGTGTTCAACAGCAGTGAAGACAAGTCTCATTCAGCCAATTTGGGGAACGTGCCTGGTGATACGAGTTACTCACAAACAGTAGTCAGGCATCAAACTTCCAAGGAATGGTTTCTGTATTGATACAGATGGAGCTGGCACCTGGGAAATGGCTAAGCAAGTTCAAGATGTTGCCATTGCTTTTCTGGAAGTGACTTACCAGAAAATAATTTGAACTGTTTCCACACGCTTAATCTATGTCTCAAATCTGACTTGGGTGTTATCCTATTCATTTTGTCCTCAAGTCGTGTCTACTTGCACAATGCCAAATCCCAGCCTCGTGCCAGCCGTACAGGTGCTCCACCTGCAACACCCCAAAGTGCTCCAGCGCAACAAGTGTCAGCATCCACCCTTCTCACACAGTCAAGCAAAGCTGCTGCTACTGTCCTTAGCCTTGGACAGTGTTCTTACGCATACGTAATTTTTGAAGCAGCCAGTGGTCTCATTTGGATACAAGATTCAAAGAAAATGTAAACTGTATCAGGAAAGTAAGAAAGAATGGAAGTTACTGACAAAGGTGACCCCAACCAGGCGTTTCCAACTACAATTGGTGCACGAAAGCTGTTAACAGTGGCTCAAGTGTTTGGACTCCAAATCAGCCTGAGCTGGAGTTGCATCCAACAATACTGAAGGCACATACATGGGGAGCATGCTTGATTACAGAGGTGCTGCTGAAACCAAAGAAAAGCTAGACCAATAGCAAGAACTACCAAAACTTCTGCTGGGCGTCTTTGTCCTTTATAATATGAGGAAAAACTGATCAGCGTGATCCTAAAGCTGTATTTACACCACGTAGGGAATGGCGTATACCAGAACACCACGCAAAATTTTTCCCTAAACTCCAGGGTCAGTATTTTGAGATCAGGTCTTTCCCTGCTGCATTATATCCCTTATTAGATGTTTAAAAATAAGGAAGAAGTCTGCCGTATTGACAATTTACATAGGACACTAGTTTCTTCCAGCATATAGATGGGGGGGTGGGGAGAACCACACCCAAGCCCTAACCTTTGTAGTTACTTTATAGCTATTAAACAACAAAATGAAAAGAAAATTAGGGAAGGGTATGCTTCCAGCCACAGCCAGCCTATAAATGCATTGTGCAACGAAACCATCAGCAAAGTTTCCAGATAACGGCCGGTGCAATTGACCTTGGCCAGGGATATAGGACAACTTTTGTTGCCACCTCCCGATTCTGCTGCAACATAAAACCCCGGCTGAGCGCTCCCCGCTACATCCAAACCCGCAGCACACCCCCCTCCCTCCCGCCCCCGAGCCCCCCTGCAAAATATTTTTAAGCACCATTTTACTTTCTTGGGGGGGGAGGAAATCCCGCAAGTTTTTTAAATACAAGTTTTGTGTTTGTTTT
>VYZM01010429.1:409265-428691 GCA_013398915.1 Dromas ardeola
AGCAATGACTTCTGCCAGCTCCCTCAGCACTCTCGGGTGCATCCCGTCAGGGCCCATAGACTTGTGAATATCTAATTGGCCTAACTGGTCCCTCACTTGATCCTCCTCAACCCAGGGAAAGTCTTCCTCTTGCCCCGTTACTTTCTCCAAGTCATGAAGATTGCAGTAGTCTAAGTATGCTCTTCATTGGTCCTTGCTCAGTTTCCTGAATAAAATAGGATAAAATATGCCTAGGTTTCAAGGAGCTGGGCTTCTTGGGAAAATAGGACTTCAGTCACTCAAAGCTGAGAAAGTACCTGAATTGTTTTGGAAATCTACCTGTGGTTAACATGTTATCCCTCCCATAGCAGCAGCAGCAAGCCTGTACCCAGTATCAGCTGCCCCAGAGTCCTGTTTTAAGGTACAGAGGAAATGGGACTGTGAACTTGGTTGCCAAGAGATGGGCACATGTTCTGTTTGGCTAAATCTGCTCTGTTTTCCAGCAATGTGGTGAGATAAAGAGTTGGTAGTGGGATTACGTCAAAACCATGCAGTTCTTTCTGGCAGAGCCTGTCTCTTAGAAGCCAGGTTGATAATAAAATGGTAGTTGCATTGTATTATTAACAGATGCATCAAAATGGAAGCATAGATGGCCATTTAAGCAATCTTCTTTCCTAATCTAACGGAAGTCTGCTTGGCTAGTCTTGGCACTCAAGTCCCACAGAACAGGTCACTTATTTATTATGTTTATTTTGGTATGTTTGTGTAGCCAGGTTACTGACTATTTGAGCCTGTCTATTTCTGATATGACACTGTGTAAATCCAGTAGAAGAGCTTGTCTGATAATGCACATCTTTTTTTATTGTGTAGAAAACCATAGTAATTTGTGGCAGAAAAAAACCTGGAGGCTTAGCCAAACTGTGCTTTCTGAGGAACTGGGATAAATAGGAGTGGAAGCTATTCAGTGTAGCTCTGAGTGCAAGAAATACTTGAGATTAAAGGTAATTCCATGTGAGAAATAAACAGTGATGAAATTTTACTCTTATGTCTGGTTGAATGTCAAAGGTAAATCTTGGTAGTAGAGCATAGCAATTTCTTAAATATCTGAACAGTATTTTGAGTGCTGTTATGTTGCAGGCTTCAACCAACTTACTGGAAAAAGTGATTACTGCAAAGGTGTGGTGGCAGAGAAAGCAATAAAAAGCCCTGAATGTTCCTTTTCTCTATTTTCATCTGAAGGCTTCATTCCAAAATGTTGGCTTTTGACCCTGATGTGTTTAGTCAGGTTTAACCTTCCTTCTATGAAGCAACCTTTAAAAAAAGATCAGATCTGCAGGTCAACATGGGTGGAGTAGACTCATGATAGGTACCCCACCAATTTTTAATTGTAGTTAGTCATTATCATCTTTATGGGCTATTTGAGAACACCTAGACATGCAAGCTGATCATTGCTGTGTTTTTAAAGAGGGTATATGATGACTGAATGTGTTACCAGCTTTGGAGCCAGATTACAATGGGGCCTGGTATTATCACTTTTATTTCAGTGCTTTTGTTTCAGACTGTGGTCTAGCTACTGTTGCTAAATATATGCATCAGAGCTGTTTGCAATTTAACAGTCGAACCTCCTGGTGTTAAGAGGGCCAGCAGAAGTAGCATTTTAAGCTGTGCATAAGGGCTCTGCTGGGGTCAGAGGCACAGATGTGTGCCTGTTTTGTTTTTGCACATCGAGAATTGTGGGCAAGCAGAAGATTTGCATGTAAACTTACATGTTGATAGCAGTAGGAAATCACTACGGTGAAAATCACTCTGGATTTTAGCCTAGTGATTTCCATGTGCTTGGGGTTCTGTTGCTCAGCTTCTGAGCAGGTGGAGTATGTTTTCTGTGTATCGTTACAATAAAATGGCATTGATACGGACGAGGAAGTCAAACAAAAATATGTTATTAGAGCTAGCTAGGACTTCTTTTTTCCCTGTAAAAGAAAGTTTTACTGAGGAATTGTATTTATTTTGGCAAACTGTCTCTTAAAAACTTTCCAGCTCCTCTGAAACAGAATTTGTACTTGAGAAATATCATCAGAATGGAAAGATGGTTGGAGCATTGAGACCCAGTAAGCTTCAAATTAGGAACAGCCAAGAAGGGAACTTCTAGTTGTTTCTCTGAGTGAGTGTTTTTCTTTATGGCACAATCTATATTTAAATTCTTTAAATTGCATGTATTGATAAGTATCTGTTGAAACTTGTTTGTTTGTCATTTTGTACGGATTTGGTTTTTTTCGATCATACAACTAGGATGAGGGGAGTCCAGTATATGGATGCAAGTCGTCTTGAGAATGCATTCACTGGCGCTATAGTTTTTCTTTAATAGTATTTTAAGACATATCTCCCAAATTTTAGGAAGATAAATGAAAAAATGCAGTTATACAGAATAAAACCAAGTTTTCCTCCTGGAGTTCCTCCCAGAGTTAGTAAATCGGGTGTTAGTTACTGCATTATCGTAACTACTGCTCATTCCCAATAGGAACTGAGTAAATGGTTACTGAACAATGTCCTGAGAGACAACAAATGCAGGCAGTTTCAAATCAAAGCCTGGGGGTGTTTGATTCTGAAGCGCAACTCCTTATTGAGATGTGTGTTAACAGCTTCACATCTTTCAGTGTAATGAGGCTCTGGTTTTAGTATTTTCTTGATGACAACTGTTAAAATATTGATGGGAGTGATATTTAATGTAAGTATGCTGTAAATTAATACCTTTTGCATTGTTACTGCTTGTAGAGTTGAATCACAGTAAGAGTTAGTTTGTCCATTGTTTTATTAAAGTTCACTGTTTCCTGAATTTGGGAACACATCCAGCTCTTTCAAACTCCTCCACAGAAAAAAATGTTCTCTAGTGCGGTGATTAAGCTTTTCTCGGGAAGAAGAGGAAAGTCTTGTTACCGTTTTAGGATTTTTCCGGTCTGTTGCTAGTATTGATAGACTGACTACGTCTCTTCAGCTTGTCGCTATTGTATTGTAATTGTCTCTTCACTCATCTGATGGCTGCTTTTTTTTCATTTATTTACTTTTGCTATATTACTTAAATTATAAATTAATTAATGCAATGAATTCCAAACATCCACTATGCTTGTGCAAGCTTTATAACTTTACCTCACTGACCAGGTTAGATACAACTGTTCATGTAATCTTAGTTGACTTATATTATGACATTGTAGCTCTGTATTTATCATAAGTTTTCCTAAAATGTTGCTTTATCTCAAGGCTTCCTTATTTGTGTGAGCATTCACGTGAATTTTCAGGGATGCTGCTGAGTCCACCTAATTCTTAAAAAATCAAGTAGGAGTGTAGAGAACTTATAAAATTTCAACAGTTATGCATATATATCAGTACTAAAATTCTATTTTAAAAGCTTCATTTTCCATTTAATATAGCTTTTAGTATTGCTTTTACTGGGATAAATGTGCAATAAATGAGTAACATTTCTTATTAAATTAAAATTGATTCTTCTGAGTGAGTGCTTAATATTTTCACTGTGGGCAAAGTGTAGGTGAAAAAAAACTGTAAAATTTCTTAAAAGACAGTGTATCTTAGTCCTTAAGATACATTTATGTAGATTATATACTAAAGTACAACTCCAGGATAAGAATTTAGAACACACCTTATTTCTTATGTTATTTTTGTAGCTAGTTTTAATATTTCTCACAGGACATAAAAGGCCAAAATTGTAAAAGTATGAGGCTTCTTTTGATTTTTATATTATCTCCTGAGCCTTACTGTTACTATTTTTAGAGTTTAGATAAAGCATCTTCATATATATATAAGAAAGACAAATCTGACAATAGCAATACATCACCAGGAAGATAAAACTTGTCACAAACAGCCTCTTTTTTCCTAATGGCAATTATAGACCCGATTTCTGTGGTGCATGTCTCCCTTCTGCCTTAGTAGAGACTAAGGATCCCACGGATTGCTAGAATTAGCAGGTAACCTACAAGACCAACCCACCTAGGGCAGTGCTTTACTACAGATCTTGTAAATTTGAGTTTTAAAGAGATGAAGATATTATGGTCTGAATTAAGTTTGGAATAGAGTTTAGAATTTGACTGAGGATGTATCAAGTTTAGATGGTTAGAAGGCATAGGCTTCACAATTCATATTGTGATTATGTAAATGCTAAAAGATGAGTTGTATTTGCAACTGCAAATTTTTTGCTATTTGAAGTGGTGGCATGTCTTTTGAAATCACCTATTAGAGTCAAGATTCTTGCCTCAGAATGTGGCTGGAACCAGATTTTGCAACTGGATACTTGGACTCTGCAGTTGGGTACTAGTTTTCCCCTGATAGTAAGACCAAAATTGTTGACATAAGTGCAGATAACTCCTAGAGATTAATTGTAAGTGGCACCAAACAGAGTCCAGTAAAATAAATGAAAACTAACACATGAATTAAAATATTGTAATAGAAACGCTAAGCGTGTGCTTTTTAGCCTTTACCTCTCCTTCCTTTTGTGATTTTCTCCGATTTTCCCAATGATGTTTCCTTTTATCTTTTATCTTTTTTTTTTCCCTTGGGAAGTGTCATCCCCTTTGTATCAGTTTTGTGTCATTCCTATCTAGGCTGCTGTCAGATGGACTTACATAAAGGTCTGCTAAAGTCTTTTGGGACTTCATGTATGTGAAAGTGACCTGAAAAGATCCAATTGTAGAATTGGGATTATGCTTGGTAATAGTGCTGTGAGTTTGATCCGTAAGCATTACCCCAGTAGCAGAGATGATAAGGCCATTTCATTCTGGAACACTGCAAAATGGCATACTAATTGTATTATGTGGACTCCAGTTGTATGCTTTCCTGGTTCAACAGCAGAGCGGTCCAATTTAACTATGAAGTAGTGTCTGCTGCTCGATTTGTCCTCACCTGAACTCAATGTACAGGCATCTTATGGAATGAAGTCTAAAATACAAAGAATGAGCATGTAGTACAAGTACTTTACTACACAAATTTAAAATTCATGCTGACACTACCCATCCTAAAGAGTTTTTAAATGTAACGTGCATGCATTATACAGGAAAGTTTGTTTATTTTAAGGTAGGATTAGTTATTTTACCATCTTCCCTGTTACAATGATTTTGATTCGTGCAGAGAAACTGCTTCAGTAGACTCATTTCTAAAGGTATTGTAAAATTCGTGCTTATGTTAGGGACTGTATACTTCTACAGATGAAACCATAATATTGCTCTCTTGGCAGATGCTTTAAGAGATCTTTCATGTCTATAGCTGTTGAGCATTTGACGCCTTAGGAGCTTTAACTTAATGCGCAGTGTGTTACCTCATTGTATTTCTGAATGAATGGACTTAAAATACTAAAGGCAATTTCAAATGTAAAATGATATAAAGAAACTGTTGTTTCAGGTATTTTCTTTTTGAGTAATGCTTTATGAAATAAATATTTAGGAGAAAAGTGAGTGGAAAGATGTGACTCAACAGCTGAAGTTCATCATAAACTGACAATAGAAGTAAGATTTTGACGTACATTAAGACAACTCACAAAGCTGGGTGCAAAATTTGCATCATGGTCAGCAGTCTTCCCAGGCTGTACAGCCAGTGTGCTACAAACTAAATTTGTAGTGCGTTTAAAAAAACAAAGCCTGACATATCTTTAAGTTCTCTTTTACATGAACTAGGAAACAAACTCCTAAACTCATTTCACTTGAAGATAAAAGCCACATGGGAATCTAGCTCCTTAGATAATGTTATTTCCTTGTAAGTCACTGTGGAGCACCTGTTAAATGTGGATATAATATCAACTCAAAGAGGATGTTCTTCCATGTTTGTCTTTTCAAGTGAACCATTGGATGATTC
Source organism: Dromas ardeola (assembly GCA_013398915.1). NCBI lineage: Eukaryota > Metazoa > Chordata > Aves > Charadriiformes > Dromadidae > Dromas > Dromas ardeola. The sequence goes on from VYZM01010429.1 coordinate 415,098, forward strand.
TACTTCATAGACCGCTCACTAATGCACACTCCACTTTACCTTTTCTTTCTGCGGCCACAAGATAGCTTCTTAACACCTTAAACTTCCACATTTTTACTTGGTAACATTCATATCTAACAAAACTTTGAAACTCAAGCCCTCAGAGTAGTGTATTTCTGCTTTTAAAAATTGAACAGTACTAGAGGAAGAAAAGGGTGTGATTGAGTGAATGTGGGGAAAAGAATGTGCTCAGAAACAGCACGTGTAAGGCGATGTGGGAGTTAACCTGGGTGTGTAGGTATGTAGGGTTGTACCAGGGAATGAGTGAGTCTTCCTGAGTATGCAAAAGCGGCAATAAATATTTGTTAAGGGCAAAGAGAGAGACACAGTTGAGTGTTACTGCATAGGAATAACTAGCATTTGTGTGAATGAATTGTCACTGTGAAAGAGCACAAAAATAAGTTAAAAACATAATTTGAGAAGGAATAGTAGGTAGCTGGATTACCCTACAGAGTGCTAACAAAGAACAGGTCCTGACTGAGATTCTGAGAATGAGAGAGAACTGCAGCTGGTAAAGACTCATCCAAGGGCCAGAATCAAAGCAAAGAGTGCAATGAAGGTAATGACTGCGGAGGTGGACAGTTAACCCCCCAAAAGCTAAAATGAGGCACAACAGCTAGACAGAAAAGTGTAGTTGAGAATGGAGCAGACCTGTAGCAAGGGCTGCAAGCAAGAAAGGACACCTGGGGAGCTGGGCATTAGTGGTGGCCTGATTCCTGTTGAAATTTGGAACTTTATTTCTTAAAAGGAAGAGAAATTGTTACTTCATACAGGACATAAATACGTAAAAAGTTTGAGACTGGGAGAAAACATACAGAATATACATCGAATCACCTTGCTTTTAAAAAATTCTGTGTTTCTCAATTTCCTTTCTGCTTTTCCTTTCTTCCCTTCATGCCTGCTTCTTTCTGTAGTGATCAGGTTATCCTGGTAGTAAGGAAGTTATGAGCCATAACCATTCCTAATAGAAGGATAATTATCCCTGTTTCATCGTGCGGAAGGGCTGGTCTGTTTAAAGATTACTTTAACTTTTATCATAGTTGATTGTACTCCAACAGACAACAGTAACAAAAAAAAACCAACCCAGGAGGCTGCTAATTGATTTATATTTTTAATGTTTCATTTGCATTTTATTTACATTTAATTTATTTAAAGCTTCATTGCTCTTCCTCCCGTTCCAGACAACTTCTCTGAATAGCCTGAACGAGTATTTATCCTTATGGTATACATCAAATACATGCATCTTTGAACACTTCCTATAAAAATGCACAGCTTGGAAAAGATGCACAAGTTTTTTTTCCTTCACAGAAGTTCTACGTCTTCAAACATATTCATCAACTCTCTTGAAATATGATATGTCTCAGTTACTCTACTGTAGAAAAGCATACAGAATGGTACAGTGTCACCTATGAAAGTCACATCAATCCTACACGAATAACTACAGCTCATCCCCAGGGTGGCTGATCAGTGCTGTCCATTCCCCATCAGGAGATCTTTCAAGACATATGTTTTTAGTCAATGGTGTAAAGGTGTTGCAGAGCTTGGGAGGGAAAATCGGAGGTTGAATTCTAGATGTAAAAAAGCAGAAGTGGTCAGATGGTTATTTTTTTTTTTCTTCTGTGGCTCATTTTGAAGAGCTGTATAGCTTAGTCTGTTGCCTTAATCCTTCCTACTAAAAATTTTAGCCAGTTTAATTATTGATTGTGTGTGCGGTTTAGAGATTGGAAGTAGGATCTACTTTCTGCCTTCATCTCTTATTGTATGTATTGATGACCTTTATAATTTGATGACCATGCTGTATTTGTCCTTTATTAGTGCTGGATAAAATATTTATTTGATAGGTTTGTGCTAATATGTGCATTAGTGTTTTCTGTGTGCATTTTTAAGGGAACAGAAGACTTCTAAGTACAAAATTAAATGGATGTAGATAGAAATGTTGTGTAAGCATAATTAGTGTCTTGTTGCACCTAAAAGTGTTCAATATGTGGTAACACTTTTCCCCTACCCACCTCCTACTACAAAATAAATCAGTCCTATTCCTGTATTTTTCATTGTCATCATTGAAAACCTGGAGGATTAGGCCCATGGTGATTTTCTTACATTTTGTACGGTTTTATATTACCCAAATTGTTCCTCTATCTGTATTTTGGAAGAGCTTTTACTTAATGAAGTAAATGTGGGTATCTTATAAAAGTTCAAATAAAATTAAGTTTTCCATTCTCAGCATTCTCACATCTGTCTTGCTACACGCATATAGATGAGGAAACCTGGAATAACTGAAATCAAGTCTGAGAATTCAATGTAAAAGTAAAAATATTCTCTGTAATTAAAAAGGAATTCCCATATGGACAGATGGTTATAGAACTTGTCATAGAATCATTGAATGGTTTAGTTTGGTAGGGACCTTAAGGATCATCATGTTCCAATCCCCCTGCTGTGGGCCGGGACCCCTCCCCCTAGAGCAGGTTGCTCAAAGCCACATCCAGCCTGGCCTTGAACACTTCCAGGGATGGGGCCTCCACAGCTTCTCTGGGCAACCTGTTCCAGTGCCTCACCACCCTCCCTTTAAAGAAATTCTTCCTAATGTCTAATCTAATTCTCCCCTCTTTCAGTTTAGAATCTTTACCCTTTGTCCTATCGCTACACTCCCTCATAAAGAGTGCCTCCCCATCTTTCCTGTAGGCTCCCTTTAGGTACTGGAAGGCTGCTTTAAGGTCTCCTGGGAGCCTTCTCTTCTCCAGGCTGGAGAACCTCAGCCTGTCTTCATAGGAGAGGTGCTCCAGCCTTCTGATTATTTTCGTGGCTCTCCTCTGGACTCATTCCAAGAGGTCCATGTCCTTCCTGTGCTGAGGACTCCAGAGCTGGACGCAGTACTCCAGGTGGGGTCTCATGAGAGCAGAGTAGAGGGGCAGAATCACCTTCTTGGCCTTCTGTCCACGGTTCTTTTGATGCAACCCAGGGTACAACTGGCTTTCTGGGCCGTAAGCGCACATTGCCAGCTCATATTGAGCTTCTCATCAACCCACACCCCCAAATCCTTCTCCTCAGTGTTGTTCTCAATCCATTCTCTGCCCAGCCTGTATTTGTGCTTGAGATTGCCTTGACCCAGGTGCAGGACCTTGCACTTGTCCTTGTTGAACTTCATGAGATTTGCACGGGCCCACGTCTCAAGCCCATCCAGATCCCTTTGGATGGCATCCCTGTCCTCCTGCGTGTTGACTGCACCACAGCTTGGTGTTATCGGCAAACTTGCTGAGGGTGCACTCAATCCCATTGTCCACGTCGCCAACAAAGATATGAAGCAGTGTCAGCCCTGAGGAACGCCACTCGTCACTGGTCACCGCTTGGACAAATTGTTGAGCAGAACTCTTTGAGTGCAACCATTCAGGCAATTCATTATCCACTGAGTGGTCCATCCATCAAATCCATGTCTTTCCAATTTAGAGAGAAGATGTCATGCTGGACAGGACAGGGCTGTCGCTTTAGGGCTTCTTATAACCTCCTTTGAAAGACTTTTTTACAAGTGCTCATGGAAACAACAGGATCACTGACTTATCTGCTAACATTATCTCTATGACTTTAATGATAATCTTGTGCAGAAATGAGTTACAAAATGACTTAAGTAGATCATGTAGACTCACATTAGCCATGATACTGATTTTACCAGTAAGGAATATTTCCAAACAGTAATCCAGGCCAGGCTGGCCTGTGTAAATCCTAAACAATTATTTTGCAATGGTAAAGTGAAACTAACCATTTTTACTTTGTTTTGAAATAGTATACAAAATTTTTCAATTTTCTTTTAAAAAGTGTCCCCCTGCCCCAGCTCTTCCAGCAGTGGAAACATCTCAAATTGCCTGCTGCTGTGCAAGAGGACTGGAATAGTTGCAAGTTAACTCTCCCTCTCTTTTTTTAAAATTTATTTTATTTTTTTAGCTGTTGCTCCTCAGCTGTTTTCTAGAACAAAATGGTTGTCATTTGAGAATAGGTAGGCAGTGAGTTCTCTGCTGATCTGAAAGTAAGGTGAAGTGGAAGTATAGAAAGAATTTCTGAAAACTAAAGTAACAAGAGTGAGCATCAAGAAAAAGAATGGAACAGAAAGGAAAGGCAGGTATGAATGGAAAAAAAAAAAGAGAACAGAGATGCTTTATGGTGCATACTAGTTACAGCTAGTAAAAATGGTATTTCATTTGTCCATCTGAATTAAGATTTTGGTCTTTGCATCAGTGAGAGCAGGTTTTCTGCTGCTGCCAGCTACCATTTTGGGAACCTCGTTGCATATGGTATTTGTGATATTTCCTCCTTAACAAAGAGCCAACATTTTGTTCCTAGTGATGACTAAACAGGAGAACGCCTCTGAAGATGTGCTTAAGTTTAATTTTTTTACACTCTGGGGTTTTTGTTACGTGGAAGCAATCTGTAGAATTGCAGGAAGAAAATATAAATCTCTTCAGAAGGGAAACAAGTTCATTCCACACATTGTACATAAATATGCTTAAAATCACATTGTCTTCAGGAGGAACACAAAGCATCCAATTACCTAAATGGCACTTCTATCACCTGGTAGATTAAACAACATTGATTCCTTTTATTCATAGATGAGAAGGGAATATTTGCTTACATGCAAGCTGGACATGTTGACTTATATGTCTAATGATACCTGTACTTTGGTACAACATTTGTAATAGATGCAGAAAATAAAGCAGGTATTTTTCTGTATTGTTTTATCAGGCAGTTGTTGTTAACTATTATGTGCTTACAGTATACCAAATTTTTGAAAGCTAAGGGCAAAGCCTGCAGACCTAGGCATTCCTGTGTTCAGGAATTTTCATACTAAAAGCATCACTTTCAAGGCACAACACTACAGCTTACAATAACCTCCCACAGATCAAACCGTGTAATTCAAGTGCAACTCCTAGAGTATCACTCTTCATATTTTTCCCATAATTAGTTTGCAGGGTGGAAACCTTGTCTGCAATCGGGGAGGCTTGGTTTCACTTGTATCTTCTAGTCGTCAGATACAGGCTATTCTAGATACAAACTCAAAAATGACAAAATATAGTTTAAACCCTAACAGTTCTGCCTTGAAGTAGAGGAATGGACCAGATGACATTTTAAGTCCTACTTCTTCAAGTCCTTGTCTTAGAAAAAAAGATTTTTTTCTGATTCTTTGCCCTTGGGAGCAGGGTAATCCAACCAGTAGCTGTGTCTCATTTATACAAAAGGAGATAAATTGTCAGTCAGCTGTCACTGCCGAAGATCTGTGATGACACTGTGGCATGCAAAAATAAGCGATGTCTATGGTGGTATGTCGATAAACCATTTAAAACTTCAAGCATTAAAAGTAATATAAGTACTGGTTATCATTTTGCATATTTCTCTCTGTTTCTATATCAAGAAGAATTTCTACTCTGAATCAGGGTTTCTTAGGATAAAACCTGTTTTTGGAATGTATTTCTGCTAATATGCTGGAGAACAAGACTCAGCATGTGCTAGCATTCTCAATTTTCTTTGACATTCATGATTTCTAGCACAGTTGCTTTTTTTCTTTTCTTTTTCTTAATGAATATCAGATCTTCGTAATGCCAGCAAGGATATCCTGTTGCCAGGCAAAAAGAAAAAAAAAAATCTCGTGTGGCAGTAAATGAAATTGATGTATTTTTTTTTTAACTCTTTTTACTCTTAAAGTAACTTGAGTAGCATGCAGGGTTTCAGAACAAGATGTGGTATGTGTTTATTTTGGTAATAGCTGCCATATGCTATTTTTCTTTTTTCTTCAATCATCTCTCATAAGGGGAGTTGAACACTAACAGAACATAATTCTGAAGAGAGTCACCTTAGATACATTCCATTGTGTTATTATAAACTGATGCAATCAAACTGCTTGACAGCCAGGGTAACTATACGCAAATACATTTTGCGTATAAAATCGCTGTTAAACATAACACAAATGCAGAGCCTTAAAGCTAGCTTTCAAAGATGTCTGAAAGAAAGAGAAGGAGACTAGGTATTTCCTTAATATTGGACTATGGTGTCAGAGTTTCTGAAAGAGATAATGTAGTAGTAACCAGCCAGTGCTGTCACTTACTATTAAAAGCCATACATAATGATATACCTCTTGGTATATCTTTATGTGATGGCTATGTCGTTATCTCCTTGCAAAACAAACATGAATCATGCCTAAGACATGCATGTATTTTTCTCCTTTTTTCCTCAAAAGGTATTGAGGCAGAAACAGTCTAGGACAAAAGCTTCTCCCTGCTGCTGGAGTGCAAAGGCAGCAAAGCTGAGACTGCCAAATGCATTTAGGAGCCTGATTCCCATTGAAATCAATAGGAATTGGATGCTTAAGGGCACTTGGAAATGTGAGTCTGACTTCTGGCGAGGCTGCATAACAATGTTATTGGTAGGAACCACGGATGGGATGGGATCAGCCAGCACGTTTTGGGTTCCACTTCCATTCTCATGTTGGTCTTTCCCATTGTTTGAACAGTGCTAGTCAGCCCTTGGACCACCATCAGCGATGAGATTGCTGACAGCTTGTTCTTTGTGACAGTCAAATTGAGCTTTCCATTGACAGTAGCCCACAGCAAAGACTCCTTAGTTTCTGTGTGTCATCTTTCCTTATTTTGCTTCCTGCATCAGCCACAGATGTCTCAGTGCATGCTGTATGTTGTCTCTCACTTTTTAGCTTTAAAAGATAGTCCTTTCTGCAACCAGTAGCATGCATTTTGCATTTGTATTTAAGAAAGGGAAAGATTCCATACTTTGGAAAGCTGTTTCTTGGGTGGTTTTGTTTATTCTCTATTTGTGTGCAATTAAATCTAAATGTTCCCTTCTCCCCTATATAAAAAAAAAAAAAAAGAAAATAAAAGATTTTAATCCTGAATTTGTGTGGTAGCATGACTTGTAGCTATGTCATGAGGGCTTTTATATTCTTTTTAACCAGCTGTAACAAAGGTACATGACCATTTTTATCCACTGATTTTTCCAGATAAGGCACAGTCATCTTGCTTGTAAAGGGGAACACAGTGTTACTATAACAAAGTTTATTAGTCTTGTACCAGAGATGGGTGATGTTGGTCTAGTCATTTAATCTCAGTTAGCAGGGTGGGGAAACTCATTAGGTCTACTAGTGATACACTTGGGGGTTTTTGTGATGTAAAAATTCTGACCAATTTTATTGCAGGGCTACTGAGCACCACAGTTGTTGCAAAGGTGGGGTGACAGCAATGACTCTGGGTCTTCCACTCTGATATTTGTGTCCCATCTCCTGGATGCCCAGAGTTCACATGCTCTGAAATTGAATTTAAAACGTGCTCAAATAGTGTTTATATCTACTGTCACTACATTGTGCGAACATAGCCATCAATGTCTTCTGAGCTGCAATGTGCCTTGATGAATTTCTTATGATGCTGCCCACCCAAGAGGTTTTGCAGATGGAAGTTGTAGCACAAGCTCCCAGCCTTTGCCTTCTATCCTGAGGTTGAAACTGAAGATAGAATTTGCTTATTGGCAGATAAAACCCCACAATCATTGGGAATAGCCTGGATAGTGTGGCCAGCAGGTCGAGGGAGGTCATCCTCCCCCTCTACTCTGCCTTGGTGAGGCCACACCTCGAGTACTGTGTCCAGTTCTGGGCTCCCCAGCTCAAGAAGGACAGGGAACTGCTGGAGAGGATGCAGCATAGGGCTACTAAGATGATGAGGGGACTGGAACACCTCTCTTATGAGGAAAGACTGAGGGAATTGGGTCTGTTTAGTCTGGAAAAGAGACGGGTGAGGGGTGACCTTATTAATGCATACAAATACTTAAAGGGTGGGTGTCAGGAGGATGGAGCCAGGCTCTTTTCAATGGTGCCCGGCAACAGGACAAGAGGTAATGGGTACAAACTTGAGTGTAGGAAGTTCCACCTAAACCCGAGGAGGAACTTCTTTTCTTTGAGGGTGGCAGAGCACTGGAACAGGCTGCCCAGAGAGGTGGTGGAGGCTCCATCTCTGGAGACATTCAAAAACCGCCTGGACGCGTTCCTGTGCAACGTGCTCTAAGGTGACCCTGCTCTGGCAGGGGGGTTGGACTAGATGATCTCCAGAGGTCCCTTCCAACCCTATGAGTCTATGATTCTATGATTATAACAGATGTGGGTGTGTGAAAGGTGATACGGAGACAGCTCTTCCAGCAGTGCCATTCTGCATGGGATGTGTGCTCAGGCTTAGGCGACAGGAAGGTGGCTGTGCTATTTTGTAGCCTCTTCCATCTCCATCTGCAGCATGGCCTCTTGATTGTTGCTTATAAAAGCATCAGAGTTGAAACTGAGTAGAGGATGAAAATCCCAGAAATTCTAAGACATTTTTAAGTTTTAGCATTTTGTTAGCCTTGGTTCTCTTCTGGGTGCTTGGATCACCAAAGTATTTTTTTGAAAACAATTTCTCAGTGGGGCTGCATGTGTGTATAATATGTTATAGTCTATCTTAAATATATACCTGCACTGCAAAGTAAAATTACATGTTGCTGTGATGTAATATATTGCTTTCAGGAAAGGGTCAAGACTGTTGTGTGCATCAAAAGGGAAAATTTATCTTGGCAGACTAACAGAAGCCTCTCATGGCTTAACTGCTTCCCCTCAAATTTCAGTACAACTTGAGTTCATGAGAGCATTAGGTTAGACAATCAAAATGTAGTACAGAGAATGTCTAGCATCTCTTCATTTTGAAATAGCCGTCTTTAGTGTGTCTTGGAAGCCTGGCAGTTTGCACTGAGATAGATTTAATTCCCAGTCTGCTTCTCTGCTTTGTCATGTCATTTACCCCGTTGCAATGTCCTTCCAGCTGTGATCCATAGTTTCGGATAAAACCTAGCCTACTCACAAAAATTTAGTGTCTCAAATAGTTGAGAAGTCAAATTGCCCGTTTTGGTCTCTGTGTGAGTTCAGAGCTCTAATGAGCACTACCTGTGACTGTATCTGCATTGCAGTTAAAGGTGTGACAGCAACACGTATAGATACTGCTTTGCAAATATTGATCTAGCTAGCCTAGGCAACAGCGCTGAAGTTACAAGAGCCTTGAATTTGGCTTCAGCTGTACAAATCTGGGCAGTATCCTGGTACTATGTTGTAACTGAAGCCTCTGAAGTGCTATTTTGATTATAGCTAATGAGTTTTGGTGTAAATCAGCTTCAGTCCTACCTTTGACTGCAACTTAAAGGAGCCTGAAACTCATTCTGAAGAAAGAGGAGATACTAACACTAATGAAAAGGATTAATTTGAAGAAAAAAACAGTCAAGATGGAAGAGGTGATGTTGCATCTTGTGACTACTTGCTTGATTTTATGACTGCTTTCTTGACAGGAAAGCACTAATGGTGCAGCATCAGCAGCCAGACTACATCTGTCTGACTTTTGGTGTCAGCTTGACCAAGAAGCCATGTTTATATGCAGTTCATATAGATCATCCAACTATTTTCTTAGTTTTTTTCATCTCCAGACTAAACTAGTTTCAGCATGCTTTGTGTCAGCTATTATTATTGCCATTATTGCACTTATTATTGTCATTAGTGCCACATACATGAATCAGACTCCAGGAGCTCATGAGATTTAGAAAAAATCCACACACACCTGACTTCTGTTTGCTTCCCAAGGTTTTGACTCACTGTAGGTTCACATTTTTAAACTTCTCTTTAGAAGCATGAACTCCATTATAAATCCCTTTTAAAAAAGCCCAATGCTTCCAAGAACAGTGTAGGAATCCGGGTTTGAATCCCCTCAGCTGAGTAATCTCTTACCTCCCTGAGTATGTCAGCCTTTAGATAGCCACGTAAAAGGTGGGGGATGCCACCTTCTGCTTTGGTAGCGCTGCTAAGTGAAAGCATGTGTTATACCCAGTGTTATAATCTGGTCTTGGCGTGGCACTTGTACTACAAGCCTGTCTATTGGGTTGGTCAGCAGCTAAAACACAGGCCTGACAGCTTGCGATCAGTAGGCATGAGATGGGCCCTTGAAATGCTCAGCTAAACCAAGATCTTGGCATGCAGAGTAGTAGAACGTCTGGCACTCAGCTAACTTCACTGGGTGAGAGTTAAAGCACCAATGACTTTTCAGGTGCTAGAGCTTTGAAAGCAGATTTGTATTTATAAATACAAATGTTACTCAGAGCAGAGCCATTTGGTATGAGGTAACAAGTTACTGTGCCTCAGTAGGTCTGTATGCTCTGTGCTCTTGATGTGTGGCAGGCACAAGTAATTTGAATGAGCGTACTCCATAGTGTAGGGAGCTGAGCTGCTGTGAGTTACATTGCATTTTTTTTGTTGACTTGCACAGCCAATTACTGTAGGTCAGGTGAGGTGTGATACTTGATTAATTTCCAGCAATTAATTTGAACCTTTGAGCCTTCAGACAGCTAAAAAATCTCTGTGGATGAGGTACTTACGATGTAGAAGCAACTTATCTGAGAGTTCTTTTATCTACTAGTTGATCAGGGAAGACACTTAAGCCTACATTTGTATGAAAGGGGAGCAGCTGGCAGGGCATTTTTCCACACTGCTTTGGAACTTGCACTTCCCCCAATACCAAAATAGTTCTAGGACATGCTGCAGTGGCCCACTTGTTTTTCTTAGCAGTAAGGGCTTGGGAGGATTCTGGTGGAAGATTGTAAATATATCTTTTCAGCTGTTGGGCTATGTTTATTATCAAGTAAAAGGGAGGTACTGCTTTAGTATATCTTTATAACTGACACTCTAAAAATATAATCACAAGCAAAGGGTAAGCGTCCCTTTCTTTAGAGTGACTGTATTTTTATGGAGTACCAATGAAAAATCATACACGAGAAAGGAGGCAAATCCATTTTGCTGAGACCTAGCAGAATGCGTAGCAGTGTATATATATCACGATACTGAGGATAAGATTTGCTAATGAATTGAGGGTAAGTTCTCAGTGAACTGATACTTACTCTGTAATTTTAGCTACAGTAAGTCAACCTAATATTGGATTGCCATTTCGTTCCTTCCTATGAACATACATAATCACTGTAAGTAGTGAAATATTTGAGGGTGGAATTGTGGTAACGAAAGACAGAAAATGGGAATTATTTTTTCAGTTTATTTTAGTTCTGTAGACTTTATTACTTTCAGACAAAAAATATCACCTCCCACCACTCTTCACATCGTATATTCGCTCCAATAAATGGAAGACAGGAGAAATGATAGTGATTTGAAAATAGGCATTCACATATTAATGCCTGTAATGGCACAATAAATGTCAGGACTGAAACAGTGTCTTATTGAAAACAATGTAACTGCAAATAGTAGTAAAGAGCACAAAACTGTCAGTGGATTGCTCAGTATACAAGAGTAATTTCTCCCACTTTATTTTATAACTCTCTTACCTCACTCTCCTTCAAAATTTTAGGGAGGGTGGGCAGAAAAATGTAATATTACAAGGCTGTCCTAACTCTATATAGAAGATGATGAGCTTGTATCTCATGAACAAATATATCCCAAGCTTCAAGATGCCATGGGATCATATTTCATTTACATCATACGTTATAAGTGATCTCTGCATTAGCTTTCCCCCTCCTTCCATCACCTTCTACCTTCCATAGTTCTTCTAAATAGATTACATCTCTTTAGAGTTATATTTGCTTTGCTAATGGCTATTTTTGGCTTATCAAATGGCCCGCTCTACTGCTGAAGCTCTGTTTCAGTGTCTTCTCTAATTTAAGAACATACTTAGAATGGAAATATCAAAGCCCTGAAGTCCCATTTTCATAAGTGACTGATGAGCCTAAGTCACTTATGCTACTTTTGAAAATTGTAACCCAGACTTTTTTTTTATTTTTTATTTTTATTTAACAGCGAACTAGGTACAAGCAGAGAACAAGTCTGAAAAAAAATTCTCACAGGCATGGTTTAAAATGCAGGTTTACTGTTTGTTTAGAGAAAGCCAAACTCACCTACTCTCTGCTGAGTAGTTTTTATGTGCTGGACTAATCAGATCCCCTCATGCCTAAGATCTTTCTACTTCTTAGGACATCTTACAGAGGCTGCTGAAGATTTCCTGAGAAAAGCAGCCTGCAGCACCAAAGAATGCGCATGGGTGGAAATGCAACCATAATAAAAAGACTTCAGTTGATTTTTGCCTGGAAGCAAAATCTTAATGAAACGGCTGCATGCCATGCAGCATGACATAGCCCTATGATTGTGATGAGGATGCACAAAGGTGCCTCACATCTGATATCCACAATAGTATGGACTGTAAGCACAGTGCAGGTTAAACACATGAGTCTTCTATTGTATTAATTTCTCCCATTTAGTGTGGCAGGAGTAATCAAATGACATTACCTACAAAGAATGAGGAAAACATTTAGAATAGACAGAACATAGAGGAAGACATTAATATCATGTTTTTTTGAGGAATAATGTGTACCATTCTGCTCTTCCATGTTCATGAAGGATGAATTAAAACTGGAACAGGTGCAGGGAAAGGCTATGAGGGTGATCACAGGCAGGGACAGCATATTATAAGAGCCCATAAAAGCTTTGTTTTCATGCACTAAATAAGCCCACATCTCTATAAATATATGGGAGGGGAAAATAGACTTAGACTGAAAAACAATGTGGGGATAAGAACATGTGGGTGTGAACTAGGCTGAAATAAGTTAGAGAAAGGTTTTTAAAACCACCTAACCTTCAAGTAGGAGGTGTGAGAATGGGAGCCCTAACTTCATTTAGGACTGATTAGTTTAAGAAAGCAACACTTTAACATTGAGAATATGACAGCCTGGAGACTGGGGTGATTCTTCTCCATCCTGTTCCCTTGTAGATTTTACAAGGAGAAAAGGTAACAAAAATGTTACCAGTATCTCTGTTTTAGAATTCACAGAATGGTTGAGGTTGAAAAGAACCTCTGGGGATCATATAGTCCAACCGCTGCTCAAGCAGGGTCATCTAGAGCAGGTTGCTTAGAGCCGTGTCCAGCTGTGTTTTGAATATGTCCGAGGATGGAGACTCCACAACCTCTCTTGGCAACCTGGTGCATGGTTTGATCACCCTCACAGAGTAAAAAAAATGGTTTTTGTGTTCAGATGGATTTTCATGTATTTTAATTTGTCCACATTGACCCTGTCACCGGGCACTACTGAGCAGAGTGAGTCTGGCTCCCTCTTCTTTGTTTCCTCCTAGACAGTATTCATACAGATGGATNAGCCAGTATTCATACAGATGGATAGAATCCCCCTGAACCTTTTCTTCTCTAGGCTGAACACTTGCAGCTCTCTCAGCCTCTCATGTCAGATGCTCCAGCCCCTTAATCATCCAAGCTGCCCTTTGCTGGACTCACTCCAGTAAGTCTCTGTCTTGCACTGGGAAGCCTAGCAGTGGACCCAGGACTCCAGCAGTGTATCACCAGGGCTGAATAGAAGGGAAGGATCACCTACCTTGACGTGTTGGCAATGCTGCTCCTAATGCAGCCCAGGAGGCTCTTGGCCTTCCTTGCTGCAAGGGCACATTGCTGGCTCATGGTCAACACATTGGTTGGAAAGACATCAAGGTCCTTCTCTGCAGAGC
>VYZM01010432.1:5747-32134 GCA_013398915.1 Dromas ardeola
GGCCCGCAGGTTTGGGGGATCCCCGGGCACGGCCGGGCTGTGCCCCAGCCGCTGGCGGACGGAGCGAGGTGTCCGGCGTGACCCCCCTGTGCACGACCGCGTCCCTTCAGGTGTCACCCCGTGCCCTCAGGTGTCGCCCCGTCCCTTCGGGTGTCGCCCCGTCCCCTCAGGTGTCACCCCGTCCCCTCAGGTGTCACCCCGTCCCCGTCCCTGCGGGTGCCGGGGAGGAGGAGAGCGCTCGGGTGTCCGTGCTCTTGCTCCTTTCCCCTCAATCCCTCCGCTCCGGAACACCGAGTAACGCTAGGGAAACTTCTTGTAGGATCCCATGGATGTCAAAGAAACTCACCTCTGGCCACAAGTCCTCACTGTAGGTTTTCCCTCGTCCCCAAAAAGCCGATTCCCGGTGGAAAATGCGGCCGTAGCCAAGGGCATTGCTGGCAGCAGGGTGGCTGTGCGCAGCCCGGGCAGTGGCAGGAGCCCCGGGCTGGGACCGCAGCCCGTCGCTCTCCCAGAAGCACCCAAAGGAAACGGTGCTTCCTAATGATTGCAGCATCTGCGGCCGCTGAGCCGTTGCTGTCAGCGGGGACGGCGGGAGAGCGCCGTGTATGTCTGCGTCCGGGTTTTATTCCTTTTCCCAACACGGAGGGGAACTGCGCGTCCAGCAGCCAAAAGATGCCGATGGGGTTTTGTGAAAGGAAGGGGCTAACGGTGAAAAAAAGCAAGTGGAGAAGCCGGCAGGAGTTTGGTGAAAGGCGCTGCTGCCGCCGCTGCGGGTGTCCCGTTACACCCCCCCGGGGGCCGGGCGAGCAGCGCGCTGGGGCCGGGGAGGTGCGGGGATGCTGCGCGCCCAGCGCCCGCCGGCAGCCGCGCTCGGCGTCGCAAAGGTCGATGAAGCGACTGTGGACCGAGATGCAGAAAGCGCCGCGTGGCTGGGGCTTAGAGCCCTTTGGGGAAGGGCACGCAACAGGGCGGGCTGGTTTAGCGCAGCTGAGCACGGCCACCCCCCCCGCCAGAGACTTTGGGAACTCTGCTCTTTAGCAGGACAGAGCAAACATTTCCAACCTGAAACTTGGCACCGGCCCGCGGCTCGAAACGGCCCGTCCTGGGCCAGCGGGGGGTGATTGACTTGGCTGCTCCTTCCCGGCAGCGGGGGGGGACAGGGACGAGTCACCCCCTGCCCTGGCCCGTCTGCCGTGGGGATCGCAGTGCCGGGCTGCGGGGCTGGACGGGCAGCAGCGAGCGGAGAAGGGTGATCCCCTGCTTCAGTTTTGGCGTTTTCCGGCACTGAGACAGCTGAACGCGCCGCGGGTGTGCACAGCTCGCTCAAACGCTCCATTAGTGCCGCTGCCAAAGTGCTCCGAGTTGGGATGTGCCCGAGGCTCAGGATTTACGCGCGGTTCCCAGCCCCGGTTTGCGGGAGGACGCTGGCGGGAGGGATCTCGCCCTCTCGGCTGCAGCTCCTCCTCACCCATCGCTCTCCCCACGCCACCCTGCCAGAAACACCCTTTTCTCTGCCGACAGACTCTTCCCAAACTCCCCGTCGGTCAGAGCTTCCCGTCCCACTGCCCCGAGGGCTTCACGCCGCGGGGTGACGTGGAGCCCCCACACCTCCCCCCGCAGCTTCTGCTGGACCCTTGTCCTGCCCCTGGGCTCCGCTTTCTCCAGGGGGTGACAGAGAAGAGGGGGGTCAAAAAGGGTCTGGGTGGGACTTAAAATACTTCCGAGGTTATTTAGGGTTGAGCAGCCCTTTGCGTATTATAAAGTGTTGATAACGGCGTGTAGGTCTGCCAGTGGATGGGGGACATCGCTTGGAAGGAGTTTTCCCCTGCGAAGTTTTCAGAAGATTTAAAAGGACATAATTGCTCCACCGATTAAAATGGATTAACCCCGGCTGTTCCCAGGGCAGCCGGGAGCGGGTTCGGAGCGGGGACGGGGCAGCTCCCCCCTGCGCTGAGCAGGGCGGGCTGGGCTGGGGGTCCCGCCGTGGGGCTGCCTGCCGCCTCTCTCCCCCTCCCCGGCCCCCGCCGCTGTGGCCGTGCTCAGGCCTGTGGGTGCAGGCGCGGGAGCGGGCGGTCGTTGTGGAGGTCACATTGCGCTGCCGTTACCTGCTGGGCCCGTATACTTCATTCTGGAAAACCTCCAGCCCAGGAACATCTCATAAAACAACACTTTTGGAGCGCTGTACCGAAATGCCCCCGTCCCCCCCCGTATGACGCGTGGGAAGTCCGGCGATGGCTCTGGTGGGGAGATGACTCACGTCTCCGACTGCCTCCCCCCGGCTCCCCCCGGCTCCTCTCGCTTCCAAGGGAGCGTGACTGTCCCTCGTCACCCCATGGCGCTCGGCTGCCCCACGCACCCCGTGGCACCTTCTCACCCCGATCTCCTCACCCTTCCCAGGGAGTGGAGCCATTCCAAAGCTGTCCTCTACCAGGACAGGCAAAAGGTCCCTAACTGGCCCGGGGATGCTCATCTCAGGGTAAACCACGCAGATTTGCTGGTTTTGCCCCATGAGGCTGTGCGTAGCACCTCGCTGATGTCCTACAGGCTGCCCAGTGGTGGATCCCGGAGGCCCAGGGGCACCGTGAGCTCAGCCAGCAGGTGGCCCTCCAGGAGCAAAGCCACCGAGGTCCTCTCCTGGGCCGGGGAGAGGGCTCACAGTAATTCCCATCCCAGTAAAGCTCTTAGCGGTGCTGGGGAGTGGGGAGGGGGTGGCCGTGCCACCATGGCTCACTCACCGCTCTGCTGCCTTTCCCTGCAGGAGGTTGGCCCCACCATGGTGGGAGATGAGCATTCGGATCCCAGCCTGATGAGCTTCCTGGGGGCCACGAAGAGGAACATGCTGGGGAACCACTTGTAAGTCCTCCCCTGCGATGCCTCAGGCTCTCCCCTCTCCTTATTTTCCCAAGAAAATCGGGAACTCGCTGTATCTACCACGGCACCTTCCAGCTGCGTATTTAATCCCAGGACTAGTCCGACGCTGAAAAGGCACATAGGCGTCCTTGCTGCTGCCTGCTGATGCTCGCCCAAGGAAATGCTGCCTGCTACTGCATTTAGTTCTTTCTTTTTTTCTTCTCTTACCCCATTTTAGCACCTGACCCATCTCACCCCTCTCCTTCCCCCTTATCCACTTGGGATGCTGCTGGCTGCTCCCTGGTACGCGCCCTGCCCGAAATAAAACATAGGGAGCATTTGAATCTTTCTGCATAACTTCATCTGCCTTTTCCCACCCTTAATCCTGAAAGACAAACCTCCTCTGCCTTATTACCATTTCCAGCCCCGAGATGCTGGGAAGCAAAGGGTGCCATCCCAGCCTTGCCCTGCCTGTGCCCTTTAGTGGTGCCCAGCCACCCATCACGCTCCGCCGCAGCCCGTCCCGTCCTGTCCCACTCAGCCCAGCCCGAGGCCTCTCCCCGGCACCGGCCACCCGCGCCAGCCCCTCAGTGTCTCCTGCAGCTTTTCCTTGGGCTGCCGAGCCCCGGGGCTGGGGCTGCTCCCCATCGCCTTCCCCCTCCCCGGCTCCAGCCCATTATCCTGCGCGTTCCCAAGCCGTATATATCTGACGCCTCTCCACGTCCCCGTCTCTCTCTCTGCCCACACCGAGTTTGACACCAGCCTTCACCAGCTTGGAGACATTACCAGCATGTTCTTTACATCTTGGCCCACTTTTTTTTTTTTTTTTTCTTTTTTTCCCCCCACTCGATATCTCACTTCTTGTTTTTCTTTGGGGAAAAAAAAAGCCCAACCCACAAAGCAAAACAAGCCCCCAAATGCAAGTTAAAAGGCGGGAGGGGAGCGGCTGGGCTCCTGCTCCGCTTCCCTCCTCACGCCGCGGTGCGGAGGAGGAGTGGGAGGGGAACCAGGCGTTCAACAGAAGGGGCCTCTCGGTCCCGGTACGTTCTCAAACTTCCACCGGCGGAGCTGGGAAAACCCACCTACTCGGTACCAGCCCGGCAAACACCGAGGTCCGGGCCCTCAGCTCCCGCAGCGCCGAAAACCTGAACGGGGCGGGAGATTTTCAAGAAAGAGGAGATTAAAAACAAAGACGGGAGGCCCCCCGTTAAAGAGAATCCCTGACAAATGAGAGTGGGGCCCCTGCCAGCTCCCCGCAGCGCCAGAAGGCTGGTCCCGCACCCCTCCTGTCACCCGCGTCCCCGCGGAAGACGCGGGGGGGGTTGCGGGGCTATTGCCAGCCCCGCGGGCGGCCGGGGACCCGCAGCAGCGAAGGCTTTGTGCTGGTGCCAGCCCAGCCCGGAGTCACGGGGGTGTGCGACGGGAAAAGGGGGAGCCCAGCGGGGGCAAGAGGAAGCTCCAAGGAGGAAGAAGAGGTGCTGGCTCCCGTGAGATAGGGGCAAGCATCCCTGGGATTCGGGTGGAAAAGAAAGGCAAAGACACATCTCATGCCTGCGTGGGGTCTGCCCCAGAGGCAGGGAGGAGACGCAGCGGCGTAAGGAACCGAGTGCCCCGTTTTGCTTGTTTGGGGAAAGGGATCTCCCTGGTGGACTCACCACCTTTCATCCCTCCCTGTAGCCCGGGGCAGTTCCAGCCCCCTCTTTCCCCCCCTGCTCCGTGCTGCGGCTGTGTCAGAGCCAGGGCAGCTCCGCAGCGTCCCTGCGGCACGGCTTCCCCCGTGGCGCTTGAGCAACAGGGGGTGGAGGAAAGAACCCGGCTGGAAAGTGGCTGCTGCCACCCCCGAGGCACGGCGGGCTGCCAGCGGGCAGAGCCCCGGCCTCCGCTGCCAAAATCCCGTCCGGCAGCGAGATGCGCATCCGCACCGCGGCCGAGCGGGGCTCGCCCCCACCCGCTGCGAGGCTCGGCCAGCGCCAGCCCAGCCACAGGACGCCACAAATCTCGCCCTTCCCCTGGCACCCTGGGCCCAAAAACCTGAAAAAAGACCTTGGAGGGAGCCTGAAAGAAAAGGCCTGAGCGGTGGGGACCTGCCGGGGCGCTGTAAGACACAGATGAAGTACTTAATTGCCTCTAATACGGGAGAGCGCTCAGCCTGTTACGCAGGTCCGCACCGGCTACTGCGAGTGGCCCATCATTAAGCTCAATTAGCCGCCGGGTGCGGGCACGCACTGTCACCCCCATCTGGTGTGGGGGCAGAGCCCCGGGGCCACCTGGGCTTTAGCGGGGGAGCCCGGCCCTGCCCCAGCCCCTTGGGGCCCAGGACCAAAAGCCTGACCCCGGGCTGCTGCAGGAAGGGGGGCTCTTCTGGGTCCCCGCGGGTGGGCGCGTGCGGGTGACTGCTGGGCACCCTCCTGTCGCTGTAAAGGCCCCCAGCGCTGCTTGGTCTGAGGCGAACCCCAGCGCCCCCCCGCCAGGCGGTGAGCTCCGGGGCACCTGCTCCTTCTCCAGTGCAGCCGTCGGCCTGGGCAGTGCAGACCCCGTCCTGGAGGGAGCCGAGGGCAGCGGGCAGGTACCGCCGGGAGCTTCGTCTGCGCCACCACCAAAAACACCTGCCCGTGGAGGACGCTCGCTCCTGCCCCGCTCCATCCCGTCCCCGTGCAGGCTCCCCCGGGGCGCAGGGCAGCGGGGGCGGCGGGCTCACCGTGTGCGGGGCAGGAGCCCTCTCCCGACACGGCTGACCTTTCTCTTCCCTGCTGGCGTTTCACTGGGAGCAAAGGCTTTGGAAAGGCTCCCAGCCGCTCCATCCCGATTGAGACCAGCCGCACAGGGAGACGGCGGTGTATCCCATACGCCGGGTGTGCCACCTTTTGTTTCACTCCGTTCGGAGCGGTTTAAAGCCCTGGGCAGCTCGGCTGTCCTGCTGCTTTTAGCTCAGCCGCTCGGTTTTTTAGGTTCCTGCAAATAACAGGCAATCCCTGCCTCAGATCCTTGCTCTGCATAATGGGAATAATATTTACCAACTCCAACATGCGAATCTGAAGGGTATGTGGCAAGCCTCTTAGAGAAAGCATTAAGTTCAAAGGCACTTATAATAATACACATTATCTTTACACCACATCTATAATTACAGCCAAGTATAGTCTGTCTTGAGAAACTGAAAAAAAGCTTTCACATCTTGGTGTTATTTCATGCTTTAAAAATGCTCACCACTCCATTAATGTTTTGCAATCTTAGCGAGAGCGACTTTGGAAATGCTTTTGGGTCTTTTTTAATGGTTATTAGTATGAAAATCAGGAGAGTCTTTGTTAAGGTGCCCAAACAAGATCCCAGCGATCCTGCAGCCCATCATTATCAGCTTATCTGTCACAGTGAGTCATCTGAGAGCTGAACTATTATGAAGCTTATCCCATCTGCTTGGAGAAATGCTGCACCCGAGAAGACTGCGTTAAAGGAACAGAGAGGCTGCCAAAGCCAGCACTGAAGGCTACGCTTGGCCTTTCAGCTCTGCCGCTTCTCCGCCGAATTCAGCCCATTTTGTGTCTGTGTTGTGCTCCTCTTCTCTCCGCAATCACCAGCTATTTTCTTTGTGGTGGGAGCAGCCTCACAGAACTCAGGTCTTGCGCAGAGCGGCCGCCTCGGGGGTGAGGTGGAGGGAAGGAGAGCTCCTGCTCCGACTGCACAGAGCCAGCAGAAACCGCAGGGGAGTAAAAACTGAAGAAAGATCCCAAGTGTGGGTTCCTGACACCCACAGCGTGCGGCTGCTCTGAGCTGCCGGGGCAGAGAGGAGCCTCAGCTCCACCTTATCTGCAGCTCTGCTGAGGACCGATGCTTTCTGGCTTTTCAAAGGCTTAATACTTGGCTGAGGGCAGCATTTTTTCCAATGCCCAAATTTCAAGCACGGGTTCCAAAAAACACCCAACTTACAGACCCGCTCCGACACGGGCAAAACACTGGTATTTTCATTCCTTAGAAACACCCGAATCATTATTCCCTGCTTTGCAGAGATTATCCTCTCTTTCCACAAGTTCCCAGCTGTGGGTGCTTGGGAGCCCTCTCTGCTGCAGTTCCAGCCCAGTTACCGAGCACCACGTGGCTTTGGACAACCGGTGCTCGAACCACGTTTCAATTCAACACGACCCTTCCGTTCTGGCCAGGCTTCCCCCTCGGTTTGGCGGCTGGGGGTTTTGGCCCTCCCCATCTGGTTAACCGAGACACTGCACCACACAGACAGCGTGCCAGACGCGGTCGCTGCAGCGTCTTGTACCGGGTTAGTAGCGAGGCAGAGTCACTTCCACAAGGAAATTCTTGACTCTTCCTTCTCCACCTCACTTTATTTTTTTTCCTCTTTCCTGCTCGCAGCTGGGAGTACTACGTGAACGACGCGCCGCGGATAGTCTTGAACAAGCTGGAGAGCTGCGGTTACCGGGTGGTGAGCATGACGGGCGTGGGCCAGACGCTGGTGTGGTGCCTCCACAAGGAATAGCGAGGAAGACTTCTGCGTCCCTCCTGGATGAGATGCCGCTGGGGATCATCTCACGCAGGACCGACAGCAAACTTTTCCCCTTCATCCCTTTCTGTCCCAGACTCCAGGCACTCGGGCACGGGGGGAGGAGTGGTGTAGAGGCAAAACTTGACCCAACATAAACTTGCCATCCTGCCATTTCACAAGACCGGGGGGAGGAAAGTATGCCCAGTCCAGACGAAATCACGCACAGAGAACAGATGGCTCTGTCCCCGCACTCATCTGAATGGCAGTCTGGCAAATACCATCTTCTTACATTTTAATCATCTCCTATTCAGCATGCATTGGAGGAAGCTCAAAGAACAGACTCATCTGCCTGTTCCTCAGGGCTGCCCCAGGGAGGTACGTGCTGAGCTGAGTGAGTTCAGGGCATGCCTTCTCCCAGGCCAGGGCAGCAGGCCCAGCGTGGAGGCCGTGCTATCTACTATCTCAGCCCTCAAACGTAACCGGGAACTGCCAAACCTACCCAGTGCCCTCTGAGAATCCCTTCTCTCGGCAGCAAGGCAGGTTTCTCTCCCCACTGGGACTGTGGTTAGCAGCAGCATCAGCCTTTCAGCCCCGAGAGCACCATTCAAGTGTAACACATTGTTCCTGAAATAGCCCTAGAGCAGCACAGAAAGGTCTTGTGAACATGTCAGGTACCAGCTCGGTCATCTTAACAGCAGCAGTTGCGATGCTGGATTGTTTGGGACTGTTTATCAATCCTGCTGTAGGGGTAACACCAATAAAACATTTCTCTAAAGCAACCAATGTCTTTCTGTGGGTTGTTTTAAACAGTTGTTGCCATAAGCCTTCCGGATCCACAGCTCCTGAACAAGCTCTCAGGGATTAAAAGAAACTCTGAGGTTTGGTGTTCTGACAGCACCTCTCTCACCCCATCCTCTGTGACTGGGCAGCTGCTCCGAGTACACAGACGACAGGTTAATACACTTACCCTGAAGCTGACGCAGCCATTTCACCCCCCGCCCCTGCTCTGGAGAGGGGTAAGGGCTGCAGTCACCGAGAGTTTGTATTCCTACAACAGTTTTAAAAAAGGAGGTTTATTGACTTAATTTAAGAAACAGCTTTGGAAATGAAGAGCGATGGGGTGGGGAGAATCCATGCGCTCTCGTGCTAGGTGTGAGACTCTTCCTCGTCTTCCCGCTTCAGCTGTTCAATGAGCTGCTGCCTCTCTGCTGCTTGGCGCATCCGCATCATCACCAGGCTCTCGTAATCCCGTTCCGATACCACCGATGCCTAGGAGCAGGAAACAAACACCACCTCTCAAGGACAGTATATACCCCACTTCCCCCCTCCGTAAACCCCACTCACAACACGCTCGAGCCCGGAAGGCGGTTCATAGCAGTATGACCCCGGAGACATCAGGTAGGGTGTGAAAGCTGCCGGCCTACAGAAAATAGCCAGCTTCGTAACGGAGTTACCGACGAGACCGAGTGGGACAGACCGGGAGCCTGAGTTACCCTCCTGCTGCTGGAGCTACTCCCTGCTCCCAGCGAGGGTGGATGGGGAAGCACAGCTTGCCTTGCTGGGGTTGCTTATTTTGGATGACCAACTTGCACTGCAAATACAACACTGTGCACAGAGTCCAGCGTACACTTCACCCGTTATAAAGGCTAATGCCAAAAAAAAAACCAAAAACAACAGACCTTTCTGTGGTTTAGTCACGGAAGTGGCTGCAGAAAGAAAACCACCAGGTACGTTCCGAAACCTGCCACAAGAGTGTTTCAGTTCTCAAAAGCTCTTGGAGCCTTTCTGCTGTGTGTGGTAGCAACTGTCACGTCAGCTAAGTGGTGATTGCAGACTCTACCTAATAAATGTAGGCAGCAGATGACAGCTGCTATCGCAGAGCAAAGTGGTGGTTTTGGCACTCTGCTTTCAAAAGCCATTTAACATTAGTAGGTGGCCTTACTATTTCAGACATATTCGAAGCACTGCAATGCTTGGAAACATCCAGCTCATTTGCTTGACAGTTCAGGTAGAAATAAAAGCATTTAGACAGAAGGTGAATGAAAAAAAAAAAAGTATCTCATGTTCATTTTTCTAGGAACTAGATTTAGTGGTGATTTAAGGACATCTTAAATAGAAAAGAGAAGGGATGAAAAGGCAATAATAGAATAGCTAAATAAGATTCTGCATTGAAACGGGGCAAGTGCAAATTTGTTATCATGTGCCAGCAAAGTGGTTCCTCCGGCTGCAGGGTCTAGCTGTGAGGACAAAATAGAAGCCCACAACAGATGAGAAACTTAGACTGGGGAAATTAAGAGACTAATATGCCGTAATTGGTAATTTAGGAGCTGCATGAATGAAATAACCTTTCCGTGCTGCTCAGCACAGACTTTCACAGTGTCTGAGAAGGCAGCAGATTATATCAGCCTTCAGCGGCAGAACTAGGCTTCTTCAAAGTTCCTGTCCACTAACCACAGATACTTACTGTCATTTGCTCGGCTGAATGAAATAGCCTACATGAGACTCATGCAGATGAATCACCCATACAAACCTGAAACACTACCTCACACTCCGGATTTAAATTTAAAACAGACAAGAGATTATTTCTGGCCTCATTTGGGAGCCCTGCTGGTGCACAAAGCCATCAGGAGTGGCAGAAGGGAGAGCACCAAGAGAAGAAACGGTCTGATTCAAGATGGGGTACAAGTCAATCTTCATGTTGGCAGTTCTCAAGCAATCTGGGTGCCTCTGAGGGAGCTCGCTTTCTCCTCAGGCAGAGCGTGGGCTGATGCTTTGCCACTCTACACACCTACTTCCTGCAATCCTGGCAATTACCAATGGTGTAAAACCCAGTTTCTGACGTGGCTGACTCAGCAAGGGCTTGGCTCAAAACAAATACATACGCACAAGGAACTGCAGCCTGGGAAGCAGTGACAGGAGGCACATGAAGAGAAGGAGGCTTTGTGGATTTTTAGCGTTTCGGCTCCAACCTGGCTGAATTGTCCCTGGACTTGCTTCTTCCAACGTCTGAGCATACCGGGGAACGTGGTGGCCACAGTTCTCCGAGTGCTTCATCAGTTTCTCCTCGCCGCCTGTTAGGCTCGGCTGCTGCTCCGACACAGCGTAAGTCTACTTTGCATTCAATTTTCCTAATGTTTGTCTTTTACATCTGTGTTTCATTGCTTTTTAAATTTCTATTCGACTGTATTTCTTTGGTTTCCTTCAGCGCGACTGAGTCACTGTCTCCCTTCCTAACCACCCACTGAGATTTTTATACTGTGCCCTTCTCCATGAAGGTGGCTGGTTACCATGGTACCAAAGTGCCCTTCTGTTCTAGATGCTAGATTAAATCTGTTCTCATGGTGACTGTGTGCCTTTGCTATTCTTCATCAGCTTGGTTCTGCAGCACAGCTTTAATAAGCTCAGACATTGCCATTCCTTCTGCACTGAAGAAGGAGGCTCCTTAATGTCCAAGACAGGCCAGCTGCTCCTTAACACAGGGACATAGTGTGAGGTTTGCATTTCCTGCAATACCAGCCTCTCTGTTTTCCTTCCAGCTACGGGAACAGGGAAGGAAGAGGTTGTTCCTGTTGTGCGGCTTGCTGCTGATCCTGCGACTTAAGTCCAACACCTGACTGTGAAAAGTCAGCAGTTTCCTTCTCCTCGTTGCCTTTCATCAGCATGGATACTTGGCGGAGAGGGTCCATCAAGTCCACAACGTTCTTCAGACGTTTCTCACTCAGGAGACACAAAAAGCTGGGCAACCAAGTCATCCTCTTGAATCAGAACAGCCACACTCTGGACAGTGATGGACAGTGCCAGAAGAGGGAATGCTTGAGGGATCTGAAGGACAAGTCTGATTACCTGTCGTGTCAGAGCGAGCAAAACCTAGCCAAGGCACAAGCACCTCCCAAGCCTCCCCGGCTCTACCTGGACAGTTCTAGCTGCCCTAACATCATTGATCACACGGATTCGCACTCTGACATCTCCTTTTCTGGTGCTACTCATCAATACCACAAAGCCACTCAAACTCAGTTCCACAAGGACCAGGCGACAGACTGCGGGACCTCAGAGACAGGCGCCCAGAATGGCACCACCCTTTCTGACCTGTCTGATCCCTTCCTGTCCTTCAAAGTGGATTTGGGGCTATCGCTTCTCGAGGATGTTCTGCAGACCCTCAGGAAACAGAATCCAAGAGATTACGCTATTTGAAGGTATTTATCATTTAAGATATCACATTTACCTACTGCTGCAGCCAGTTTCTCTAGTCCTAGCGGGAGGAAGGTTACTGCAGCATCCCTGTTATGTGTGGCCTGTTTCGTTGTTCTCGCCTTCCCCACCACAGACTGTCCTTGTCCTTGCCAAGGAGTCCTTTGGAGCAGAGCTCAGAGGCTCTGTGCTCAGATGAGAGCACTGTCTGCTGGAACCTCGTGGGCAAGTAACCATCCTCCACACTAGGTATTTCCCACTCTTGACTGTGCATCTCCTCCTCATGGAGGAATGGCATTGTTTGCCAAAAGACTTGTTATTTTGGGGATGTGGCTGTGACACTGCGGAACATGGACAGAAAGGGATATGGCATACATCATTTGTGGATAAGCAGGCAGCTTGCAAGGAGACAATAGCACTGCATCTCAAAGCCATAGCTATGGCAAGGGTCAAAAGACAGAAACTGGTGTTTCTTCTCCCACTATGTTTGGATGTGAAAAATCAAAGCTGTTCCTCCTTTTTTTTTTTTTCTTGTGGGTTTCTTTTCCCCCCAGCTCAAGTGCAGTTGGCACTCTCAGCCTGGAAACAGGTAAGCATCCATGCAGGCTCGTAATACAGCAACAGCAGTTTATTTATCCTACTAGCAGGAGAAGAAATTTCTCTAGATACTGCTGCTTGAAGCATGCACTGATCTATCAGCTGTACAGATATGGAAGAATAAATGTATCTGTGACTGGAAGCGTCTTGTTGCCTCATTTCATTGGTAGCAAGCCAGAAAAAGCCCAGGCACCAAGAGCACAGGTCCCTTACCTGCAGTGACAGAGATTGATCTTCTCTGGCACTTCAGGTTTCTATGAGAGTGGGGAAGCAGCGTGGCTCTGCTTTTCTGGGCTGGGAGAAAGCCAGAGTTGCTGGGACTTTACCTTCCCCTGAGGGGAGGGCACAGAGCTTAGGCCAAGACCCATTGTTGGAATGAACAGTTCTTTACCCCGAGAGCTGGACAACGAGAACTGCTCTGCCAGGCTGAGAACATTTTAGGCAGGATCAGGGCAAACTATTAAAAGGACACTGCAGAAACTATTGGCTCACCAGTTCTTGCCTTTTTCATAGCTAAATTATATACTAGGGCTCTCTCTAAAAAAAAAATAAAAAAATAAAACCTCCATGCACCCAGATAACCGTAAGCTTTGGAAGCTGGCTATAGAAAAGCGCACAGAGACATTGCGGAGAAGGCACAGATGACTCTCAACCTACTAGACTCACACCAGGCTGTAAAGTCAGATAATATAAAACAAACCCTGTGAAACCTCAAAGGAGCTTAGAAAAGATGCAAGAGTGCCTGAGAGGAGGCTTTTCTCAGCACTTTAACATGGCTGAATGAATGGCCCAAAATGAATGCGGACCACTGGCAGGGACATCCCACTACTAAAGGTGCAAGGAAGACCCTCCCAGACGTGAGTGCTTCATGCTGCTGCAGTGGCAAAATACATGCTGCACAGCATTGTGCGGCTGTGGTGTGCTTTGAACCATTCAGAGCTGCAACAATCAAATAGTCATGGCTCTCAAATAGCCTAAAGGAACACTGGCCAATCCACAGCTTTTGTAATTCAAGCATAACTCGCCTGTTTGGCTCCAGCAGCTCTCCAGGAACTGCTGGACAATGTACACCCACTGCTTGAGAAGGAAACATGCCAACAAAGACGGTGGAGGCAAGTATCTTGCAACTTATTACCTCCTCACAGCACGACTTTTCAACGATCAGCCTTGCTTTCACCAGGGAACTGCTTCCAAAACTCCCCAGTCTAGTTAGTGTGTGGCTGTCCTTTCATGGAAGGGGTTGGTTGGTGCAGTTGGTTGGCTGAGTACCCCAGGCAGGGAGCAGACACAGCTCTGGAGCAGATGAGTAGTGAGAGTGTTGCCATGAGAACGCTGCAGGTTTTCGACTGTTTTCTGAAGCAGAGAGGGGAAGGAGCTGCATTTGCAGAGAGTGGGAGCAAACATGGGGGTGGATTCAGACAAAAATAGGAGCAACCCAGAGGGAGCAGCAAATAGGAAGTGAGGGCAGCTTACATCAGGACGAGATTAGTGGAGCTTGAAAGCGAGAACGTGGACCCTGATGGCTGCGAAGCCAGACTGGGTATGAAAGGATGAAGCAGGGAGTAAGTTGAGGCAGTGGCAAAAGAGATCTGAAAGAGTTCATTTTGCATAGTCTAGAGTTGAAGGGCTGAGGACAAAGAATAAGCCAACTGGAAGCAGTATAGCCAAGAAAAGCTATTACTACATTACAGATTTTGGAAGCATCTTAGTGGAAGCAGCAGAAGAATTTGGGGAGGGTCTGGAGTAGGAACTAGGAAAGTGGGAACCAGAGCAGCTTGGAGATCTTAGCCTGGACAGCAAGACTGCAATGTAATCAAAGAGTTTGCAGCTGCTGACACATAAAAGAAGCAGAAAGGACAGACGAGCAACAGCAGCACAATTCTTGGGAAAGGGTGCAAGTCACTGCCCATAACTCCTCACCATTTTGCGAGCTAATATGGGACTGACGAGGCTGCGTTGGACAGAAGTGAGTCACCACCTCCACCCAGCATGAACACCATTCACTGCTTCAGCCTGCTCTCCCTTGCTGCTCCACCAAGCTAATCCTTCACAGCAGGCAGACACTGCAGCTCCACACTAACAAGCTTTGGCCATGGAAACAAGCCAAGATAAACTCAGTCAAAAGCCAAGGCTTTTGAACACGCAGAGGCAAGAATCCACTACCAAGTTCCAACTGTACCAGCAACCCCATTAGGTATGAATGAGCCAGTTCTCACTCTCTACTAGCAAGAGATACTCAAACTGGATAGGATTCTGCTTTTTCCCCCCCAGTTTGCCTTCTAACGCTCTGGCCACCTCTGTGAATCTGCTGTGTCTGCAGGACTCTCACCAGTTCTACATAGTGCATGGAGAACTGCCTGGCTCCTGTGCTGTGATGCTGTAACTGCCTTTGCCTGAGATTTCTGGGAAACTATGCTGCTCAGGCCAGGCTGTTCAGATAAAGAACACACATCCCCAGTGAAAACATACAACCCTAAACAAAACTAGCATAACAACAAGGCATTCTGATGTATAAATGCATCTACGATAAATAAAGTACTTAAGAAAAAGCCAGGAGAGTGAATGTACTGAACAATCTCACAAGCTGCTAAAATATTTGGGAAGTGAACACACACAAGGCTGATGGAGAGACAGGCACACAGACTAAGGGCACCTGCAGAGCACGAGGCAGGAGCCCTCTTAGCAATTAGATCTTTTGCTCTTTATACCAAGGGAAGGAGGATCGGGGACTAAGTGTCACATGAAGTTTGAACTGGAACTCGAATAACCAGCAAAGGATCTCGGGTGCCTTCACACCTTCACAGCCAAGGAATTACTAACTAGATCAGAAGACACGCAGAGAACGAGATAAACCCTGTGCTATAGAGCAAAGTGCAACATAACATGCTTCAAAAGAAGTGGATATGTCTGCCGCTCCAGAGGGCCAACAGGAGCAAGGGGTAACGGAGAGCCAACAATCTGCATTAGATGTTATTGCCTTCCATTTGCTTTGTGATTGGAATACATTTGTTAATCAAGAGCAGCAGCTTCAGAGTGATTATCTGGTGAAACAAACAGGAAGCAGCCACGAGTGAACACACACCTTGCATTCAAAGTAACTGCACTGGTAAATAGGACACAAAACAGACGACATGGTCTCTGCAAGGATACTTGATTTGACATTGCTTTCTCTTCCCTCCTGCAGACCCTAAGAATATAGGTTTCCTTTCAGCACTGAAATTTCACCCTCTTGTGAATGCAGTGAATAACCAAGCCTCCCTCAAAAAGCCTTCTAGGAGACCCATTTCAACCAGCTATGAGCCAGAAGATTCCCACAGTCAAAGCATATTAGAAAGAGTTCCAGAAGAATGGCATTAGAGGCTTTGAACTTAGCAAGGAACATCCTTGTTTTTCACTCGGAAGAGAGTGTGAAATTGCACGGAGAACCAGACATCCAAATAGCTTGTATTCTCACCACACTGCTGCTCAGGTAAAAGGTCCTTTAAAAAAGCCACTGCTGCAGCACAAAAGGGCTCATCGGAAAGCCAGACCTTTCATTAAGAACTTCTCTTCAGCTCTGCTGGGAATCAACGTATCTTACCATAAATGCAAAGCACACTGTTAAATTTAGGTTGCTACAGAAACAGATTTAAATAACAGCAGCCTATGTCTCCTTACCTGTGAAGTCCTAGGCTGACTAGCGCTGCTGTCAGAAAGGACAGTGCTGGGATTGTGCCGGGGCTGGCCCTCCAGCCAGGAAATCTTTAGAGGATTATTTATCAGGCCAACTTCATTCTTCACAGCCATCTCCTAACAATGAAAATATTCTTCCATCACCATCTGAATTTCAGACCCCACTCCCTCACAGGTCACTAAAAATCATGAGTTTTTCCATCTCAGCCCGGCAGCAAGGCCAAGTAGGGCACAAACAATGGCGATTTCACAGCTGCCCTACATAAGCAGCGTAAGGTCCATATCTGCATCAAGCATAGATAGCACACCTCGCTGCCAGTACTTCTGATGAACAGGTCACAAACAATTCTGGGTTGTTTTTTTTAATTCTTTGGATATATGAGGGAAAGAATAGGTGACAAGAAATAGAGACTCTTGTGCAGTATAAGTTGAAGTTGATGGAACTACTAAAATTAAGCATAACTGATGATTTCTGTTTCCACAGCCACATGAATTATTATAACTCATAGTGAGTCAAGATGTTTTGATTTCTTTCAAACTGCAAATGCCTGATATAACCTCTAAAACTCATTAAGCCCATCTCCACAATGGGTAATTCACCTTCAGTGAGAGCTGATTAAATGGTTCAGCGCCTGCTCTTTAAAGCAGTGTCTTTACATGCACAGCCTGTTTGTTTATGTGCATGAGCTGCTCTGGGTTTGTGCCTCCAGCTTTGCCACTCCCTTCATGCATCTGTACCTTTAGACTCTCATTACCCTTCTCCACTGCCTTAATGACAAGGCAGCGTCATCCAGGCCACCAGCTGCCACCCCTCCCCTTCTGCAACACCCCTTCTGCCCACTCTCCACTACACGCATCTGGGGGCTCTGCCAGACTTACAGCAGCCTTAACCGTAGCAAATTCCACCACTGCACTCCCAGTCTTCCTACTTGAGATCAACAAATTGAGCACGTCGCCGTACTGTTGAGACAAAGAAAGAAAGAAAAGTTAATTACAGGCCTAAAAGGAAAGTCGAGTTCATCTACGGGATGAACGCAAAGAGAAAACATGCGTTTTCACAGACATGAGGCTTGCGCCGTCACCCTTTCTGTCTTGCATGATGTTTCCGCTGATCCCAACCTGTCCTAATTTCTGTTCCTTCAGGAAATAATTCTGGGGAGGCATGGAGCTACACACTTTGCTTCCAGCAAGCCCCAGTGCAACAGGGCTGCTGAGCTCAGAGTCAGAGCTACAGGAGATACTTGCATGCAGGGAAAATAAAGACCACATGCTGGGATTAATCAGATCAAAGGCTTGTCTATTCCTGTCTCTGAACTTCCCACAGCAGCTATTAGCTTTAGTGCTTTAAGTGAAGCCACCAGTGCACCGTAACCACACAGCCACTCTAACTTTCACACAGGGCATGAACCACAGGATGGGAAGAGTTCGCAGCTGCTCTCTTTCAGCAGGAGTCCCTGCTGGGAAGGAGGCAGAGGTGCTAACGGGGAACAGTCCACAGCTAATGGATCATGCTGCTGAGCTCTCGAAATGGCAGGAGTGAGAAAGCTGGACAGGAGACGAAAAAATAAGTGATCCACTCTGGCTTAGATGTAGCTTCCCAGAATTTACTATTTTCTTTCTTTTACTTTCTTACTTGATTGAGAGCAGGGAAAGATGAAGCAGTAGGAAAGAGTGTCAGACAGGACCTTTTGTAGGATCTGCAATAGAACGTCTTTTGAGTATCCCCCTCTCGTCTCATCTTCTTTACTGCACTTCCATTTTAGCTGGAAAATAAACACGACAAGTTAATTGGGTGGGTTTAAGGAGGCTGGAGCCAGGCTCTTGTCAGTGGTTCCCAGTAACAGGACGAGGGGTAACGGGCACAAGCTGGAACGTAGGAAGTTCTGATCAAATATGAGGAAAAACTTTACGGTGAGGGTGACAGAGCACTGGAAGAGGCTGCCCAGGGAGGGTGTGGAGTCCCCTTCTCTGGAGACTTTCAAGCCCCGCCTGGATGCAGTCCTGAGTGATGTGCTCTGGGCAACCCTGCTTTAGCAGGGGAGTTGGACTAGATGATCTCTAGAGGTCCCTTCCAACTCTGAAATTCTGTGATGCTGTGGCAATTTTGTCCGTTTGAACACGCTGCCGCATTCAATGCAGCTCCTGCCACCTGCACAATAATCAAGTTTACAGCTACACTCCCAGAACTGCCAAAACAGTGATTTCAACATCAGAATGTACAAAGGGAACAGATTATTTGGGGAACAGGAAGAAACACTGATCACTGAAACAGAAAAAGATAATACTTGAAAACATACTAATGGTTATTTCAGGCTAATAGGCAGATGTTTCCCCGCGCCTAAAGCAGAGACAACTCAATTTCAGGCTCAAAAACCCAGACCAGACAGTAGGGGAAAAGGTGAGGGAGGAAGGGTATTTTAAAGGCAGTGAGAGGGGCAGTTCGCAGGCACGATACGTTAGATGGAGTAACTTCACCTCCACTGTACAAAGGGACATGCCAGTTCAGCAGAGTTGAAGTGTCCCTTCTGTTTTCCAAAGCTGCATAATGCTCCACCAATTTTCACCAAAACCCAGCTTTATAAGGATGTCTTACTTTGAGTTTGGGAGTTATTTTGCCTTCTGCCCCATTTCTTTCTTGCTTGCCTAAAGAGGGGAAAGGAAAAAGAGAACGTGTGTGAAAACTCCTCAGTTAAAGAGCATTTAGCACAAAATTTGCCCTGAGAACATACACATGGCAATAGCAACCACTTCTGAGTTTCCACTAGACCATTTCAGCCCCAAAAGTTTGTGCAACACTATCAGCAGGAGCTGCTGTACAGACTGAATATTGGATGTCAGCATTTTTCCCTTCTATGAAGCTTGCCACGATCAAGGCTAGAAACAGCTAAGTGAAAATACAAGCAGATCTGTTAGATTCTGTGACATTTTTCCCTGCAAGAGGGTTGTGCTGGTGGGAACAAGTGTGGAAAAATTAAGGGTAGACAGAAAAGAAGGATAGCATAGCCTAAGA
The DNA here is from genome assembly GCA_013398915.1 of Dromas ardeola. NCBI lineage: Eukaryota > Metazoa > Chordata > Aves > Charadriiformes > Dromadidae > Dromas > Dromas ardeola. The sequence continues at coordinate 24,551 of VYZM01010432.1, forward strand.
ATTTAATCTGGCCCTGCAACTAAATACTTTATAATGATGTGCTCTCGTTGCAAGGATCTCAAAGTGTTTTACATTAAGCAAATGCTCAATATCCTCCCCAATTTCTGATATGTGAAATTAAGTTAAGAAAGGCTACGGTGGGATGAACGACTTGCAGTCACACAGGAAAACCCTGGTGACCCCAGAAAAAGATTACGCATCTGGACCTCTGGTGTTATTTTATCTCATTAGATCAATATTTTTCCTGTGAGAGAGGAATGAATCTTACATTATAGCCTCTGCCAGAATGAAAGAGGTAGGAAGCAAGAGACAGTAAATCTTCCCATTGAACTGAAAACCTGAACAACACTCCAATTAGTTTTGAAAAGAACAGAACTTTCTGAAACATAAAACCGTATTTTAAGCTCACACAGAATATTAAGAAAAGGCAATTCTGTATAGAGATGTGTGGAGTGAGGTTCAGGATACCAAAGGATGAGGTTCTGGAATTCTGGAAAAATCTCATTCCCTCCTGTATGAAGGAGACTAACTACAGCTACCGAACAGCCCAGGAGAATCAGAGGGAGATGACTTTGAACAGAACTACCTACTGTTGTACCGCAGCACAGAATGTAGATGTTTTGCACTTCACTGTGTTGCTCATTTCCTGACACATCTGTTGCTGGTCTTTGTACAAAGCTGGGATGAAGCCTGGGTACGCCCAAGGAATATGAGAGAATCAAGTTCCAGAAAGTAAAGCCTCAGCAAACAAACTAGAAAAACCTTTATTCTCCACACAGGGTCTCTTTTGGGTGATAAGTACTGAGAACTTTCAAGGGGACACAGAAGTAGTAACCCAATGACAACTATTAGTTTTTGCGAACTTGAATCATTCCCTATTTTGGGGCTACAACACTGACTGCTTTAATTGTCACAGGCGAGCAGGAGTTTAGGCTCCCTCCAGTGTAACTGTGGGGCTCCACATCAGACCATCTAGATTCAATGCTTTAGAGTATTTATTGGAAAGGAGAAGCAACAACATGTTAAAGAGCAGCATGCCACATATAAGAAAACAACCCCACAGAAATACTAGTCTTTTGACTTATCCCTGAAAAAGGTGCTGAGTAGGATCCTATATATGGCAAGGCAACCAAGTCAGAAGGCTGCGCGTGAGCTCTGCCTACGTGCTGCATGACAGCTGGGAGTCCCATGGGCACGTAGTTAGGCTGAGGACTCCAATCTCATCTGTCCTCACCTTGGAGGTGCTGCTCTCTTTCAAGCCGGATCTGTTCTTGAATGAGCCTCTGCTGCTCCTCAAGCTGACGGGAGCCTTCTTCACGCAAGCGTATTATCTACAGCAGAGGTAAGACAGCACGGATATCAGAGGGCACTGTTCCATGGTTGGTTCATGACAGCTAAAGACTGCCGAGGAGAGCTTTTTTCTTATACCCATCTCCTGGGGCAACCCTCCTGGCCAGTTCCCCTGTGGGAGCTCCAGCACTCATAAAACTGGACCCCTCATATTGCTAGCGACACAGTCCCTATCAGCCAGCATATAACCAACTAGCTGTTGTTATTGACTGCTAGGCAAAAGGAAAAGGGCAGACAAAAAATAAAATCCCAGGACTGACCCATTTGCTACAAGATCCCTTCTACACGCCTCTTTTTCATAGAGCCTCTTAATCCAGAAGGCTGAAGGACTGCTATACATAGATTTGCTGCACCTCATCACGTGGTTTTCATTATGATTGTAAAGACTTTCAGCAATTCTTCTCAAAAGAAGCAGAAAAATCTAAGAATTTATCATTACTTCTTGTTCTAATGATCTTGTTATCCTGATGTCCTCCTCTTCCCTCTCACGGCTCTGGGCTTCTCGTTCTCTGGCTTCGAGATCTGTAGAAAAAGAAAGAAAATTAAAATAACCCAGAGAATTTTCACTGCTGACCAGAGGTGGATGGAGAGATCACAAACTTGGCTACACCTACATCAATTTCAAAGTTGAGTCCTGATAGCTCTGCTACCTTTCCTCTACCCAGGCACATCAGTGTATCAGCAATCTGAACAGTCATCAAAACCCCTAACTCCTCCCCAGAGCAGGACCATCCCAGCTATGACTGTGGGAGATTTCAGATGGCTACTGTATTGTACTGGGCATAAGGAAACCGCAGCCATCATAAACGCACAGCAGATTAATCAGAGGCGAATTCCAGCAGCAGAAGAAATGCAAACACCCAGCTAATGAAGAGTTCAAGCCAAGAGAAAACGAAGTTTTCATTTATTACCAAGCTTTACTTTCTTTCGCTTCTCATCAAGTTTTTGTGTCCTTTCTGCTGCTTGCTTCTTAGCCTTTCTCACTTTGTCATATGCTGCCTGTCAAAGAACCAACACAATAGTGTGAAACTCTATAAAGCAGAAAGATAAAACAGAAAGCAGTGAATAAAGGCGAGATCAGATATCGAAACACTGTAAGCAGAGGTGAAACATTTTCTGCTCCTTGCTTACATTCCTCCTAAAAGTGTTGGAAGTTAACACAAATATCCTGAAAGCATGAGAAGAGGCCCAAGGATGTCCAGATGGAGCCTAAAAGGGTGAGGAAGCCCAGGAATAACTGCAGTGTGTGCTGAGAAAAAGTCTGACCCATCTTCAGAGGTGGGAAGAGTATTTTGGTTTCCTGAACGTGCCAAAAGTAGCTTATGGGGCACTGGCAACAGATCAGGTTTGGTTTAGAGCAAAGTTTTAGAATTAAAAAGGTCTACTTTATATGCGAGATTTATTCACAAGACAGATGTTTGACTCACATGAACGTATTAGTTCAAAGAACATCAGAACTCTTCAGCAGCAATAACACATCAGCATTCATTTAGCACTATAGAGACTTAGGAACTGGGTAAACTGGCAATTTCACTGGCACGAGTTTAAACCAGTTGATAATCTGTTCATTAACTTACACAGAACTTTTCTGTAGTAGGTAAAGCATAGACCGGTGCAAATACTCAAATATTACTTGTAGAACACCTGTACAGGAAAGCACTGCTCATGTTTTATAAACCAGAAAAGCTTGTATTTTTCCTTCCTGCATGGGAAGGGTTTGCTGAACACTTTTGCCTTTTTGAAATGTAGAAGCCAAAATGTTTTTGGGATGCCAAAAGCTTAATTGCCCCTTGGAGGGGAGATTACAAGCTTTGCCAGTATTTGAAAAGAAGGGAGTTATCTCATGTTTTTAAACCTTACCATCTGAAATTTTAATATGCCTTCTCTCCTGAATTTATCTGGATAGAATTACTTGCTCTTTTTTATTTTGTTTTTATTCTTTCCCTTCACATGTCCAGATTAATTTCAGGCCCCGAGCAGTAGGCACTCAAGCACTTCACAGCAAGACCAGAGCCCAAGCTACATCTGCCAGCCTGCAAAGGTCTTGCAGCAAAAGGACAGAGATCGTGGCTATGATTCAGCTTTTCTGTTTACAAGGCTCTTGTGCCCCATGGAAAGAAAGGCTTGGAGCCTGAGCAATCGCAGCTAGATGTTATTTATTTGTCTGACCTTGACTTCAAGGGAACTGAAAATGCACCGTTGTCATGGGAATTTAACGTGTCCCTGAATCAGTGGTGGTTATCATTTATTTTTTTAAATGAGATATGCCCCAGTCTAACACGTTATTAAAGACAGTATCTCACCCTTGCAGTAAATGGACAGAGCGACTCTCAGCACATCAAATCAGAAAGAGAACATTTGTCCAAGTTCTTATCTGGCACCTACTATTTGATCTCACAGAGAACTACAGGGAATAACAGATGAGACTTGCATTCATGAAGTGACAATCGGAGGAGAGCAGGACAGAAAGAAGGAGAGTTCCCACGACTTCTCCAGCATGCTTGCACGGAGTAACACAACCCCAACATCACCAAGGGATTCGCATCCTTACCCTTGCAGCTGCATCTGTTAGCACGGCTAAGGCCTGAGACAGTTGGTGGAAGACTTCCGCTGGGAATTAGAAGAAAAAAGGGTAAGATGCAGAAAACCATGCTAGTGGCCTGGAGATGAACCAGAAAAGACAATCCCTTATGGAAGAGACCTGCAGAACATCAGAAAGAAGAATAATCTTTCCAAAGCATCTGTAAGCCAATCTATAGCCAGGATCACCCCGACCCAAAGGGTGACAGTTGTTACATAAACTTCAGTGTAAATTAAGAAACAAAAACTGGGACCGTTTCATTTTAACAGAAATCTTGAAAACACGAATTCAACAGGACCCATCTACAGAAATGTATTACTCAACCTGCAGTCAGCCTGAAACTTACTGTTACAAATTCTCTCTTTCTTATCAATAGCTTTTCAGCCCAAGATTCAAACGTTGCATTTTACACAAACATTGCTGGCCCTTTTCCTGGAAGGTTATGCATATAAGCTGGAGGCCTCCCCACACACTTTTAATCACTTCTTAGCCTTCTGCATACATCAGAGCCCCCCAGCTTTCCTCTCTTTGCTACTAAAACCTATTTTTTTCTGATGGAAAATTTTTCTCTGTACTACAGTTATAAATTTTCAATCTGTAAGACTGTAGCTTATCAAATTGGAAAATGCAAGATACAGAACAAGGTTTGTTTTGAAGTGTCTTGATGAACAGCATCCTTCTAGTTACCACTGCTGTTCACTGCTACCTCTAGCTACAAAACTTGAAAGGAGCAGCTGCAGAAGCCAGACCTTGCTAATGGTTTAGGTATACTCAGTTCCATGGAGCCAGGGCCTTGTCTCTCACAGACGAAAACGGGCATTGCCCATAGATAATATGATTTATAAGCTTGCTATTGAAGTTCCAACTGTGAGAGGTATGAATTAAAAAATAGTGACCAGGCAGTAAACACTGGGGACAGCATGGCCAAAGGTCCATGATTCAAATACCACGTGGGAAGATTTTGAGAGGTGAAAATATAATTTCAGCAATGACTTAAAAATGATGTTTCTAAAACCAGTGCATTCAATCTTAAAAAACAGAGCTCCCTAATAGTGATGAAAAGAACTCCTTGTCCTGCATACGTATAGTTCACATGACATATACCCAGCCATTCCCTTAATTATATGCAAAGGCAGACCTGAAGTCAAGCAGAGCCACTTCCAGGAGTCTGCACATATGAAAATAAACATGGAGAGTTGCTTGTGGCTGCATAGCCCCATCTTACCTGCTCTGGGATTGTCCGGGTTCTTATCTGGGTGACAAGACAGGGCCTTCTGTCGGTACGCTTTCTTAACCTGCCAGAGCCAGAATTGAGATTTACTCATTGGTGCCGTTTAGTCTGAGAAAAGCAACTGGGGGTGGGGGGGTGGGGGGGAAGAAAAACACTGCATAAACAAAAAATTACTATTCATAAGGCTTCTTATATTGTTTTTGTTGTTGGTTTTGCTTAACTTAAAACACACCTCCCTATCATAAGTAGAAGGCTGTGGCTGAACCAGCATTCATTTGTATGCCTAGATGTGCTCCAGGCCTGACAGACTATAAAGACCATTTTTGGAGTGTTGCTAGCTCCATGAGTCCCTCACTTTGAAAGGAAAAGCAGCCTACTGTAGTAGCAAGAGACCTCCGAAAAGCTCAGTTTTCAACCTCAATGCAGTGAGCTGTCCTTTTTAATCACATGGTACTGCAAGGATAAGCATTTGAGGCCAGGACACTTAGTAGGCAGGCAGCATATTTTGAATGAATTTAAGCTTTTCAACGCCACAAGTTTTACATCTAGGTGCATTGTATTACAGCAGTCAAACCTCACAATCATCAAAGCCAGGTCTGGTTCACTGAGGCAGTTTTCTAGCCAGAGGGATAATGTGCTCTTTGCAGCTCCAACTTTGGTACAGAGAAAGTACCACTTACCATGCAACAACTGAAGTTAGGCAAGGTGAAGAATTTTTGACCAAAGACTGTTCAATCTCTTCTACACTTCAAAGAAAGGCTGACAACTTTCTGAGCTAAGTCAGTGTCACCAATCTGAGTTCCCTTTGTCAGGGACACATATGCATGCAAGAAAGGAAAGGAAGAAAAGCGGCTTTGCTGCGCTGCCAAGCAGTCCTCTGCTAAAATGAGCAGAGTAAGTGGTGGCCCAGCTCCACCTGGTGGACAAAGCTCTTGGAAGTGAAATGTGCAGCTAAAGCCTTCCAGGCTAATCCCATCTCCTGCCGAAGCAAGTCTCCAGTTCAGAGGGGTAAATCTCACCACGCACAACTTTACAATAGCTGCGTGTTCGACGTGGCACGTTCAGATAAGGCTTCTCTAAACAGCGAGGTTAAATTACTTTAACACTCTTGCTGCACTTTGTTGCTCTCTTTTGGCCATTCTGCACTGCATACAAAGAGTCTGGATTGCTGCAAGTATTTTACATCAAGGATCACCACTCGAAATTACACTTGTCCATTTTTAAGTTGCACCATAACATCCAATTTGTAATTTTATCATCCTTTTTTCTCCAATGCCTAGCTCAGCAGCGAAGCTGAGGTCACCTTTCATCTCGTTCAGTCCTGTACATTAAGAAAGCCTAAGAAGGAAAATCAAAGTTTTCCTTTCAAGTTTTAACTTTGTTTAGTTACTAATAGTTTTATTCAGAGACTTACTTCCTTTGAAAAGGTCACTTTCCCAGCTCAGTTGCTCAAATCCTGTGTTTAGTGTTGACTTACCGATTAAACTAAAGAAAAAAACGGGAACACATAATTGCAAACCCAGAAAATTAACTAGATGACTTATGGGAACCTACGGTACCTAGACTAACCTCTAGTAACTGGAGGTTTTGGTAAACACAGGAGAAACTTCCCTTCTGAAGGCACATAAACAAGCACAGCAAGAGAAATAACGTCTGAGACTAATTTTGCAGTTCTCTCCAACAGATTTCAACCCCCTCCAAGGCCAGGTCTTGCCCCGCTGCCTCAAGAGAAGCAAAGGGAAGCGTAAGGTGAGAGCAGCAAAGCCAACATCAGGAAAACTGGGCTTTCCCACTCATTAACCGCTCCAGCCGGCGACGCAGCAGCGACACCACACTCAAACAGCGCCTGGAGCAACCGCTCGGATGAATACCGGGAGAGCAGCAAAGGCAGCTCCGCGGCAGAGCCGCCCCCTGCCCGGAGCGGCATTCCTCGGTGCTGAGGGAAAGGGAAGGGCCGGGCTGGAGGCGCCCAGGGAGAGAAGGGGCCGGGGCGGGCCCGAGCCGCCCCGCGGCCCCGTGAGGGTTCCCGGCCCGCGGCCCTGACCTCCTTCTCCGACGCCTTCTCGCCGACCCCCAGCAGGCCGTACAGGTCCAGCTGCAGCAGGTCCTGATCAACCGCCATCTTGGCGCTGGACGGCCCCCCCTCCGGCCCCGCGCCGCCCGCCGGGAAATGCAGTCTCCCCTCGCCGCCGCCCCCTCTCCAGCGCCGTCAGATTGACTACATATACCAGGGTGCACCGCGCTCCGGCCCTCAGTGGCACTGAGGACCACGGTGCTTGCTGGGAGATGTAGTTTCCGGCGGCGGCTTCAGGCGGAGCGGGGCGGAGAGCGGACTACAACTCCCGCCAGGCTTTGCGCCGCCGCCGACGGGGCGGGGGCTGCCGCGCTGGGTGCGGGCAGGCGGCGGGGCCCGTTCAGTGCG